>JAABKM020000019.1:2725162-2831362 GCA_016277805.2 Papilio aristodemus | reverse complement strand
ACTATTAATTAATGTAACAATATAATAACAAAGTTATACCAAATTAAACTAAATACATCATAGTGTCCACTTATTTAATTAATTTCCAATGTAACCTTTTTCAATTTACTGAAATTATACGTTATGTAATTAGTCGGTAGGCGGTAGATTTGAAAATAAGACAGTACTAAAAGAGCTTGTTGATAAAACAATTCTAAAATCCTCTTAATTTATTTTAGAACACCGGTTTATTTTCGGACGAGTTGCTTCTAAATTTCTTGGACTAATTTGTTTACGTCTCTAATTAGACAATGAACACGTAGACAGATAAAGTTTGATTCAATTAAGTTTTTAGTTTAGTTAACTAATTTTTAAAATTGTGTTTCGTTTGATTGAGATAAACTCAAAATCAAACGAATATTTTTTTCGTGAATTCTGAAATTATTCGTGAAATTCCGATTTCATAGTTAAAGTCTTACGGAGTTGTGTTTGGAAGTTGATTAGTAAGGCCTCTAGTACACAGTCCGCGGAACCGAACTCAACGTAATTACCATCCAACGCACTTGATGTCAATTCGATGCGGTTTCGTTTCGATTCCGCGGCTGTGTGCAGGAGGCCTAATAGTAATTTTATATCTTTATAGTCTGTGTATCCTTTATAATTGTGACCTTAAAACTGAGCTGGTGCGGTGAACACTTAAACACGTTTCTTGTTAAAGATTTCATCTCCCGTCTGCACAGTGTAGCGCGGGAAGTAATGCGGGCGTGTGCCCGAACAAAGCTTAGTTTATACTCTGTGGAGTGGTGAATTACTCTGCTATTCTTGTCACCATCGTGAATTTTATATATTTGTAATCTGTATAGGTACATCATAATCTCAGTAAAAAGTGAACTGTGAAATACTTTGACGCGAATACTAAATGCTTTATTAAAATCTTACTTATTAATATCAAGTGTGGTTAAGCGTAAGTTATTGAACAAAAACCTACTTATTAATTTATAATAAATCATGTTAGGGCTTCCGAACAATCTTAGCCACAGTAACAAGGAATACTAACCAAATGTAGCTCGTATATTTTCCAAAAACCCAGACGGCAAATAATTTTCTTTTACAAAGCACTTGTAATGTTCGATGGTGGCCAAAAAGCAATGGGCTGGGTGTAAAAGTTGGCGGGCGCGATGCCTGCGGTGTATGCCAAGCGCCTCCCCCGCACCCCGTCCGCTGCCCCCGCACTGCCAGCGCCCCCGGCGCCGGTTGTAAATCGAGCGGATCAAGAACACTCGATCCCGGCCCGTCCCACTCGCACCACACTCACTAATATAAAAAATCTGTCAGAAACATTTTCACTGCGTTGCACATTTTCTATTAAAATATAACCTAACTAAGACTAACATTATATTTAGCATACATTTGTAATTTCATTTGAAAACTTTTTTTATCTTTTTTTTTTATTGTGTAATGTATTTATTTCAAAGCAACAAATGTTTTCTTGTAGACATGTGAATATGTCATGCAATTATGTCCGTTCAATTGACCTTTGGTTGTATAAAATTTGATTTTGAAGAGTAAATTTTAAGAAAAGATTTTATTCCACGGAGTCTCAGAAACACCTAGTCAGGTTTTTTTAAATGTATCAATATTAATTCTAAAAAATAAACATATCTTTTAGTGAAAAAAAAATATAAGTTGATATATAAGTTTATTAGACTTTTATTCTGCTCATTTCCCGCTCGTAATGTCCACACATTCTGTGCACAGAGCGACGCGCGACAAACGAGTATAGCACTGTAATGACGGCGCGTGGTTTGCGCGGGAAGAGAACATGTCGAATGACATTGTTTTTTTTTTCATTCTTTTGGGCACAGATATTTATGTCTTACAGCTAAATAATTAAGAGTACATACCCTAAGGGACATAAATCTTCAAATCGATAGAATTTTCCCGTGAAAAAAAAATTATAAGAAGATAGACATAAAATAAAATTGTAGCGATGCTCATATCATAAGCCATTTTGTTTACTTGTAAGTTAGGATTGAGATAAAAAAAAATCACATAAATGGTGTGTAAAATATTTTAATAGCTTTTTATTTAAACAAAATTCATTAGAAAATGCAATAAACAAAGCTAAATAAAGTATAAGTACAAACGAAAAACCTTTAAGTACAAGCTCACAAAGTTAGGCTCAGACGTCGATAAAGTGGGAACTAGCAGCACGACAACGATTCGGCTCGACACGAAAATAGTCTGTGACAATGTCGAAGTTCGCACAAAGTTAAACAGGTAGCGAACGGACGCGGCCCGGCCGCAAATCTTCCGTTTCACTCTGGCCCAGCCTCCGTGCGGAGAGGACAGCACGCGCCACAGCACGCGGCTGCGTGTTGCCGCTCCCGAAATAGGCCGTCCCCCGCCCCCCGCGCGGGGCGCCCACATCGACGTGCTTTTAGTATGCTGCGCGCATGCGACACGCCCGCACCCTTCTGCGCTCCTAGTACCTCCGATCGTAAACACGCGAATTTTAATCGGAGAAAAAAGCGAAAAATTGTGCCAAATGCGTCGATAAATGTTAAAATGGTCGCGATCCTGGCGAATCCTAAGTGGAGCGAGGACCTTACAATACAAATGATCATCGAGTACGAGAAGCGCGAGTACCTTTGGAACCCCGTCGCGGAACATTACAAAAACAAAAAGATTCGCGAACAGGGATATCTGGAAATTATTAAAGCGCTCAATTTGGTCGACGTTACCGTGAAGGAGTTGAAGAACAAAATTAAGAACATACGTTCGTCGTACAGCGTGGAGCTGAAGAAGATTCGCGCGGCTCGCAAGGCGGGCGCGCATGCGTACCGGCCGAGCGTCACGTGGTTCGAGCACGCCGACAGATTCCTGCGGGCGATCGTGACGCCGATCTCCGTAAGTCTTTACGCTCCGGTACCTTTACCGAATAAAACCGGTTTGAATCGAATTAAATGTTATATTTTATTCATAGATGGACAACACGCTAGTGGAGATACCGGCGAGCGACGACAGCGACGTGGTGCAAGATTTGAGCGAGCGGAAATCACCTGAGAAGAAAAGCCCGCGGAAACGTCGCAGCTCAACACGGTCCTCCACACCTTACGTATTAAACACGCCGTCGCCGCGCCCCAACACGCCGTTCGGACTCAACCAAGCGTCATCCCCGTTCGGCATACTACCCACATCCACGACTACCTTCCTCAATCCGCCCGTAGGTATAGCCACGCCGTTGACTACCTCTCTCGCGACCATCTACCCGTTATCGAAACAGAAGAAAAGCAACTCAGATGATCGGACCGAAGCAGACGGACCTCAAGACCTAAGTGAACACTCTGACGTCAACGAGAACGAATTCGAAATGTTCGGCAAATTGATAGCGAGTCAGCTAAGAAAGCTGCCGCTCAGCCTCGCCTTGGATACGCAGCTTAAGATTCAGACCCTGGTGAACGCGGCTAGGATACAAGCCGTTTACCAACAGTACAGCTACGCCGGCCCGTCACAGGAGGCGCTCTCAGTGCAAGCTCTATCCAACGGCATCCTAGCCAGCATGGCGTCGGGCACGTTCGCGTCCCGGGCTGTCATGGGACTCCGGGATTCGCCAGACGATATGAACATAAAAGCCGAATATTTGGGATCGGAACCCGAAGACTAATCGATTGCTCATGCCAAATTGGCGTCTACCTCCTACAGTATAGAGTCTATTGCTCCGTGATACATATATAATATGTTTCAGAAGTGCCCGATGCCCCGACAAACCTCAAACAACCGAACAGTACAAATGACATGAAAATAATGTAGATAAGTATACGTGGTTTTTCGCCAAAATATTGATGTTTAGATGTAAGTCTTGTTAATTTAAGAAATGGTATTTGTATAGCTTCTCTTTATTTTTTGGCTGTGTTTTCATTTTATAAAGACATGTATCTTTTTATTTAATTTTAGTGATTGGACGTCGTACTTACTATATCATAATTTAACTTATCGGTAAATAACAATGAAGTTGACTTAATAGTTTAAGGTTATTTTTATATACAATATAAATTGCCTTTTGAAATGTTCAGCACGATTAGGTGAACACATCTCTGACTGTCCCAAAAAGACATAAATTTCATTAATCTTATTTAAAAATTAAGAACTTTTACTCATCAAAATTAGTTAGATATTTATTTATGCAGACATTTTGAAATAAATTATGAATTAGGGTTCAATAAAAATAGTTACTGCCGAAAAATTGCCTGTTAACTACGACAATATTGTAGCTTCAAATGTCTTTACTATTGTTTTAGAAGTAAAAAATTGTTTAAAATATATTCAATTAAGTATTTACGTAAAGAAACACTTAAAACCAAGTTTTCTCCTTGCAAAAAGAGATCTTCTTAGAGTAAGTTCCGTAAATAATTTAAGACATTTTAAAACCGTCTACCAACCAGGTAACATAGCTAAAGTTCAACTACTAAGTTACATTAAGTTACTATAAAATAGAAATGTAACCGGTAAAGTACATCCTCTAAGAAAAAGTATACGCGCGAAATAACATAAGACTTTGATAGAATATAAGATACCCTCCCCCGCTCACGTCTTATCTCTCCGCGTTGTAGTAGTTTGTATGTTTAAATTCTCTCATATTAATTCTACTGTTCGGATTAATATGACTGTCAAAATTTTTTATAAACTTAGTTCCGATTCGGATAATAATTTATTTCTATATTATCGACAACGCCATCTAGTTAAAAACTTAAGAGTGAGTGTTATTTTACTTCATAAATTGTTCTGCTATTTTAAGGGTGCCAAAATCATTGACAATCATGACAAGATTATCGCAATGCCAATTCATATAAAGCCATCTGCTTCATCTTAATCTTATAATAAATAATACAATATCCGAATTTCTTTTATAATTACTATGTATAAAAATAGAACAATCAAAATGTCTTACGAATTTATTTTGTGTGTGATAGAAAAGTAAACGTGTAGATATTGTGTGATACGTGAACCACTAGAATCGATTACCTCAGAATAGTAACACATAGATTTGATAGCGGATTTTGAAAAAATATTATTATTATATGTTGTTCGATGTGCCATATTATAAAATGATTGTGAGTTATTGATGGAATTAAATATTTTATAAATGTGCAATTTATTTTTAATTTATCATTACCCACACACACTAGTAAACTAACTCGGTTGCGCTGATAATTTGCTGAGGAATCTGAATCCTGAGTTGAGTAAATTTTTATTGGGTTTTTCAATTCGACATCAGGCCAGAGTTTTAAGACAATGGTTCTAAAGAAAGTCGTGTCAGTTATACTGTTTATAACTCGAGAACGGCTGAATCGATTTGGCTGAAAATTAGTGGAGAGGTAGCTTAGAAGAAGGAGACGGACATAGGATACTTTTATCCCGTTCGATTGCGTTACCGTGTAACGTAACAAAAACGCATCAGACATGGAATAACGCAAATGACAGCTAAACGTAATTTCGTTAGAAGTCAACCAAAAAAAAGACGCGGCGGGTGAAACCGCGGGGCATTGCTAGTATTTAATATTTTAACTTTTAGACTCTGTAGTCTCAATAGAAACGTGGCTGTATATATTAAACAGACAGTTTTCGGTCGCAGACAACAATACCGTGTCGTAGACATTGTTCTAGGCATTTTATTGTGCGCCGTCAAATCGCTCACGAATCGGCCGCCTTGCAGCCGCGAACCTATTGTTAGCGCCGTATCGAGTTTTACTTCAAAGTGAGGCGATATCGCCACCAAACAAAATGGCTAATAAAAGTAAGTTATCGCCAACGACTGGGGCGAAGGGGGAATAAAAATGAAGCTGACAATATACTTATGTGGCGCTGGTAATTCAAGTACTTTTGATAACTTACTTACATATCTAGCAGATTGAGTGCAAGCACCGTATAGTTTGGCAGCCAGACAGAGAGTGTGCGAGAACCGAGAACTGTCGTTCCCACCAACAGTCCATTGCATCTCCACCACCGCTCGCCCACTAGTGAGCAAGTATATTACTTATTGTTGGTATACCTTACATTACCCGTAATTAGTTTAAGATAGACTTATAACGCTTTCTTAATAAGGCTTGTCAAGTTTCACATTTCTTTTGTAACTAGAGCAACCGTTATTAGTCAGTGTGTTCCATTGTGCGTAGAGCTACGCTTCAATAAGGCTTGCTGGCTCTTAAACGAAATGCGTTTTTAAAATGATTCAAAAGCAATCCAGCGCTATACGTTTGAATAGTTTGGTTAGACGACATAAATATCGTTTTAGCGTGGCAGCGCATTTAAGCTTTAACTAGCCAAAATGGAACAAGACTTTTCCTCTAAGTAGCTCCTCTATTACAATATATCTCTAAAACATCGAGCAATTTCTTGTACAAAATAGGTAACATTCGTAGCGTGGGGGACAGGTCTGGTTGCTAGGCAACCGATCCCGACCGAAGCTCCTCTCTAACGTCGCGTCGGCGGTGAATTCTTTTGTGAAGAATTTTTATTTTTCCTTCAACTAATTAATTCTATTTCTGCCTTGAAATGTAGATGTTGTTATTGTTTTAGTTTTTGTATATTATTAAGTGTAATATTTGTTTTTAATTTTGCAAATCTGATCGAGATACAAATCCTTTTGTGTGAGAAACGGAAAATTTAAAAACCAAAGAACATGAATATTTTTATCACGTTACTCCAGAAGCAGAGTAATACGCTTCTTTTGGAGCAGTAGGAGAAAGAGAATGGGAAGGGCAATGGAATTGCCGGCTGTTTTCCAATTAAAATTACCGACAAAATGTTTTTTTTTACTTTACGGTAAAAGATCCGATTTTACATAAGTTGCTTTTCCGTAACTCCGGAATGATTACATGATAGACAATTACGATCTCTAAAGCAGGACTGTTCAGCATTGAGGCAGACTTACAAACTTACCTTAACTGAAATGAACGTTGCTCTTTACAAACTCCACACCCTCGTTATTGGAATCGAGTGGCGTCTATTAATTAAGGATGAGATTTCTTAAGAGCGTACGATTGATTGCTCTAACGGATCGCTTAAGAGCCTGTCTGATCGTTAACGTTTGACGTCGGCCCGGACCCTGGCGGTGGGGAACGGGGGGAGAACGGGGGCATAGCAGAGGAGGGAGATAACACGCTTTTCTACTTCCATGTTTCCCAGACGATAAGATTGATCACCTAAAGTGATGGAAACGACACGCGATCATTTAGTTAGGCGGATCTAGAATTGATCGTATACTTGTATCTTTGTTACCGATCGATTATGAACTTCGCCAGTTTGTAATCGAACTAGACATACTAGTCAGTGAATTGTGAATAGAAATCTTCTAAGCACCACACACATTACCGGATACATATGGCAAAACAGGCTGCACTTTGTCCTATGATCATCGGTCGAGACTTTTGCAAATCTTAGATCATAATTTCTTATATTATATAAGCGGTTAAATTGCTTTACTAATTACATCTCGTGTAACAAATTTAAACTTGCTACTAAGCAAGTTTGGCTTTACATGGCTATATAGTCATATGGAAAATGTGGCCTTCCTTTGTAAAGTAATTTCCAGACATTCTTTGTATAAAACCTATTAAAATTATAAATAATAATTCGTTGTCCATTACTTCCCGCCAAAACCTGCGAGTGCCATTCCACCGGCCGCAAGCGACCACACGAAATGGCGGCCACAGTCAGAATACACCGCCCGACTTATTAGCATTTATTATTCAAAGCGGCGCGCGCTCGGCGCTCGGGCTGTCTGTTATTATGATAATAAATGTCTCAAAGGTGCGCAGGACGCCGGGAATTAATGGCCCCGGCGACAGATCGCGGATTCCGTACAAGTATCTGTCACGTGACTTTCTTCGAGAGTGTTGTTGTGGCAGCGATTTGAATTTGAATGTAGTCCGCATTTCCACAAATACCGGATCATAACGCAATTGTACGTTTGATTGCCGTTGAAGATAAAATAGTACTGGAAAATGTAACTAGAATTGAGAAAGTTATGAGTAAGGCTTGAAAAAAGATTGCCAGAGAACATTTCATGCGAATATGAGTGGCAGTGTCGGTAAGGGACATCCAGGAAGATTTATATTGCTCATTTTAATGACATACTTTTCAAAGACAACCCAGTACCTGAAATCGACGAACATGTTCCTGAAATACGTAATCTGTCTATCCCCCTCGGTTCTAGACGTCAGTTCATATCTATTTTATTTATCAATGCATGCTTCTTAAAATGCCCCAAGTATCAGTTTGATAATTACTCCGCTAATAGCATTTATACACAAGACAATAGCTAACGTGTTATGTAAACAGTATGCAAGGATTTTGTCTCTTTTTTCGAATCTGGTTACATTTCTTTTTAACTTTTTCACATTTTGTTTGGTACTTAGTGTTGATGAACAACATAGACCATTTATTTATGAAGCCAGATGGATATGAAATGAGTGTTAAATGGAGTTAGAGATTGAATTTTTTCCTTAAAGATTCTTTTAAGTCATAAATATTGATGTGTCTTATGCAATAGTCCTATCTCCTGCCAATATTAATTATGAATCAAACCTTTTGCGGCGTGCAGCGTGCGCAACAAAAGAATACGCCCTGTTTGCGCTTTGTTCCATGATAGAAATGAGATAGAAGAAACATGCGTTAGAACAGTTTTAGTGTAGTTATATGCGCGAAGAGCAATTGCAATTTTTGATAAACGAATCATGCGCAGAAAAGAGTTACATGTACATTACAGATAGATGTAACTCTTTTCTTAGCATGGGTCGAAATATCTAATTTTCCCAATATTTCAAGACAAATCTAATATTTGTACCATAGCTGCTTTGAACATCGACCAGGTTATTTTTAATTGTGCATAAATATAAGTTGCAGTCTTCGTCAGTCTATTATATGTTGTACCGAGTTGAGAAATGAAATTCTCTCACCGGGGGCTTAAGTTGAGCTCTCATGCCGCGGGACGTGTCGGAGTGGTGCGACCGCGACAGCTGTATGTGTTAGTAAGGGATGGCTGCGGGCCACGGGACCGGCGCTAGCGGGCCGGTAGCGATCGCCTCACTGTGCACTGTGTACTGCGAACAATGTGTCATGATACTTTTCGTATATAAATTTTACTTAATAGTATTTTAAAAAATAACAAAATTTCAAATTTAATTTCTATACATGAATTATTTCATTCAGATTTTTCCTTTTTTCAAGTAATATTGTTTTTTTAAATATCGTTTGTTGAGGAAAGCTCGACCTTGCTGTTTTTTGATTATTGTTATATACATTATATAATAATTGCCAAATAAGCATATTATAGGAAAACTAACAGAAAAACAAGAAACGAAAAATATGTAGATTTTTGATTACTTATATAAAATTTAAAATTTGTTAACATATTTAAATAAAACTTAATTACATAAATGTGAGCGGTAGCGTGTGTAGAGGACGTCCCAGGAGGACTTACATCAATCAGATTAGTGACATACTAAAGAAAGGCGATGTAAGAAGTACTCGTAACCGACAAACATGTATGCGTCGATGTGTGGATGTAGATGAAGCGAGAGAGGTGTGTCAGGATCGAGCCAAATGGATATCTACAATCTCTGGGTTACGGGCGTGAGGGCATATTTATTTTATTTATTTAATTATATACTTATACTCAGATATAAGACAATAAACTGAACTATAAGACTTACACTGACTATCACTCCCGACACAGGAGTAATAGACAGTATGAGACAGGAGTCCCGTCTCATAAACATTTAACTTCGCTTCGTTCTTCAAACTTCATAATAAAAATAATGAGATATTAGGATAAGTTCATCACTGCTAACATCATCCTTTCAAGCTACAGGTCTCCTTCTTGAACGAACAACAAACAAAAATACCTAAACAAAACAACTCAATCGTGTCCTCCGCGCTTAGCATTTTTAATTAACTTAATTAACGTTTAAGGTGTGTTAATTGACGTTATTTTTTTAATTAAGCAAGACACATTAATTATGGTAAAAAACCAAACGCCGGAGAAAAATAAGGTACAAAAACATATTTTGGTGCGGCAAACTCAGATATTTCTTTTCATGAAGAGATTTCTCCTGTCCATCTCGAATGTAATGTTAAGGTTTAAATAATAATTAAAAATGTAAGATGTAGTATATTTTTTACTATTATTTGAATGACATATTAGCGACTTATTATGGATAAGTTTTCTTATATTAATTTCTTAATTAAAAAAATGTGGGGGTTGTCGCTCGAGCTGAACGAATTTGAAAGTCGTAACTTTTGTTTCTGTTCCTTTTGGGCTAAGACAAGCGTCTATATATTTATAAGTATGATTAAGACCATCTTACATATTTCCCAGTTAACAACTCGAAAAAAGGTGAATGTTATCTTCAACGCACGGGAAAGCTTTTATATCAAATTATTTATTTATACCTGGAAGACCGGAAAAACTTTGTGTTCACCCTAGTACAAATACATAACTGACATGATCGATCACATTTTGGTGAGTTGTTCTTTGTTAGACGTAGAGACGATAAGGTTAAACGTATGTCCTACTGTTGATTTTATTTTGCAATTAATGATATTATATAATGTGCAGTGGATCTTTTCTGATTTACTTCCTCTCTCATGTTGTCACTGTGTATTAAAGTTTAATTACTTCAGTACATAAATATAAAAGTGTTAATATACGCTCATGTTACGTAGCTACGCCAGCTCACATCGGTGGCTCTTTACAATAATTGTCGCCGCGCGGTCGGCCGCCACGATAAGGGATTACGCCCCGCCCGGCTGGGACGTTGCGGGTGAGTGCCCCCGGCGCGCTCGCCCCCCTGTCGTTTGCCGGCTTTTTTCTCGCGCGATTGCACTTTGCGACGGAAACTAGAGCGTGCCGCTTATTGAATTATGAATTAAGATATGAGCTGCTCTGCTCTTGTAACTTGGCGGATACTCTCGTCACATTTTTTTTGTTTTATTTTACTTTGAGTTTTGTTGAAATGAAACAAGTCATTGCGATATTTTATTTTAACAAGTTACTTAAAAACTTAATACAACTCACTGACTAAAACTTTTTGTTAAAAGAAATTGTTTTAAACGGACCGCTATCTACAGGCTATGTAACTACTTACATACGTAGCAAATTAAAAAAAAAGGTTATTAATCAAACGGACCAGAATTAAACATTTGACATCTCACTCATTGGTTGAAACGTAAGTGAATACTTCTATCACTTTCCTTACCTTCTGTGAGAGTTGATTCGTGTAACAAATGTTGTTTTTGTTCTCCTGTTCCAATAATTGATGATTTACCCCATTAAAGTCTTTGAAAAGTAAGTCTCAATCTCTTATCTAATTAGCTATTCAACATTACTTTTACATTTCTATTACATAAGATTGCTCTATCATTTAACTTCGTCTCTTTAGTAAAAGACAGATAGAATCCATTGGTATTCTTCCTTGCGGTACCTAGACTAACTACTAGTACTTATACTACAGTTGTGTGTATTTGTCTAAGTTAATTTTTTGGGTGCTCCGTCTTACAAATGTGTAGATCTATCGCGTTTTGAGCGACAAATATAACTGACATCTCTTCTTTTATTTTAAAATATTATTACCGTATTAACTAAGAAACATCACCTTATGTTTAATCTTGTTAAAATTGTGTTTACACGTTGAATACAGTTCATAAGATTGGAGGAGCTTTGTTGGGTGTAGGGAATCGAAGACTTTCAGGTTTAAGTAGGGGATGTAGGATATTTAATAAAAAGAACTAGCATTTTTATCCTTAGTATTATTTCTCTCCGGGTCCTTATATATCTCTATCTATATTTATCTAAATTTATTAAGTTCAAAGATTATCTAGCACATCTTGTAAGTACTTATTTTCTCATTTCACAACTACAGTCACCCCTAACACTGAACGTAAACCTTTAGTATGTTATTCTTCTTCGTAATTTTCCCTGTTGCGTTCTTGTAATGAAAAAATAAGCACGTTATATATCATGCAGTAGTTAAAAACCTGTGCATGGAATATAAACTCGGAATATATATACAGTGAATTATAACCATCAGAGGTAGGTCGGCAAACCAGTAGCTTGGTGAAGAAGGCCGGCGCGCGCCGATAGAGCCATAACGGAGCACAAAGCGCGGCGGCGGCGGCGGACCAGTCGGCCAAATTAAATATGTACGAGGCGAGCGCTCGCACCCACGCTATCAGGGCTGCTACTGTTTTCGTAATAAATTCAACTATTTTTTTTTCAAATTAAGCTGAATTCGATAGTACATTTGATGGGGTCGTAAAAAAAGTTTATTATTTTTATAATAAAAACTATTATAAATATATAAACTCATGTCTTGCTATGACTTTCGTTCGTATGTGAAATTCACTCTGAAGAAAGTAATTTTAAGCTGTTCAAAGTCATGACAATTAACGTTGTAAAACAAAAATAAATATAAAATTTCTGAACTGGCGAATTGGCAACCCTATGTGAAAAACGAGCACGGCCGTCATTAGAGGCGGCGTTAGCGACCCGCCGCAGCCGCGCGCCGCCGGCAGACATTTTTTATGCGGCCCACGGGCCGGAGCCGGCGCAGCGGTTCGGGCCAGGCATATTGCGGCGCGGACTAACCAGATACTGGATACGGATGTCTTTAACCTTGGGGGAGCGGAGTTTGATTGATTTTTGTTTCACTTAATATATGTTCGTTTAGGTTGGAAAAAATTTTTTAGGCAAAATCTCGAAACATATCATTTAATTTGCAATGCAATACAAAAAAAAAGTATTTTTCAAAAAATATTAACATGTAATTCGTATGTTATTGACAGCTTAAATATAAAATATCACATTCATATTTGAAACAAAAGGAGAGCAAAACTGAATCTGTTAATGCTATCTCTTTGCTCGCTAAGGTACCTAGATTTTCCATATATTTTTTTATTTCTGCATAGTTGGTCTAGCTTTCCTTTCTGTCTATAAACTATTTTTACTTAATTTAAGTAAAAAGTAGCTGGAGTGGCAACATCACCGCCTGACGTCGGAAGGGATCGTGGCCAAGCGGTAGTCTCAGAATGAAAAAAAGCTAGTAAAAGAGCCAAATTATACCAATGATATTAGATTAGATTTTTGATATAGAATTAGTTTCATCAAATTTAACAGATCATTGAAATAAGCTAGGATGTTGTCTGGGATATTTTACATATTAAAATAAATAACTAAATTAAGTACATAAATCTTTGAAAGCAAAAAAATAATAAAGGATCTAAGAACTATCTCTTGGTAAGACGTGGTTAGAATAAAAATCAAGATGTTCCGCATAAGCCAGACGCTAGCAACAGCATCACGGGATTTCCTAATATATTCCTTGGGGGGCAGCAGTATGTTTCATAGGTTACTAACATTTTTTTAAACTAACGACTCGTTCCCGCTTGAATTCGAAATGTCGCAGCAGCTTATATCTTCGTTACTTCTTCAAATAAAAATCGGATCCGTAGTTTTTATGGTTATAAATCAGACAAGGAGATCTGACGAAAGATATTGTTGTAAATCATATTGAAATGAAAATGAAAACATTCAACATGAACATAGTTACATGTTCATTTAACCTCACCTTAAACGTTCTTAATAAGGCAATTTTTACATCCGCAAAAAAAAAACAAAAAATATATCTCATAGTAATTTCATAATATTGAGTGCAATGACTTTCATTTTAGCATGTTTCATTTATCAATGTTAAAACTTGTTATAAATTCAAAGATCAAGATTAAAAAGGCGGCGTACACGGCAGCCCATTAAACCGGGTCGGTGACAAGGTGACGCGCACCGCGGGGGGACGCGGCGTATCCTGTGTCGCTCGCCCGCCGCGCCCGCTCGATACTTAACTATACTATATGCTTTATGTGCGCCTGGTACTTTCGGGATCGCTCGGCCTCGCTCGGAGTGCTCTGCTTTATTTACCCACCTACGAACGTAGTATGCTTCCTATATGATGGGGTTTTGTTAATCACCATCGTTTACTATAAATATGATCATCTATATCTGTTATATTATGGATTTTAAAGCTGCAGAAATCTTTGGTTAGTTACATGGTCATGGTAATATGTGGGATTTCACTGTAACAAATCTACTGATTAACTCAAGTGTAAGTGAACTGCGAAGTTATTGTAATTAATAGTTTAAAAGTTTAAAAGCTCGCTAATATTTTCAAAAAGCTAATCGATAACGAAAAGTAAATGAAGCGATCGGTATTCGGAGGCACGTTCGTTCGGCAGTTTTTATTACGTACAAAATACTTGTACGCAGCGCCGTGCCGCGCCGTGCCGCGCCGCGCCGTGCCGCGCCGTGCAGTGCCGTGCCGTGCCGCGTCGCGCGGGTAGGCGTAGTGCGTCAGTGTAGACGAGTGTAACATAACAACACTCACCAATTTGCATTTAATTGGCGCTTTCAGTTTATCGGAAAAGGAAAAACATTGCAAATTTTCATATCGGCAAACTTCTTGATGTCGTTTGATTAATTACTTTTTGCGTGTTGATGTGCGGAATGGAAAAAAAAATGTTATTTTTAACTTCGTATTTGCTTTATTCCAGTTATATTTTTTATAAAGTCAATATAAAAATCAAAAGTTTCTAGAGGTAGAATTGAGAAACAGCCCTATAGTCGGATTTTGTAGAGTTGTTATATTTATCCCAAATGAGGCAGGTGTTCTATATTTTCTACGGGAATAGATAAAACTTCTTAAGGAATTTTTAGACGTTAGAATTCTATACTCTAGGCTAGATTTCAAAGAATCCATTTCATAGATGTGTGTCTAAGTTTCAAGGTGTCAGCATGACTGGAAGCGACAGCGTCCGCATTGGCTAAATTTTAACTCAGAAGTGCTACTGAAATCAGAATTGATGGTTTTTCTTTTACACCATTTAAATACATGGAAGTTAAATAAAATTTTTAAGATCCTTGTTTGGGTTGCAGCTTGCCTTGGTAAAAATTGTGCCTATATTAAATGTTCCTATTTGACATGTTGTATTTTATTTGGTGCGCAAAATGTATGCATTTTGCGCACCAAATAAATAATATACTGGCACAATAAACTTCACATTGGCTAATATAGGTATATGTTACTTTAGACTTCTCTCACAGGTAAAAGTTTTTACTTGTTCTTTCTACAGGGTCGACTTACCTTAGTAACGAGGCACTAAGTACTCAATGTATTAGTTTAATAATGCAAGTGTTAGTGTCGTAAAGCCGATATATACTTGATATGGTGTGGAAATTAGATAATTTCCACTTAAGAAGATACTTGCATTTTGATTTCAGAAGTAAAAATTAAAAGTATCAAAATGCCGAAGTCGCGCTACAAGTCTCGCTGTGCAGTGAGCACGCGATGAAACGGCCCGACTCGGATCGGAGTCCCGTCACGCCGCCCGCCCCCGCGCGCCTTCCGCCACCGCCGCCCGCCGCCGGCAAACATTCGACCCAACGCGCCAACTACCTGCTATTATTCTCTGCAGGGTTGTCACCTGGTTATTTTTTTTTTAAAAAACTATATATTTTACTATCGATTTTTTTTATGTAGTTAAAAATAATTATTGCATGTTTAGCTGTTCGCGATACAACGAGTAACAAAGCCTTAATAAGCAGGAGTTTAATGACTCCTACTAAAACCTTCATTTAACTGTGTATTACTTAGATGTGTTGGCTACTATTTTTATATTGTAAACAAAAACGATACTATTATGCGTTTTTACCAATTGTAAGTCCCTGGTCCGGGAATACGCCTGTCATATCTTGAAAGGCATATTAAAATTTTCTCGTTTCATTTCTACCAACGTTCTGTCTGTCCCAAACGGTAGCAGTGAGCGACGCGCTGAATATTTGCCTTTATTATTTACATTGATTTATCTATTCCCGGCTCATTGTCATAGACAGTTTAACGTTCAAACCGTTATTACCTGACGAGACATGCTCCTCTACCTACCCTTTCGCGGATTACAGGCGTGAAGTGTGTTATTTATTTCCATTTAATCGGCTGTTAGCTACTCCGAGTTCTTATATTTAATGTGGACCACGTAAAGTTGATCGCAAACGGGTCACAAGTCTCCGCAAATCGTCCGCACCGAGGCCGCACGGCGTCCGACAAATAAATTGTCGCCCGGACGTGCGCACAAACTGCCCAATTGGTAACGCTAATCCAAAACTCCGGATACATGATGTAAGAAAAAGCGATTTATTTATTATTATTTTATTTATCTTGTCAATATATTTGTAGTTATTACAATGACAAGATGTAAATTATATATTTTTAATTAAATATTAATATTATTTTCCTCGTATCAATCATACCACACAAAATAAATAAAGTCCCCCTCGTCTAGTATGTATACTTAACGAATTTTCGTACAATTTTCACCGTGCGATGTCATTGTGCTTGTAAACAAATGCTTGTGGATGAGCCTACAATTAATTAAAAATCTCCTTTACGGAAAGTTTTAATTTAAATTTTAAAAATAATCTTATTTAAATTTGAGTCGTATTTTACAGATATTATTTACTTGTAGTTTTTTACTTCTCATTAATTAATTTCCTGTAATAACTGAGGCGTTTTGTGAATTAACGTAATGATAATAAACAAATAAAATTACATACCAAACAAAACAAAATAGTCAACTCGCTCCGCTTATCAATAAAGTCTTTGGTTTATAACGTGTCGGCGAGGGCGAGGCGTGCAAACATCGGCACAGAGCGCGACCCGCGCCGGCGACCCGCCTCGCATACAGAGCTACGTGCCGTGCCATTGATCCGACCGCTAGCCCGGAGCGAGCCGCATAATCACACGTAAAGCGCAGCCCACATTAAAAGCCAGATCAAAGGATGGCTAGCAACTTGTCGCCCTGACTCTTATGTTCCACTATGCTCATCAGGTGAGATTGGTCCGCTTGACTTACCAGGATATCATAGAAGTGCTACCGCATGGTTTTTCATTAAATCTCTATGAAGTCCTGGTAGACTACATGCAATTTTATAAGAAAGAAAATCTTGGTTCTGACATTTGTACTTTTCTTCACACAATACGTTTTTTCTATTTCCCTATTGAAGCTGGATATTTATGCAAGTGCATACGAAATTCTTTGAACCAAAGATTCCCTACAATGTCGCAAAAAGATCCTTGAATAATAAGTCGATTTTTCAATTAAAACAAAATAACTACAAACGACCCAACGTCAGAATATAAGTTTAGGTTTATCACAACTTCAAAATCATTTCACACTCGTCTCGGTCACGTTTCCTGTCGTTTGCGTCCCGACGCTCCCTCGGGAGCGTGTTACGTCTCTCTTCGCCTGGACCGCAGCCCGTAGGACCCCTCATCAATTATTTATCAAACACGCCCGAAGGTTTCTTTTCGGGATCTAGTTTTCTTTTTTGAACCGCTCATCCATTTTAAACTATCGAATTATTTTAAAGGGATTTTCGTTATACATAATTTTGTTTTTATGTTTTGTATATTTTAGTCTCCCCTGTGGTATCGGATTCGATTATGTAAAACATCGATAACCAGATGTAAAAATAAATAATAAAGTTATGTTTTCAGTTTCCTCAGTTTGTTACATTACATTAATATTGATTACAAAAATCAGGGCTCTAAAAGATAGTTACAATATAGTTATTATCATCAAATTTACCTAACAACAACAACGAGTGACAATTTTCAAATTAAATTTGAAGTAAAAAAAATTGCCATGCCAAGATTTTGGTCCATACATACAGAGATATGAAAAATGTAGTCTTGTTTCAAAAAGAAAAAAATAATCGATTCTAAAAGCAACAATCTTAAACTAAATTCTGTGAACGTACATTGTGAAATTGGCAGTGCGAAGGGCGACACTCTTGCCACTTCGCAAACAACAAATAAATCGACGCGAGTTCGCTTACAAATCTCCCTTATCAGTACTACTAACGGCAAGCAAATTTCGAGAATATCGCGTACTAACGAATACATTGCTCCCTATACTATACTATAGCAGTCGCACGTGATACGTCAACGAGGAATGTATAAGAATGTTGACTTTTACGTATAACTAGGAGGTGTCGGGCTGTCAGTAAGAAGGATTTGATACTGACGCGCGGTAATATCACGCGGGCCCTATTCAGTCTCATCTATGGAAGCCTAGTAGTACCTATTGTATTGTAACACAAAGGAACATAAGATATAGAGGGAGTTATAGAGAGAGATCTCTCTTCAACGCTATTCAAAGTTTTTTTTTTTTTAATTTAGTTTCATTTAAATTTGATACCATTATGTAAAGGGTCATGTTAGCGTCAAGTATCTGTGATGAAGTTGCGATATGCAACATGTTCTAGAATAAACGGCATAGGCATCTTACTGTCTACTTTTGAGCGTCGAACTAGCACGTAAATTAGCGTACTCATATGTCCGTCCGTCCCCCGAGACAAGGAGATAAGAAATTATGAGCATAGTAGATGTCATACGTTAGTTACTAGGGCATCAGAACTTGTTAATTAAACAAACGCGGGAGATATTTTTATTTTATAATTGGCAAGATCGCGAGGCATTCCGTGCAGTAGTAGTACCAGGGGCGCATGAACAAAGAGCGGTCGAACATTAGCGAGGCGGCACCTACATAATATAGTTATAATGACGGCGCTCGTTACCTCCCGCGCCATTACCCCGTGTATGTACACACTATACACACCGCGGAATATTATATAATATAAAACATCAGCAGTCATCGTTTGATTGATGGAATGGTTGGTATGTGGGTCGGAGGAATTAAGTGGCTTCGTTATTAAGCTTGCGTACAATGTGGTTGTACATGTTATGTATACTTTGAAATTGTGATATGAACTCATTGTAAGTTATCAATGTATGTACATACTATATCACTTTTTTTCAACTCGATCTCGTCAATGTTCCAAACAATTTGTCTTTAGGGGCGGACAAAGCTCAACAGTCGTTCCATTCCCATCGATAATATAGTTTAATAATTCTGAGTTCAAATGTCAAATTTTAAATTTATACGTTTAGCTTAAAAAAAAAACATCTTTTCAGTGTTTGCGGTGAGAAAATTCGTATGGAAGAAATCACATCCTTTGGGTTGTCTGCAGAACGTGCTTAAGTACGCATCCGTCAGATGATCGCGACAGGGGGGGGGGGGTGAAGTTACCCCCTCCTACAAAAATTCTTTCCTAATCGACCGTCTGTATCCATAGTTCATAATACTTTTAGTTTAGCTGCATTTAGTTAAACTTTCGTTTTAATAAATGCGGCTAAATTAAATGAAGGTTTTAGTTAATTAATTGTTGTTATGTAATTGTAGTTAATAGTTAGATTTCGGATAGAATAAGAAAGAAAACTTTTATTTTACTTAGGTTAAAAAATAATAAACTAAAACATAAACTTCCCCGTTTTACAGATATTGCTTTAACAGACATAAAAAAGTTTAACATCGGAGACATAAAAAGGATTAAGTTAAGATTTGTCTAACTTTCGTACCTTATAAATAGTACGACAAACCTGGATGCGGGGGGCCGCAGGGTGCAGCGAGATTTACTTCCCGAGGGAAGACGTATTGCCTTCCCAATTAACTGTCACCGTTCAGTTTGCTCACAACTTTCTACCTCAGTCTTGTGGAACGATCTTTCTCCAATTTCACAATCGATATAACTTAGGGTCCTTCAAGGAAACAATACTTTTGCATAGAAGGTGGTATGATAATTTTATATAGAAGGTGGGTTTTACTTATGTAGACAATATTTTAATGTATAAGTTATTGCTATGTACGGTGTGTGTGTACAGTGGTATGTTATTGAATAATATTAGTCTGTGTTAGAATATGTTATTTGAATGTTTAGTCAAGCGGACACAACTTAGTGACTTAAGATAGGAAACGGCTGCTCAATAAGGCTTTAGGGCGATTCGTAGGGTTGCTACCTTGTGTTGTGTTGATTTGGTGATGATGCTTATCCATAAGGATATAGTTCTTTTATCGTATATAGAGAACTCCTGAAGATTGACTTTTGAATGGTTTTTAATCCAAAAATTTAAAAAAATAATCATGAAACATGATTGTAGCGTCACTTACTTCAAGGTGAACACACGTAATTTTTTTTAATATATATTAAAATGTAAATGTAATGTAAAGTGACAACCCTGTGCGGAAGTAAGTCAGCTTAGCACCTCGGGAGGGAGCGACGGTAATTAATTGTTCGATGTTTCGCTCCCGGACATGTGCCGCATCGATCGCTGCTGCCCTGGTACCTAAGACACTGTCTATTCCTGTTTTTATAAGGTTTTTTTTAATTATACTCGCACGAAGTGTTTCGAAAAATACAAATTAAAATCAATAAACAAGATCTGATTTATACCAAAACTATCTTACTGTCCTTATCACATTTTATGAAGACACAATATGTTTTCGTCTTCCACATTGGTTTATCATCATTTCTGTCGTCACTCCCTTCTCAATCATGTCATCTCTCCACATTCATACTTAAAACTCTCTTTGTCACATGTCATTCTTCCCTCCCCACGACATGCATGCCCCGACTCATCATCTCTGGTGCTACTTTCTGGTATCCTTGCTACGAACCTTGTATATATGCGTTACTCCACACATCCATCTCATTAAAATTGTCATGGAAATTAGTTTCACATCGTTTAATTTGTTTTTGTTTTTTTAATAATAGTGATTTCGGCCCAGCATTACATAAATCTTCAGCTAAAGATATTTGTCGCATCTTTCCTCAACAAAAACCGAACATGGGCCAAACAATCGTCCCCTGAGGTCATTATTTAAAATGTCTACGCGGTGAATTTCCCGAATTAGGGTCGGAGGGATAAGTGGCTGGGAAAAATTAGGGGGGCGACGTATCAAGCGGGCCGCCTCGTTTACGATGCTTAGAAGTGCCCTTACTTCCCTACGACGTAATCCGGCTTGAGTTTTACCTGCACGAATATTTTAACTACCATATTTTTCTGGATTACACTTTTTACATAGTCCCTAATAGGTGTACCCGTATCTTAAAGTAGCTTTAAGCATTACAAGGGATGTTTGTTACTGCTTACGAACGAAGGAGTTAAAATTTATAATAGTATACAAGGGTTATGTAGTAGAGCATATATTCAGTATTGGAAATTTATTTATTTATTAAAAATCCGATCACTTCTCTCGTCAAAGGAATTTAAAGTTCGAAGCGACCGTCTGAATTTCCGACGACAGCTCGTCAGCCATGTTGGCTTTTTAATTTTCCAGCGAACGCGGCGGCCGTTGAAATTTAATGAGTAATTTTTAATCATCGACTCCCCAGACGAAGCGGCGTAGTCCGACTTAATTTAATACTCCTAGCCTGCGGCAAAGCCTGACGTCAGATTAGGTAAAGTGTTCAATTACAAGCCGATATTATTTTTTACATCGATATTCGTTAGGTCTGATGACTTTTTTTTTCAATTGGGGTTGAAATTTCGTGCTTTTATCCGAGATAGATTAGGCACAAATGTGACAGGCGCCGAAATACAAACTCTGCGGTTACCATCATTGTCATATTACGTAGTGTAAGCGATTTTTAAAACACAAATGACAAAAATCCACTTATACAATATAATCGTTGTAATAGACTATATACTGGTGTGGTAGACTATATACTGTACATATAGAATCAGTGTTGGTGTTGATAAAATTATAATTCAACGTAGCAAAGCATAAAAATATAACAAAAAATCCCGCACTCGTCTGTATATTCGTAATGGAGTTCGCGCCATTCTCACCCGACATTAGACGCCTCGCTCATTAACCCTCCCCCTCAGACCGCTTCGTTCCCCGCACCCCCGCATCCCGCGCTGATTGATTGATTCATCCGCGCGTCCCGTAACGATAAGTGCTTAGTTTAGCTCGTTATCAAGCTGGCATTGTAATTTGGCGAGCGCTGCGTTATTCGCGTCGCTACCTAACAGCATTGCACTCTTAAGGTTATGCGACCCTGGTAGATTGTCCTGACATAAAACAAAAATACAGAACAATGTAAACTTTTTCAGATTCACACATCCTCTGATACTAAAGGCAATGTAGACAAGGAAACTGATTCGGTTTTATTAAAACAAGCCCAATCTAAGGACCATATGGGATGCCTCAATCTTAGGTTACTTTAAATTTAATGTTTAAGTTAGCATCTTCTGCACTATTCCTCAAATCCGAGGAAGATGCCTCCCCAAGGCAAACAAGAAACTCAGTAATTCTAAAGCATCCTATTACGGGCACATTTTATATCGCGGACGTTTCTGCGGCTAAAAACTTTATACGCATTATTTATTGCCAAGGCGTTTCAATGCGGTTTCTCTTTTACGATGCTGAATTGTTAGAGCCATTTTATGAGCAATGCGGCGGGGATAGGCAGCGGACAATCAAACGCCAGTCGTTACGCGTCGGCGACCTTATCATTTACACGTTATTGTGGACACATCTCGTAAAATATTATAATGTGTGTATCCGACATGACAACGTAAATGTTAAACGATCTGCTAATGACCTAAGTATGCTAGAAAAACTTTAGAGCTTTTAGTAGTAAAATCTCATAAGCCAATAGATGCATTTTCAATTGTAAAAGCTTTTCTTAATATTCAAATGAAAAATTTTAGAGTAAAACGGAATTTATTTAATGTTACTTTACAATTTTTTCACTTTTGATTAGTGGGGAAAAAGTCCACATGTTATATACATGTTTTGTTGAACAAAGGCACTTGTCACGGCGGCAATGCGTCGTGATATAATCGTATTACAAACATCGCGTGCTGACGCGAGCACGCCCCCGACGGCTGCAATTACTGACCGCTGCTCTGTAATTTATGCTCGCCTGGTGCCGTGAACCAGTAAATGTCCTACGTAATTTTTTAAGCCACACCTAGTAAGTAACCTCTATGGCGACAAAATGTGTATTTTATTTTGTTGCATTGCTTTCAATTTTGTCGTGATTGTCTCTTTAGATAAAATGAAAATAAAGATACAAGGTAGTAACAGAACATCGGAAGACAAGAGTTGCAGCAGTAAATACTGGTTGGAATTAAATAAAAGTCGTCGCGGAAATAAATAAAAAAGGTTCGCGTCGGCGGCCCTTCCGCTTGAACAAGGCGTCTTCGTCTCGAGACGAGAGACGCATTGTTCTTATGGCGCCGACGCAGATATAAATTATTTTGTAACTACTAGATGGGCTCTAGTTATTTCCTTGGTGAAAATGAGTTCATCAGTTCCTCCGATTCTTTTCCATTCTATTTGAATTCTTTCATCACTAATTTTGTTAATAAGAGTTCATGTTAAAATCCTCGGGCGACGCTGACCATTGAATGTTTAAGATTACGAACCCCCTTTAAACATCTCTTGTAGTAATCAATATGAATACACATAATTAAAATCAACAAAATTCACTGTTAGATATAAGCATCTCGTGATCCTTAGGAAGGTAGGCTAGAAGACTCTAATAAGAGGCGTTAATGGTCACATCTAGTAGTACTAGATCTGTGTTGGTAGCAGAAGTCGGATTCGCTCGAGTGCGGCGGGTTCGGGAATGGCGGCGCGGCGACAAGCGCGTCATTAGCGCCGCCCGCCGCCCGCCGCCTGCCACTCGACAGCGACCCGCTCGGTTCATACCTCCCGTGTACGCCCGCCTTATCCTGGATTATACACAGGAGTACGTAGAAATATATCTAATCATACCAAATAGCGTAATACGTGACTGCTTTAAGAAGACAGAAGTGTTCTTCGAGCAATTTTACTCATTCGTAAAAAAACTTTACAAATGTAAAATGACAGATGTGTAATAAAAACTATAATTAGATTCGTATACTTTTCCGGAGTGTCAGTTTTTTAAAAACTTAACTATGACTTATTGATAAGTAAAATAAAGTAAGTTGAGACATGGAAGAGAGAAGAGAGGGAAATTAGTGTTTGATTGGTAAAATCAAGTAAACGCCGGCTCAAGCCTATAAACAGTAGCATACATTTTATTCAGAGAATACATTTGAGCAAACCACATTGCGACGGTCGCAGCTGAGTTCCCACTGGTATCGAGGACGTGACGTCCCGGTCGTGCCGTGACGTGCGGCTGCCGGAAACTGCCCACCGACACCGCAATAGTGATGTGACCATGCATATCGATAAAAATATCGATTTAAAGTTTTACATCACAGTTACGTTTTAACAATTACAAACCGTATTCACTTCATAGCATATTATTTTAATTACATCACTTCACAACAATTAACAGTTCTAATTATAGCACAATAATTAAATTACCTGCCAGCTACACGTACATTTTTAGTACCTACTACAAATAAACTCTTTAGTCAACTTAATTTTTATTACATTACAATAATAATTATTATTATTGTCACTATTAAAGAAGTAAATTACAACTCATAACCAATGTAGTCGTCATCAGCCAATAATTGTCCAATGTTAAACGTAAGCGAATCCATTCAACAGCCGCAAAGATCTATCCTCTGTAATCGTCATCCCAGTTCCCACAGCCCTAACTAGATCTGTTCATCTTATACGACACCTACTTACGCTGCATTGTACCTAGCCTCTATTCCACATTGTTACAGCTCGCGTTTTCAATCTTAGCGAAACAAAGATCTTAGTGAAAATGAACTTATGTTAGAGGCCGATCAAGGAATTCCCATAGATCAGAGAACCCCTAGTAAGCGGGTATTTGGATGTATATCTCACGCCTGTATTCCCCGAAGGGGTAGACAGAGGTGCAACTTAGTGCACCTACATTTCGCCATATGTTTTTCCGTTCCATAAAGTCATAGAGGGCGAGCCTATCGCCATATCGGGCACAAATTCCAAACTCCGGGCTGATATCAAGTTAAAAGAAAAACAATATCTTTGCATTGCAGCCGTACCGTATACGTAATACGTGATACCACTAAGCCACCGAGGCAGTTGTATGTATGTTATGGAAAATGGTCATGAAAATATTGCTAATTGTCTGATGGAGTGAAATAAATGTTTCATTTAACGTTCTTTACAAATATCTCATAGTCGACCCATAGTCGTGTATACATTGATATTTTATATTTCGTATATGCGTAGTAAAATCTAAACATACAAAGTCAATGTCTGAGCGGGCAAGTGGGCATCGCGGGCGAGGCGTTAAACCTCCGTGTTTATCTTAGTCCACTTGGTTTAGTGCTAACCGGTCGCTGTTGGCTTAGCGATAACATCCGCCCACGCTCGCCGCGAAAACACCGAGCTGAATTTTAATGCAGATAACCAAAGTTAAGGATGGAATGAATTGTGAAGAATTGTGCTTACAATTTGAAGAGAGGAATTAACACCTACTGGCTTTTTTGTTACTAAATCAAAAAATAAAATAAACTCGGAGATTATACATTAACAGTGGCACAATTAATAAAAAAAATATTTAAGCTTTTTGTTCACAATCTTCTATGTGATCATCCATCCATTCATGTAAAGCTACGAAGCTAGTATGTATATAATCGTGTATTGTCGCTATAGATACATGTATACAGTTAGTATTTTATTCAGTGGCCGGCGCTGCATGCAACAACCCGGCAAAGTTGGTCGGTGGCCGCGCGGCCACTCCGCTACGCACTAACTACGACACATATATCGTACTTACTGACATGTAGGGCTGCCTTTCAATATTTATGGACGGAAATTATTCACTGTCTTGAGTTTGACTCCTAGGTTCCGCTCTCAACCCATCAAAAAATGGGTTGCATCTCTGCCTATCCCTTCAAGGAGCACAGGTGTGAGTGTGTATGTATAAATTATTGCTCATAAAAGAAAAATAAGTTAGGTATATGAAAATACATCACAATTTGCACTTTAATAAGTAATTACTACACTAATATTTCTTCCAAAATTTGTCACTTTCTGAAAATATAATGTAATATTTTAAATCAAAAATATTCAACGTTTGTGACAGCCCTATACTACCGTGTCAGTGGCGGGAGCCGGTACGAGCACATCAGTGCCGCCGCGCCGCCGCCGACAGTCACCTGCGCTCGCAATTTTACGACCCGCCCGCACCGTCGCCCGATTATACTACGTTAGAGATGTACCAATTAATTTATAAAAATATATCGATATTATTTTGAATTTAAAATTCATATTTTTTTGTTGGTAACTCACTTTTGTTGCGAGATTGGTGAGGAGATACATTCGTTTGGTCAAATTAAATAATATTAGTTATATATTTCTTCAGACACTCTCCGTATCACGTTTAGTAGTAAGAAAGTCAGCAAAGAAACTATAACTCTTGTACAATTTGCGTTGATCACTTTAACATTAAAAAAGTACAAGTCTTAGATGTGTAACAACTTTCCTGAGGCAGGGAAGTGTGTAAGCCGGAGAAGCGCGTTTGACTTCATCCGCAGGCGCCTAGAGGTTGATATATATAAGTAACTTTCACATATCGTTTAAGTAATGTATAAGATACAATTTTTTTTTCACATGTAACTTGTAAGTGATGTTTATCCAAGTTCTATCATGTACAATATCACGTATATATGTGTACCTGAAGCACTCGACTAGCGGTTTGAGAGTGAGGTGATATGTACGTGTATATGTACGATATATGAATAATGAATAAAGATCGATATGACCCGTGAAGCCTCCCTACGCTCGAGCACACTCGCCGCCGGCCCGGGCGAGGCGATGGAATTAAATCGCGCGCACGACACTTCCGCTCCCCCCGCGCCCTGCGCCCCGCACACTCCGCGCCTCTCGCTACCCCACTTTACTTGCCTCTATTCTATATAGGGTTGGCAATAATTTAATTTTTTTTTGTACGGTGATATTACAAAAATAGCTTGATTATAATTGATACATTTTGCAAGAAATAATGGCTTCATAATTAACATGGAATACTAAAATTAAAAGCGGCTCAAAGAACAAATCTATGGAAACGAAAAGTATAACAATTTTTATTAGAAGTTTAAATTTAAATTCCTACAAAAACCTTGAAAATTTTCCCAGTATAAGAATTATTTTTGATATTTAACTATTTATGTTTTGTTATAATAATTTTTTGGATAAAAATCGAATTTGGATAAACAAAACAAGATCAACAAATTTATTTTTTTATGATCACACGTCACTAGCCCTAATTGCATTTCTTATATTTCTGTTAAATTAAATTATCTCCATAATAAATTAAAACACAAGTGTGACAGCCCTGAGGCCTGGAGCAAGTCTTGACAGGGGATGGCTCGGCTCGGTGACTGATGTCGCAGTCACGTGTGCCGCGAGACGATCTGTTCACGCTTCACTTACTACCTGACTAGCGACTACCTTACTACCTCGTTGCCGCCCTACCTCGCTACCCGCGCGTCTCTAAGACGCCAATTATAGTGTTCTTATTTGGAGAATGCGTGTTTCTTGACGAGCTACAAACCCAGTACCGAACTCGGCTCATAGCTTTTGAAATTACTAGCGTTTTAATGAGTTTCTATTTTGGTTAGAAATGAATTAAATAAAAAAAACATACCTCTCGTCTCGGAGACGCTGTTGTATCACAGTACGGCTGCAATGCTGAGAGGTGTCGGGTTCCAATCCTGATTCGGGAAAAGTAATATTGGGCCGATATAACGATAGACTCTCCACCTATCACATCATGAGACGGAAAAACATACGGCGAAGTGTTGTACATTAGTTGCACCTCTGCCTACCCCCTGCGTGTATAAGAGGTACAAACAATCTAATAACAATCATTTCTATCGCACCGTTCAAGTCTTTTTCCTTAAATTCACTTAGAGACATCTGCCTCGAGTCAACGGGACTATGATGTGTCCCTCTGAGGTGTCGCTAATTCAATAACGCGATGGCCGCGGGCCGTACTATCGACCTTTATAATTTACTTACGGAAACCGCGAGCTCTTTTTGTTTATTACTAAAAGCAGTAGGGCTGTCACACAATAGAAATTTATATCAATAATATAATACATATTTAAGCGAGAGAAAAATAGACTCCAATTGGAACTAAGAAAAGACCGAATGAAGTAGAGAATGAAGCATAGGGCTGTCGACTACTGCAAAAGATTATTAACTCTATTTTTCTGAAATATTTTTCTTCCTCTAAACAGAAAACAACGCATTTTTTTATTTCTTGCCGATAAGACATCCGCGGTAGGCCGTATGAAATACAAAATTGTGTGCCTGTATATCAGGTTGTTTTTTTTAAATTAACAGTTTGTTATGCAATTGATTTTATTTAAACAAATAAATTCATTGATAGCAGACCTACAGATACACTTGCCAGCGCACGAAAAATTAAGACACAATAATGTCACTGTCACTGCACACTTTTCGGTCATTTTCTAAGGGCATAACATGTGTATTAATATTGACCCCTACTTAATTTTGTAACAGGCTTGTATGACAGAATCTATTTTGTCTTTATTGTTTAAAAAAAAACATTTCATTAAATGTAAGATAACATTCTGTGCTGATTAATTTTATGTTTTAAAAATATACCTATACTAAGTTATTTTCACCTGTGGACAGAGTATTGATCCCGGGACAGTTCACACCCGGATTGTGGTCGACTTCTACGACACCGTTCGGGATGGTTTTATGTCTTACAACACAATGCGGGCCGCTTTTTATAACTCTTAATGAGGGGTGGACAACCTTTTATTTTCCTGGTCATTTATTATCCATGTGTTTTTAACATTCAATCATAAATTATTACTGAATTTTCTTAATTTCAGCAAATATTTGCTTTTAGTTTCATGTTAAAAATATCAAAGTTATTATAAGATAAATACAGGTATAGAATATGCACTGCAAAAAGTTGTTTGTCTTATTTTTTCTTTAAAATACAACAAAAGTTTCCTAAGCCCTTTGTGCTTAATAATTTTTGTTGTTTTTTTATGTTTTTGTATTCAGAATTCCTGAAATTATTTTTTGTAAAACAACGACTTAATCTAATTTTATTAAGAACAACGTAAAATTTGATAAGTCAAGAATTAATTTATAACATAAACTAACTTTAGAAAAAATTATACTAAAATCAAACTAATTCCAAAACCTACCCGTACATATTCGCACGAATTCCCTTTCCGTAGGCATTAATGCGTTCCCACCCTTATCTCGTGGCTGTTGCCGACAAAAGCCGGCGCGATAAAGCCTCCCCCGTGACCCCTCTACCCCCTCCTTTCACCCCTCCGCCCCTTTGGCCCGCGTTGGCGCTGTTAATTGCGGTCGTTTGCTCGCAGATGACTCTTGCGCTTTCTTACAACTCGCTTTAATATCGTCTGGGGATATTTTGCGTGAAGATCTACGCCGTCTAAATAAAAGGAATAGTTGACCGGAAAAATATAAGTTTAATCCAACTGGTGGACATTTTAATGAGATTTGAAAGTTAATCTTAAAAATAAAATTTATATATAGGTTCTCTATTTTATACTGACGAACTTTTGAGGAATCTTCACATATTAGCTTTTACCCGCGGCTTTGCTGACGGATTTCTATATCCCTCCACAATGTGTTCTTATATTCCTTGATGATCAATTGAGTCGTACACAGAAAAACATTTGTCATAAATTTCTGAAGTTGATGTAATAAAAAAAGAATCTTATACCTAAATAAATTTTAACAAGTTGCCAACGAAATATTAAGGAGCTCAGGAATTTTGTCGAATATGAACATAAATTACTACAACTTTATTATTATTTTGTTTATTTCGTAACTATATTCGATGGTAAATAAAATTTATTTTGAACTTTTCTTTTTTCGAATAACCAAAGTCGTCGACAATAGGTTCCTTGTACGATTGAACCCTTTCGAATCGATGCCTTAAAATATTCACGAACGGAAATCTGAAGCTCGTCCGACCCTCGAAAGCCTCCGCCGTACTTGACAGGCCCCCGATAGATGGCGCTGATCGATTGCCCGATGGAATTATTTAGTAGGCCTTTTTTATCGCACGTGAAATGTTACGGTTCTATTTTTTCGTATCTATTCAAATGTCACGTCGGAATTCTATTTGGGTTAGTTTAAAATACCGAAACGAGCTACATTCATTCCAGCTTTAAATATGTTTCCAAAATTTTTTTTTTCGATATTTGAAACTAAATCGGAGCATGCTGGTTTGTTTATTAATTTTTTTTAGTTATCTTATGTACACGGGATGTATTGTACACATTTATAAAATCAATTTGTTCCAAGGGATTTGAAGAAAAAGTCCGAGTAAAATATTTAATAGTACGTCTAACATGCCAATAGGAATATTTTTAAAGATAAAAGATATCTTAAGTCCTTTTATATTTATGTCATCGCGATGACAGTGTGAACCGTGAAGAAAGAAGTAACTGAGAATCTTTTTGTATCTTTTTTGGATAAACGAACAAATAACACACAAAGTAGTTTTTAATACTCTTAATATATCTAAAACCGGTTATCAGGTTACCAGGATAGCAGAGGTTTAATAGAGGTCGTTCAGTTTGCATTTCATGTGACCACACCCGCGGCAGTCTGCTAATTATATTTGGCGCCATCCCTGTCTCGGTTCGCACTGCAGGCGAAGGCAAGTTGCCGGCACTGCAACATCACAGACTAAACTTAAGACCTATTAAAATTTTAGAGTACTGCGCAGTCTAATTTGCTTTTGCAGTGATAATTTATGTTTACTCTATATTTTATTTGGTTGTAGACGAATGTACATTTTTTAAAGAATGTGCTAAGGGATAGACATACAGAAAATACTTTCTGTAACCAAATTCAAACTTGTCTTAGTTACCGACAAAAGTCGGATGTAGAATTCGAACCCAGGACTATGTTGTGCTTGTCTCGCACTGCGTACCCTTAACTATTGGCGCTTTGGATTATTCCACAACTAATATGCCTATAATGTTAATCCAAACATATGGTGTAGATTATAATTTTTTCCCAACTCCCCCTAGTGTCGGCAGAAGCGGTCCGTAAAAACATAAACGTATTCTGAAGTTCAATATCTCTGCGCCAGATGTGAGAATGTGTTGTTAGGGATTGTACAAATAGCGTAGGCGGGCGAATGTTCCACGCCCGGCAAATACGGAGCTCTACGGGCAAATAAACCGGCAAATAAATGCCGCGGGCAACAAGATATACTTATAGAGCGGCTGCTTACTGTTGTGTGCCATCCAATTGTGGATAAAGAGCTACACTTAATTTAGTTGCTTGGCGTCTAAGTGGCCTAAGATGTTCGTTTTAGTAGTAATAGTTTAGTTAGACGACATTAATTATTTTGGCATATTGCAATAGATTTAAGTTTAAACTGACCAAAATGAAACAAGAGTTTTCCTAGTTATCTCCTCTATCATTATATACCTCGATGGCCGCAGGACGTGGAACATTCTAGGGACCAACCAGTCCGTTGGGAACACTGTCTTGCGCTGAAAAGAATAAACAATGGTACGAATTTATTGAGCAAATATAAAGCGATCAGAAGTTCTTATGAATTTTCACTAGATTAAGGACTTATTGATGCGCTGCGTTGTCTGGGGAAGGGAGGGGAAGAAATAGGGTTGAAACTTTATTTGCCCGGTAATAATAGAAGACTGTATTTTGCTGTTTTAATTCATGAAACAAAACAAATGAAGCAATATATTATATGTAATTTAATCCATTTTACATTAGAAGTCGTATATGTGACTACACAAATATTAGGCTTCATTACTGAATCCTATAATATAACGAATTAATTAATTGTTTTAATAGAATATCAGTAAATCGCTAAATTACTAACTAATAATATTTTAACCATTTCAAATAAGCCTGTAAAAGTTTCTGTATTAGTACATGACAATAGTCGAATGTGTCGCGTATTTTATTTCTCAACAAAAATTCATTTATTTTTTTTCCGACAGCCCTAAAGTTGCATAAAGCATTGGTAGTCGATCGTGACTTAGGAGACATCTCACTTCGATAACAACTTAACACGTCGGAACAGTGTCTAGTCACAATGTTTGGGACGTGCCTCACACTGAGTTTCGCCAGTTATACTGCTTCTATGATATGTTTAGTGTAGTACTAAGAAGTTTTATTAAATCATATAATTTAGGTTAAGTATGATGTAACTATACTGTAATTTATAGACAAATAATTGGCATCCCTAGTGTGAATGAAAACTGTTTTTTTTTTCAGACAATTTTGACATCACAAAAGTGCTATTACATTCTCCACACAGTATGTAGTATCTAAAGTCGAGATAGAACTAAGCCATGGCTTAGTCAAAGTGAGTACTTAGCAACGTTTTAAGCATGTACAATTATTGCTTAAATACTGGGTGTGATAAATAAACACAGTTGTGGGTGCACTAGTTGCACCTCTGCCTACCCCTTCGGGGAATACAGGCGTGAGATATGTGATAAATAAACGTCGCTTATCGTCTAGTTATCTCGATAATATTGTAAAAGAAAATTCACATACTTCAAGAAGTGCATAAATAAAAAAAAACGTAATGTTCAACATAACTAATTCAGTAACTTTTCAAATCATTGTTCAATAGATTTTAACTTTACCTTTTACTGTATGGTTCTATAGGTATGGACCCTCGTACTGTATAATCCTCAAATAAGAAGCTCATTGTATTTTTTCGTGGCCACACAACAGCGACGTATCAGTAAGGTGAAGTCGGTAAACAATCCACTCGCGTGATCTCTACTCGGGTGTCGATGTCGGCTTAAGACCCTAGAGGGGTGATTATAAAAGTATTCACTGTACATTTTTCGAAGTACGAATATTTTTGACAACCCTAATGAATATATCCGACTATACATTGGATATTTATAAAAGTGTGAATGAATTAAAAGTTAGATGTAGAATTTGAAGTCAAAATGGATGAGAAAAATTAAACTATGAAAATTTTAATAATTCAAGCTTTTAAAATTCATAAATACGGTAAACTATTAAATGTTGATTTTTTTTAGTACCTTGATTTTTCGAATATTAATTTTGCAAAAGCGGAAGACTCGCTAAGTTCTTCATTACACAAATTAAATTAAAATCTATTAAATTTTACCCAAATAATATCTCTGTTGGTTAGTGTTATCTCCAACCAATCCTTACCACAAACTCGGGTATTGGCCACACCACTGGCCTTTAACCATTTAATATCTCGATATTATTTTTAGGAATTCTATCCGGTGGTCATCGTATTATTTGTTCGCGGGGAAGTATTCGCAAACAATGCTGCCTCTCGGCCACCCTTCTAATATTTCTTTTGCATTTTTTTCCATAACTAGGTTATTAAATATCCCATAGACGAGGGTCCAGCCCTCTCCTTGTGATCTGTGTCCAGAGATCGAACAGTTTTTTGTAATATCACATATAGGTATATACAGAGTGTTCCAAAAATAAACGTAGTCATTTCAGTAAATTTCAGTCAAAAGTTTATGCTGTTTTTGTTTGATTTTTAGAGAAAATATAATATTTCGTCCAAGTATTTGCATAAAACCCGACTTTAAGTGACCGTGTTGTGAAAAGATGTACTATGCAATGAAAGCAAGTGACATCAAAAGGTGACGTATTTAAATAATTAAAAAAAAATAATGAGGTACATTTTGTTATAACTGCGAAAAGAAAACAACAATCATACGTTATTACTTTGATTTTCCGAACATCCTGTATAAATAAAAATCTTAACATATTAAACCACGTGCCGTGTTACGATACTAAAATATTAGAGTGATATTAGGTTTGCTGATAATTCGAGCCATGCGTAGAAAAGAGTTATATGTACATTACAAATGTAACTCTTTTCTTCGCACGGGTCAAAATAACTTACATTGTCTCCTACCAGATATTAAATACGGTTCAACTCAATAGAAAATCATCACTTCAATTAATTATTTATTAGCTGTCACTAGTACATTTTTACAAACCGCAGTAATGTCATCGATTATACATGATGCTCAAAAGCATAGACAAAAATACCATAGATAATAATCACAGACTAGTCTAACAGTACATAATAACATAGACAACAAATAATAAATTAGTCTAGTTTTTTGTACAAACCTGTACCAAGTCTTTAGTAAGTCAGTACACTTTCTGCGGGAGGATGGTAGATGTTGAAAGGGGCTTGCTATATGGTGATATTATAGAGACTACAGTATGGTAAGGATTGGTAACAGGCACGCGGCGGTAAGTCCATCGCCCGGGGCGGTGTGCGGCGCCATCTCACGGGAGCGCACTGTTGTCTGCGCTCACTGATAGGGTTGTCACTAATTTTTTAACATTAAAAGAAAACTTATCAATTTAAAACCTAATACTTATGTAATTTGACTGATTTATTTTCAATTTGTTTATAATTCGCAAGGAATAGACATCTCTCTTTTTCTCTCTCAAAAAACAAAAAGATCGCTATAATCGAGTACGCTAAGTAAGGCTATTCGATTTCACAATTCCAGTTTGTATATATTAAAGGCTTGAAGCATTGAATTAATTTTAATTATTATATTAAGTCGCTGGTTCTACATACATATAGACACATGTAGTGATAGGCTCGGCCCTTATGATTTGTTACGTAGAAACATACGGCGACAAGTGGCTGCTCTAGTTGCCCCTTCGTGGAACATAGGCGTGACTATATTTTTCTATGTACATTGATATATAAGTTTCTTAGTAATTCTAGTAATCACTAGTAATCCTTTTGAAACAAATATCACTAAACGCTTTTTAAGTAGATTAATTGTGTCAACATTAGAACTTATATACTTCTGTAAGCGAAATAAATAAATACATCGTTTTATTATGTCACTATTCAAAAAGAAGATAAATTAAAAATATATAAAAATCATCAAAGACTTGTATCAACCCGTTAAGGATGTCCCAAAGGGGACGAGGCGCGGAGTTTATGGCACGTGATAAATCAGCACGCGCGGTGGGTAACGTCCGCGAGTGGTAGCCCTGCTGCGCGCGGGACGGGCGGGGAGAGATGCCGGGCTGCGGGGCGGGCGGGGGCCGGGCGGCACTTTGCGGCGGGACCAAACGACGACTGATTAATGCGCGCCGAGAGCTCTAGGGACGTACTAATTTATATTGAATATTAGTATCGATAACTTTTTCTTTTTTAATTTTTTTAGATAAATGAAAATATTTTCTTCCATCGTTTTATTTTATATTAATGCCATTACTGTCAAATTAAAAGAATTTCCTGACTGATTGTTTCGGAGATTAGGAAGTCAGTTTATGGTAGAAGACAAATAGTCAAACTAAAAACTATTCGATATACACCTATGCCTACTCATATTTTTAGAGATATAGAGAGATATTTACTGTGAATGCTTTTGAAATATTATACAAATTACTATTTTCCAGCTGCGTATCGAATTTTTTTGAGATATTTATTTCGTTTAAAAAGGCAAGAAATATGTTGACATAAGTTTTCAGGTAACATGTAAAATGAATAAATAAAATAATACAAATATCGATATGCCACAATTAAATATATAATATTATATCTACATCCCTAAAGCCTGCTCCCGGCAGCGGAAAACATAACGAGTGATCGGCCGGCACGAGGCGCGCCGCCATAAGCTAGTGACACACTGAGTACTTCTCGATATGTAAAATCTCAACCAGGGTCTCAATTCTTCTATTTTAATAGAATTGAAATAGTTTCGTTCTTCTTCCATTTAGTGGTGCCTCTCTGACTAGCATAAGTCAGCGCCTAGGATTCGTACCTACGCATTATTAACAAATTGACTAGATAAATGTCTACTAAACAGTTCGTACATTATTTTTATAATTTAACAACAAAAGTTCACTGTAACTTAACGATAATGTAAACTAAGTAACGCTCATTATAACTGGCTGACAATATACTTGCTTAGTAACAATACTAATGCAAATAGTTTATCGCCGCACGTTGAAAGTTCGCAGTGTGCACCCAACCTTACTGATAGGGTCGGCACTAAAAATCGATACGCTTCTGTCAGTCGTCACTCGCCGGTGACCTGTTTTATCGGTACCTATGTACCGTCACCAACTTAATATCACCCACAATGATGCGACAAGTACAAAACGCGACAGCGAACTGTCCCTACTTTTCTCGAGTAGTAAAACATAATATTTCGTATTTAAATTTCTCAGCTTTTCTCTATAGTAATATAATATGGATTATAAATTCGAACCTTCTCGACTCGCTCAATTTATATGTGAAAACCGCATCAAAATTCGTTGTGACAGCGGGAAGCGATTTTGTTTTTTAAACTATTTTAAGATATATATTTAGTATGTAAATTTATCTAATAATGAATGTTCACGTAATGAAATTGTTTCTGGATGTCAAATTAAACTTAGAACTTGATTTTTAAAAGGATGAATCAGAAGTTGATAACTAATGACCGACTAAGGAATGCATCGCACTGAAAAGGGCTCAGCTTTTATTAAATAAGTTAGGGATCTGTAATTCTGAATATTACTTCTAGGTAGGTTCCGTAATCTTTCAAAATAATGTCAAACTGTCATTTATTTTACTAAATTAATGTTAGTGAGTTCTTTTAATTTATGAGCATATTCAAATATAAGGTGACCACGAAACATTTCACACATTCACTCGCTTGATACCAACTAAACCGTAGCCTCCAGACCCGCCGGATATACCCGGCTGTTCAATTGGCCCTTTTCGCAACATCCGGACCCGGGTACGACTGGTCGCTGTGTTAGTTAGCTACAAAGGAAATGGGAGGCCGCACATCCCTAGCCCCTCCCCCGCCACACCCCTCGCCCCTCGCCCTTGGATCAAAGTGAAATGCTACGTAATATTTTCAACTCCAGTTTTTTCTCTCATACATTAAAGGCCACGAGAAAACTAGTTTTTTTGTCGGAGTAAGTCAAATGAATAAGTGACTATCTACATTTTTCAGTACATTCTTCCTAAGTGAATGATGAAAGAATGATTGAAGGACGATGGAAAAAACATTATTTTTATTTTTTTTTATTTCAATCAAAAACTTTAAATCAAACAAGTTCAGGAAACTAGTAAAGAAAAGTTAGGTTAGTGCAAATCTTTAATACCTGTCTACCTGTATAAGGTTTTATAATAAATAAAAAAAATTATAGATTATTTTTATTTTACCTTCCATAAAAAAAAACTACATACAATCTCAATAAGGAGGCATTGAAAATATAAGAAAGTGTCAAATACACACAAAACACGTACCAGGAATTCATAACCCATACGGAGCTTTGCATAGCTTAAATTAGCGTTGAATTGTCAGCAAGGCGCCGAGCGGGCAGGTGATATCACCACCTGTTGCTGGCGCTAGCCGATCGCCCGGCCCGAATTACGGCCGCTTGCGTCACTGCCTTATTACGTATTAGATATACCAAGGCGACAGGAATTTGCTTATAGCTCTCGATACGACCTCTAGAAGTTTTGTAACTCTATCCGATGTAAGGAGGATATTTATTAATGTCTGAAAATGGTATGTGTCAAATGTCCATGATATAGAATGAGTTGACATATTTGATAATAGACAGAGTGTAAATGTATTCGAAGAATGAATTCGTTAATCCTAAACTAATTCTTAGGAACAATACGCATCAAATGACACCTCACTCTACAAAATAGGTCAAGCCGTTTAGGTTACAGTAGTAATTTAGTGTTTCTGAGTTGAACACATACCTCCTAAAAAAGGCGACATTAAGGGTACCAATAGTCGACGCGTAATTGCGCGCCAGCGCCATGCCAAATGGAAATTTCCATCTTCTGTCTACCTCTCTAGTTTAACGGTGCGAAAGATTTTTATAATAATCTTTTAATATTAATGCAACAATGTTAGTTGAACTAATTAGTTTTCTTTCTTGTACGTAATAAAACTGTCAAAAAATAAATAGAGCAGATTAAATCGCGGTTCGTGTAGGTGATAACGGCTCCGATAAGAGAGCCCGTGCGCGGCCGATATCTGGCGCGTTTTATTTTAGTCGAGGAAGCCGTCTCGGCGCGTGGCCGTGTGCCCGCCGAACTAATTGCCAGACAAAATGTGCTGCGAACTAATGTACTAGTTCAAGAAATAAAACGAGTCACTCCTGTACTACAACCTGTAGAATGAAGGTCTTTTTCTAAAAGTTGGTTTTAAATGCAACAAAGAGAGTGACAGCAGTTTTCTCGAAATAGAATAAAAAAAAACTAAAAGTATAATAAAACGTTACCATATTACGCGAACTTTACAAATCCAAAATTTCTTTCAGTTAAAAGGTAATACTAGCTATCGACCACATTCCTACTGGACATCGAGCAGGGTCGTAGTCAAGCGCTAGTTCTCATTGTAAAAGAAAGTTTTCATTTAAATACGTAAGATCGACTCAAAACGTTCGTAATCCGAACTGGAGTTAAGGGACAACCCTAGTGTCAGCGGCTGGCGCGGTCGCGGCCGTGTAATCGCCGGGGCCATTAGACGGCCGACCCGCCCCGGCCCGTCCCGTGGCCCCCCGAGCCGCCCGCCTGCCCCGGCCCGTCCCGGGACCCCCCGGAGCCGACACGGGTCCGTTCGCGGCCGCCCGGGATAAGCATCGCCGATGATACCGCTGTTTCGTCGCGTTCGCACAACCTCGTATTTTATGTCCTTTCTAATGGTATCTTTTCATATAAATTTTTGCTACTTTCATTTTTAAATTCGAAAGAAGTTATAGTTAGATAAATTTAAGGTCCAAAAATATAAATCTTTAGACATCACGGACATAAATATATAATTTATTGATGTATTGGACTTCATTAACTTATCAAAAAAAAAATAGCAAATGTAATGAAGAATTATAATATATTTTTTTCGTTTAAATTTCAAACCTATCGATAGTTTTACCAAGCGAAGACATTATGAATTGACTTCTACCCAATCCAATTTAAGCTTTAATTTTAAGTTCTATCATACGTACACGTACAATTTCACGAGACCACGTTCTTAGTAACTTTATTTGTAGTTTACTAGAATGTACAACGACACCTATCGGCGAAAGGCAACAACTCACGATAGTCTTGTAATTGTCAACAGTCGACAACCCTAACACTCGAGGCGACGTAATTACACCGTCGCCGGCAGTCCCGGGGCGGAGAGTCGGGAGCGCGGGTAATTAGGGTCGCGGCGGGACACGCGCCGGGACTCGCGCCGGCTAATTGCTGTCCGCGACCGAATTTATGACTATAATTACGGAATCCGAAGCTACGGACCGCGTCGTCGAGGAACGTTATAATCTGTGTGGAGATTGAATAGTTTTGGCTAAGATGTTGGCAAGTCTGTGAAAATTTAATTTATTTAAATGGTGTAAATGAAACAGACCAGTTCATTTTGATAAACTAATATTGGCATCTCGTAGAGATAATATCTATGAGGTGTTATGTTTATTGTTTATTTCTTATACAAAGATAATGTGTACATAATGCGCAAGTGTTTGGAACTTTCTTTTAAACAAAGAATTTTCCTTGTCTTAGAGAGTTCCGCTCCTCCATAACAAAAATAATATCTTCTTACCTTAATAATTTTAAACTGTTTAAATTAAAAGTAAATTTTAATTTTTTTTTAAAAGTAAAGCAATAAAGTTAACTTAAATAAAATTAAAACTTAAAGCTTTAATATGTTAAATCGATTGACTGAATAAGAGATTAAAGTTCTGTATCAAGAATTGATATGGAAAAATCTTCAAATCTATATTATTTTTCTTGTGATACGACCTCCGTTATAGACAAGAAGAAAAAATAAAACGTTATGGCAAATATCCTGTGAGCTATAAATATTAATGACTTTCTAAGGAAAATCATATAAATCAATAAATCAAACTAAATACTTTGTAAATAAGTTAATTTAACAGTAAAAATGTATTAATAAAATACGTAAATGAATGGTACACGTCTTATTTTTTTGGATTATTAACTTTTATCGCTTGATTTCGTATTTAAAAAATAAATTTGAGTGAATTAATCGAGCGATCGAATTCACAAAAACGACCTTAAGTCCAATAAATTATTATTAATTTGACTTCCCTTGTACATTTTTTTTAAGAAATTCATTTTCTTTTCTATATGTATACGACACTCGACACTCTCTCTCTTGTCAACAAACTACTTACTATACTTACGTTCTCTGTGTCAACAAACTACTTACTATTAAAAACGTATTTTACGAGTTTATTATAAATTTCTTAACATTGTATTTTTCGAAACTCGTTTTAATTTCTGCAATGTATTATTTGAATGTCTAAAAATAAAATTCGCCATCTAGCGGCGAATAGCAATAACAATACACAAACTTCAACAAAGATGTGTGTGGATAATAGATGGCAGCACTCATACTTTTACACTAAGACTGGATTGGAGTTTATATTTCAAGTTAACATTTTTTTCTTTGTTTCAGAATGCGCCAAGTCAAGAACCCGTTTATAGAAAAGTGGCAATAGTAGAAAATTTCTTCGATATAATTTACACAGTCCACGTTGAGCTGGAGGGCAGGCCTGGGAAACATGCAGGCCAAAAAAGGACTTACAGAACGGTGAGTTAATATTTATTTTTGTCGCCACCTAGTGAAAAATTTGGAAAACAATTATTGTCCGAAAACAACAGAAACATCACTCAAATATAACCAAAAATTACACCAGATGGCGCTATTATAACACTGATGAGATGATTTGAAAATTGTTTTGAATTTTTTTTCTCAAACAGTCCATTATGATCTCATGTTTTTAATTCCTATTCTTAATTACTGCACATCTTAAGTGTATCTAACGGTTCGCATTCTAAACGTTAAAAAATATATCTCAAGTCTGTATTCCCCGAAGGGGTAGGCAGAGGTGCAACTAGTGCATCCACATTCTAAACGTATTTTTTTTTAATTAGAAATATTTTTTTCTCAGATCACGGAGACCTACGCATTTCTTCCTCGCGAGGCGGTGACACGCTTTCTCACGGGCTGTGCAGAGTGCGCGCGTCGCCCGCGCAGCGCCTCCCCTCCACCACTGCCCACCCCATCCCCATCACCAACCAGGCACCCCCCCTATCTGCCATTCATGCCACACTGTGCCGCCGACTACACCAGGAATTGGGAATCAGAAATCGATGCAGCCCACTCCAACTATCCTTACGAACCCAAATTCGATTACACAGAACTACAGCCACTGAAGAAAGTCGACAGTCCAAAGCCACCGGACACAGAGGATCAAGAACCCACATATATCGAGCTAACATCAAAAAAGGTTAACGGGTTCGACGCTACGCCTTTACTCAACAGAAGTTCATCAGTCGAACCCGCGTTTAGAGAAGAACAACCTGTATGTATGGACCCTGAAATAGATAAAGACGACAGCTTAATCGACGTCGAAGATGTGAAAGTCGACAGTCCACCACCAGTGCTGGTGCCGCAGGAAAAGCAAGAAGTAGAAGAAGAAAAAGTCGCTGAAGAAAGTGATAAAGAAAGTACCAAGGCGACAGAAAACGTAGAAGTTATAGAACCCAAAGTAGAAGTGAAGAAAGAGAAGAAATATAATCCGCTAGATGTCGCTAACTTGACGTCGAAAGATCCGCCGAAATCAAGATCGCCGCCGAGGAGGAAGTTGTTACCGACGAGCATAGAATATACGAACTCGTATGGAAGGTTCCCTAGGCCTTGGCGACCTGACGGCGGTCTTTACTACGCGGGCGAAGATGTCGACTACAGCGTCCCTATAACCACGGCGTACCTCAAGCACATGCGGAGTATGGCGTATCAAGACAGCTTGGACGGAGAGTCAAAGGTAAGTTATCAGTACTTTTTGCACTAAGTTTTGTCGTGAAACATTATAACATAGATATTGAAAATTTAAGAATGTATTTAGATATTGGGAGCCACGATGATATTTCGTAATCATAGTCCTGAGGGATCTTTTCTAACTATGGAATTATTTAATTCAACAAAGATCTGTGACCATTATTCCCACACTCGACCGACGCTAATGTATTTTTGTAAACGTTACATATGTTTTCCTCGTAGCAAAATTTCGTGAAATATAAACGCGATAGGAAATTTCGGGTCGCAACCGCGTCTAACCCTCTCAGCTTAAACTTGTGCCAACTAAACCTTCACAAAGCGAGCGCCGCCACAGACCGCTCTGCGGCAAAGCCATCTCGTTATGATTTGTAAAATTTTGCTTTCAAATTATTATTTTAACACGTTTAAAAGGTACGTATTTATGAACAGTTTGGTTTGGGGTTAAAATAACACAGGCCAGTTCTTAATGTTTCGCCGCATATAATACTAGTTTATGTCCGCGACTTCGTCTGATAGAATTACTTAGTTGAAGTAACTGAAAGTCTTTAGTCTAACTAAAGTCCACTTTTTTACTGACCGAGCCGTTTTAATTATATATGTACTCTGTTACCTCAAGTTCGAAGCATTAAGTATCTAGAGACATGTTTATTTAATCGGAGAAAAACTGTTAATCTATGGTTTTTTGTTTACGTTTAATAAAAGTAGGTATATGTTTTGCTATTAGAAATAAATCGAAGTATTTTTCTGTAGATAACAAATCTCAGTGTTTATTGTAGGGAGTGAGTGCAGACGGGGTTTTATGAGCGATTGGCCGCTCGCACTAAGACGCTGTACGGTTCGAAAGCGCGCACTTTGAATGAGGAAAGCTGTTTGTATGTTTAAGATCTAAATGTTTTATTAGACAAAATCTTCCTACTTGATAGAACTTGTTTTGAGTACTAAAGCGTAGAATAGACGTTGCTAAGCCAGTGCTTAGCAACATTCTAAACGTGATATTCAAATAATTATATCGTATAATTTATAACAGTATAAATTTAGTACAGCCACATTTGGCCTGTGTTTTTCCATCCCATGATGTGATATGAGCCTATCGGCACATCGGGCACAAACACCAAACTCTTACTAACTAACTTCAAAATCTACAAAAAATGTTATGCTTGGTTTTTTAATTATCATTTAAGAATTGGATGGGTAATGATGACTTATTAGCTGCCTACTTAACTGGTTACTTAAATTTCAAATGTTTCAAATAAAGAAAGGTATTTGGCGATGTTGCCCTACCGAGGTGTTGGAGCGCAGGATTTATCGGTGCTTTGCGATCATCACCTGACACCTAACCTAATGGCGGCCGCGATTGATTCAGACGAATGTCCCACTCGAAGGACCAGAACGTTACGCCATAATCGGGCGGCGCATCTTTTCTAACTCATTTTTCTCGCTTGGGGCGCTGTCGGGGGGTTGTTTTGGGGTGTCAGGGTGGCAGGGGGAGAGGGTACGAGGTTTCATCAGCCGCAGGGGGCGTCACGGTATTAGACAAGACACAAAAACGATGCCCGACGGAGAAGTGGGCAAGTACACTTTCTGATGAAGATTTTTTTTTTATTTCGTTTTATATGGAAAAAAGCTAATGCTTTCATATAATGCTTACTGATTTGAGATTTTATTTGAAACGTATTTTCTAGAATTAAATTTATAAATTGTTTTGAAATGGTTCGTAATACGGCTACAGAACCATAAACAAGTGTCACTGTGTGTTGGATGGATGACGTAATATACAAATTTTATAGATTATCATGGCGGTTGTCTAGAGATGAATCTCAACGACTAGATGTGTTACGATACGTTGGTTTGTGAAATTTCGTCGTATCTACAACAGAGTTTGGCAAAAATAAGTATTATAATGAATTAATCGAAAAAGTCCAAAGTTTTAGTGCCGTATAGCATATTATCAAATTATTATTTTACTATTCTATTACATTGATAAAGTAAAACAAAATACTATATTACTGAGTTGTATCAACACGCAATTTCAGATGCGACCTTTTTCCCGGCGAGTGTCCCGAAGGGTCAGTTGTAGACCGTAAGAGGGACGTCCCTGCGACCCCCGAAAGTACCTTACCCCCCTTGCACCCCATCGCACTGCGACTTGTAAGATTGATTGGGGCTCCTTCAGTCCATTCCCGGCCCCCCTTGTGGGATTCGACCCTCCCTCCCTTTTTTCTCGGTTACTAAAGACACGGATATAGTTGGACTGAATGAGTTATTAAAGTAATTCAAGGCTTTTGTTATTTATGTCGGTGTCTAACGCTTATCTAACATAAATTAATTGTTTTTTTTTTTACAATGTTAAATGATTAATTGTGTCTTTATACATTTTAATTGTATATTCTTATAAGTATATTATATGAAAATCTTTATATTGTTTGAATCTTTCATAATATTTATGAATTTATTTATTTATAGAAGGTAAAATCTCATTGTATTTTTGATATAACAGTAATGAAAGGTTAAAAAATTACAGCTAAAGGACTTTATGAGTGAAGTTTTTAATTAGTTTTCAATTGTTTTGACATTCGGTTGTTGGGTGTTTATCTTCGTTTATATACCAAAGAGATTTTTTGTTTTAAATAAATATTTATATCTACACAAGAGAAGCGAGGCGGCTTGAAAAAATACAATTTCTTTTAATCTCAAATATATTTACAGATTACAATATTTTCTATCCCTGTGTTATTTGTTTCATATTTCTAAAGCGTAGTATCGTATCCAGATACCACTAAAGCTATTTCCACCCTCTTTTTTCCCGTGTAGGGGCTGTTAATAACACAACAGGCTATTTTATTCGGCGGTCGGCTCGTGCGGCCGCTTTCATGTGCCAGATTAGAGTTTTGTTTTGATAAGAACTGTCTACGAATATCTACTAATGTCTAACCTTATTAGTTATAAGGCAATTTTATTACTATATTACTGTAAATATGTTTATTTAATTAGTTGTGTAAAAGGACAATACCTACTTGAATAAAAAATAACATGTTCCCCGTGTTCCCCGGAGGTGTAGGTAGAGGTGTGTGCACTATCTTTTCGCTGTATGTTTTTCATGTTTCATGATCTGGTAGTGCGTCTATTGCCATATTGCGAACAGATTTAAAACTCAAGGCTGATATTTAGTGGAAAAAAACCAATATCACTCCACACAACACGGGATTCGAAACCGAGACTGTATGCAGCCGTATCGTAATACAACTGGACTACCGGGGCAGTTTTTTTAACACAAATAATATTTGATTTTTAATATTCATTTATATCAAGTTTAAAGTTGACACCAGACGTGTGTTTACCGAGGGCTGCATCTCCCGCGACCTTGAACCATGACATAATCAAGTTGTCGTCCCCTACACAATCGATACCCAGTTTTAATAATCCCCGGGGTGTCGGACCCCAATGTATTTTAGGAGTTGAGCGGTTGAAAATTATTTACACAGATTATTTCAATTTGTAAACCTAATTATTGGTTTGTTTAATTTCTTACTTTGTTACTTACTGGTTAGATGATTTTTTTGTGAAATTTTTTAAAACTCTTCAAAGACGGCGATCAGGCTTATATTAAATAGGATAATGTGTTAAATAAACAAGAAATAATTTACTCTTAGTTAGTTATAATTTTTGAGTATAACTTTTAACGTCAAACTGCTTGTTGTTGTCGAGTTAAAGAGACATAACGAATCGTAGGTCACCATAATTGATCATTACTTACCATCTGTAACGACCCGAGAGTTGCAGTCTTTTAGTGGTTGAGTGGTAGCAAACACTCAGTAGTATGAAGTTAGTTTGATCTTTGAGAAAAAAACAAAATCTTTTAAATGATATAAAAACAATATCGTATTGTTACTGAAACGATATTACTAGGTATTCTTTATATTTTTATTTCTTCGTTGCCTTTTCGTGTCGCAAGAAGCGAGCGCCGTTCGAGCGTCGGCGAGGGGAAAAAAAAGAAAGAAATTTCAAAAATGTTTATCCCTCCAGAGCCTGCGTTGCCTCCGCTTGGAAAGCACGCGGCGCAAAACAACCTCCTTTTCTCCCTACAAGCTGGTAAAATTATTTTCGGTCGGGTAAATTCTGTTTTTGCGTTGCGTGCAGACACCTCGGGGTTTAGGTACCAGGCGCTAATAAAGGCGTGGAGGTGGGCGGTTACCCCTCGTCTCCTAGTACTCGTTGTGAATTTACTGCGGCGCCCTACTGTCGGCCGCGCTACTAATTCCGTTAAAATTCTCAACGCGCTATGCTCGCCTGGTAGTAGTAAGCGACAACGGGGTGGCTGCCATGCTACCCCTTACCTTAAGGGTGTGTTTCAATTAATATGGGAAAGCGTATGATATCCGAGTCCGCTATTGATCAAACTTTCGTAATATTTTTAATTTAGGTAGTGTAACAAACGCTTTTACCATTTTCAGGTAAAGAAAAATAACAAGTCTTTATGGAACTGTATGTATCTGAGAAGTTGTCCATGTAAAATGGCAGCGAGTAGGACACGTGGCTTAGAAATCTCAACACTAATGATAGACGAAAAAAAATCGTGTCAATATAAAACATTTGTCAAAATAACGAATAAACTTTTGACAAAAGTTTGTTTGCTTTACCAGTATGTGGATTTTATATGTTCTATCATTACATACCTTTCTTTATTTGTCCTCTAAATGTTGGGTTTAAAAATATATCAATCAAGTAATATTCACGGAATTAATATGTAAATCCGCTCCGCTAATGCTAATGTAACCGCGTAATGTTCGCACATTTGTAACTAGTTGTGCCTCCCGACAGGTATTGCGCCTTAACCAGAAACTGCGCGTACTTCGCCTTGGCCTCGATATCTCTCGATTTAAATGCACCAACTCGCTGCGGATCGGGTTTAAATTACAACTGTTATATAATTAGAGAGTTAGGCTTCGTAAGGCGTAAGGACATTTGAATACAAAATTCCTGAGACAAGGATTATTACTGATTTTTTATTATTAAATTATTTGATTTCAATATTTTAGTGTTAACAAGTTATGGTAACCTGGTAAGATTTATGCAAAGGGTTAGGCAGAGATTAAGAATTTCTAGCCATCGGTCTGATACAACTTTCTTCTTGTCTGTGTCACCGGCAGATTGTGAGAGACGGCAGTTTGTAAATAGTAGACACAATATAAGTTAAACAAATCACTGTAAATATTGCCGTATCATTTCTAGACACATTATAATTAAAATCGTCTTACAATTTTATAATTTGCCTAGACTAAGCCGACTCGCACAACCTACCGGTGATAAGCAACCACCGAAAAATACAAGTTTGTAGGATATACATACTTTTATTATCAAAAATCTGGTCAATATAAGTGCGTCAAGGAAGCCTTATACCACTACCATTCACTTTCGCAACATAAATGTCTCTTGCCAATCTTCTTTCATTCAATATACCACCGAATCATTTCTAACTCAAAAGTATTATATATGTATCCGTTGCACGGTTCGAAAAGTTTAACCAGTACTTCATGCTGTAATAGATTAAGGTGTTACAGGTTGCTTCGTGTGAAATTATTAAGTTAATAAAACTCCGTGATATGATCTCGCCACGTGAGCGATTTTCCCTTGGATTTACGTTGCGTTCCTAGTCACGGATTTAGATGCCTTTTTTACGTTTACTTTGCACGAAGGAGGTTGAATATGTAATTTTAAATATAGACCTGAATTATAAAAATACGTTACAAAAAAATTATTAAGTTTTCTATGTATTCGGAAAGCTTTAGTGTTTTTATGAGACAATTTGATTGTTACTGTTTTAAATTTTACACTTACAATATGCCTTGTCCGATCATAAACTTACTACTTTTTAGTACTTTAACAACCTGTATCTTATAAAGTCTGTTCAGACGCTTTTTAAAATGCGTAGGAGTTAATAAAGCGTATATTGTTTGAATGCTGTGTCAATCGATCAGTCCATGCACGACGACGGGGAGTCCCCGAGAGCGACCGGGAGCGGTCGGGAGCGGCAGAGATCATTAGGGACAACGAGCTGGGCTCGAGGGCGCCCTCTGGTGGCGGACAATGGAGCGAGATATTCCGACTCGATTCTTATTGTTGAGGACTGCCTAGTGTGAGGTACATGTAACATGATGAAACACTAATAATTATATTCTGGTCTGACTTAACATTGCAACGCAATTTTTTTTAGCTGTAACTTTTCGAACCCTTTTTATATAGACTACGATAAGTTTTATAGACACAGTAGAAATATATCTATGTGTATAAAAGAAACTCGTGTTAATTACACTATTCATAACTCAAAAACGGCTGAACCGACATGGCTGAAAATTGAGGGGACATAGCATATATATCCAGTAAGATATATATCCTTGACGTGACAAGTCAAATTAAAACGTGGTATAACAAAAACGCATCTGACATGGATTAACGCAAATGACAGCTAAACGTTGTTAGTTGTCAACCAAAAAATGCGGCGGGTGAAACCGCGGGCATTGTTAGTTAAAAATTCAACCAAGATCGATCAAGAAGGAAATCACTTTGAAAAAATATATCAAAATAAAATCGCAATAATGAATTTAGTATCGCATAACCTGTGAGTCTGTAAATAATTTTAACACTTTTACGTTGGAATTTACGTAAAACGTGCTATAGGCGTGTTTTGAAATAGGATAACATTAAAAAATCAAGTAATTTCACGTTGATCTCCAAAGAGACGGGTTAGGCTTCGCCGTGTCGCATTAGTTGGGTCGCGTTCGGGGAGCGAACAAAAATCAGGCTCGAATGAGTTTCCAGACCTACCAATAAATGTTTTAAGGGCGAGTAAATCATTACTTGAACCCCCGACTCGTGAAGTTTCGAAAGCAATTGGATATGGCATGAGAAATGAAACTGCTGATTCCTGTTTTTTTTTTATTAAGTTCGTTTTAATTTACATCTGGCGCAAAAATAAAGTAATAATTATGCAGTATCAGTGTTATATGAATCAAAGATTTTAAACATTTGTTTTTGTTGATTATTTTTCTTCTTGGTAAATTTAGTGACAAAAACAATTTAATTGAACTTTAAAGCAATTTTATTTTTAATTTGTTCGCACTTAACAGAAATTTTAAATACAAGGAATACATAAAAATATAGAAGTAATAAAAACTTTGCAGTAATAACGTAGAGTATGCTTATTTTTATTTACCTTACAACTGTGCACTCCTAGTACCTCCTCCGAGCGCCGATACTCTCGATAAATTATGACGTCCTGGTACACGGTCTCGCCCATGGGAGCCCTTGGCACACCCCCCGTATAATCTGCACTGACAGCGTCGCGAGCCGACCCAACTGCTAATATAGCGAAGTATATTCACCTTATGTTGTCCTGGTACTATTTGATATGTAGGTAAGAATGCGCCTTCGTTTTTTTTTTAATTTTAGAACGATGTTTGAATTTTAATTGGTATTTATTAAATTTACCTTTAAAAAAATACTTAATTAGGTCTTTTTTAAATCTTGTCTGACACCTTAAATGGATTGCCTCGATCGGGACCACTAAGGACCTTTCACTATAGACTATCAGTCTGATTTAATTACTTTTGCACCCTAAAGTACTAAGACGTAAAAAAAGTACATAGAAAGCAGTTCCTATGATACATTTCGTTGTGCCCTTTACGAAACTCACATAATCGTTTGTTGTAACTCCTAATAATAAACCGCATACGCCTAGCACAAGTTTCGGCCACATACAATTTAGGAATACAAACGTCCATAGAGATGTTAGCAACTACAATTATTTTATTAACGTTTCGTGAGACGTAATTAATAACTTATGTTAATTAATAGGAAAAGAGCTATTAAAATAGTTCAGTGTACACATACGGTCGGTACAACACGTTGTTTAGCTAACAACACTTTACACGACTTCTTGAATCTTTTTAATATATATAAAGTTTGCAAGCGAGCCAACAATTTCTTATTATTGTTAGAAATACTTTGTTTTATTATGCTTTTAAATACGTATTCAAGTACGAATGTTATTATACTTTTCGTAGCAAACGATACAGTGGCTCGGTGTTCCTCGAGTACGCCATAAATCTCTCGGTGATAAACTTTTAGGACATCCTTAAATCCATGTGAAGGTTATAACACATAAAATCCTTTATCTCTGAGAGCCCACTCCAAAGTTTTCTCTGTTCGGTCTCGTAGTTTGATAGACGCGGCGGCGAAACTTTTTCTAGGGGTCCCGGGCGCCCCCTAAGGCCGGCCGAGGGGGGAGCGGAAGGAGGAGGGATAGAGGGTCACTATTAAATAATCATTTCGGACCCGCTATGTAGGTGTGTCCGGTATTAACTCCGACAAATTAGTATTTTCTGTGCTTTATGTTTCCCCGGTGCTGTTTTAAATTTCATTGTTACATATCGAGTATCCATCCTATACCACTACAGCTTTGGTGGGACCTTGTCCTCTATACTGTATTGTATTTGATTCAATTTCCAGAAGCAATTTGTGTTATTATTTGGTGAAGATTTTTTAAAATTCATAGAATTGTCACACTTTCGTCATTCAAGACACATATAACCTATTCGATGTCAATTTTATAAAAAAAAAATCAATCCGACACTTAAGAATAAACTGTATGTTACCATGATCATTATGTCGGATTGAAGAAACAGTAATTAGAGTCAATTTCATAAACAAATAGATTTTCAAGCGCATAACTTCTAAATAATGAGCTTTTATTAACAATCCAATCACTCCCACACAAGTTGCCGGGTACAGCACGCGAGGGTTCCAAGACCCTGTCCCCCTCTCCCAGGACCCCTGAGGGATGAAGGAGAGGGGGGAAACCTCTTAATTATTGTCACATATGAATTATTTTGATATTGACGCTAGAGTCGACCTCTAACGCAGTCGTTACAGCGTCCCTTTGGATTTCTTTTGCGACGGTTGTCGTTATCGCCTCGATTTCATGCCTCCCTGGTAGTCGTGGGGGATTACTGAATCGTAACTTTCTTGAATGAAGAGATATTATTTATAATTAGTAAGTATTAGTTATTTTATATAATTCTGCTTAGTAGACTAATCGAATAGCGGATGCGAACCTTGTACATAACAATCCATGCCCTAACCGATTATAGTCTGTTAGAAAATTGTAATTGACAATAAAAACTAGCAATGTGCACAATGCCAAGATTTAGTTTTTTAACAACAACTCATTATAGTCAAAAGGATTGGCAGGTATGACAGATTTTCAATCGACGAGTTACTTTCACATGCACACATCCAAGAATGTTTGTTCTTTGCGAGTCTTTATAAAACTATAATATTACATACCGGTAACAGAATAGTGATAGGTCAGTGTGGTCGGGTGTATAACTTTTGACCTAAATGACCAGGTAACAAATTCCGAGAAAATTTTATAAGGTCACCAAAACTTTTCTAACTGTAAATTGATGACAGTGTAACCTTTTGAAATGATTTTTATAATAATTGTATGTAATTCCATTATTCCTTATTATACTCGTATATGTTTGTTTTATTGATAAAATTTTTACGAAAATTACAAAATGGTTGTATTTTTATCACATTTCCAATCTACTTAGTTAATTTGAATACTGATTTTTCATTTCTTAAATGCGTAAATTTTCCACCTGGTATCATTACCAGCCAACGGTACTTGGTGTAGGGTATTTAGGCTGTGTCTTTGCCGAGACACTCCCAGAGGCCTCTTCGCTCGGCGTGATAGTGGCAACTTTAATTTTCCAAATTCACCTGCCGTTTATGTAATTCGCCCCCCTCCTTCCATACATGTGGCGCCCCCTGGCGTCGGGGGTGTTTAACGTAAGGCCAGGGGTGGCGGAGCGACGCTCACGAAAAGGAAAGGGTGGGTCTATGAGCAATTTTTTTCTGATTTTTTCCCCTCCGTCCCTTTTTTCCCCGATAATACCCTAATGGTCGCTCGCTTCCTTTTCGGCGGATTTTTTCACAGGCAAAGATCGAGACGAACATTTTTTTATTCGTCGCCGTAATTCATTCATTTGTCACTGAAATAAAATAAAAAAAAACTGCCGAATCCTCGTATCTTAGACATCTTAGACACCTTTAAGAATAAAGAAAATCTCTTTTCATTTCTACTTTTCATCGACGGTATATAAAAAAATTACCCATGTTATTTTATATGTTAATTGGTTTCAAATAAAATTACTAACCAAACAAATATGAACCGCGCTCAATACGATAAAGTATAATTTCAAAAGCTCTAGTTTCAGTGACTTTTTTACCTATGAATTAAAGTCAAATTTACTTTTAAATGAGTGATACTGAATAAAATAGCTTGATTAGCTTATGAACCAACAAAACATAAAAAATAAAACAGAAAAATGTAAATCAAACTTTACTTACTCGGTTTTGAGTTAGGATGTTACTTGTGTCAAAGTTTGAGAATTTTTTTTAGTTCGAGTACTAATTGAGTAATTTTGGCTTCATATATGGGCAAATACTTGTCATAAAAGTTATCACGTCAATGTCTTATGGTTTTATTTTTTTAAACATTCATTGCTAAATGGATTCCTTTGTTAAAAAAGTTATTTTAAACCCGGGATACGCTTTTCCTAAGTACAAAATAGATTTTTTTTATTTCGCCGTCGATAAATTTCGCCGAATGGTCTGCATAATGCACGCAAAGAAAAAAGTGGTATACGGTAAAAAGAGGGGTAGGGAAAATGGAGAAAAATCGGGAAAATTTCACCCCCACGTCGGGGATCTTTGGGCATCACCTACCAGGGTAGCAGGGGCGCGCAGGAGGTTAGAGCGTCCGTTGCTAAGATTAATACGGCACCGACCGCCCGACGCCGCGGCTTTCATTAAAAACACTGGGGACCGAGATGTTAAGTCTACGTCGACTTTGTTTCAAAAGTAAGAATAAATGAAGTGATCCGTAAAATATTATTTTAGTGTTACATTACGTATATGATCAATATATACGTAATGTAAATTATAACGCTTCTTGCGACGATCCAAAATTTAATAGCTTATACTAAAATTAAGATATGAATAAATTAATGAATCTTTAAATAGAATTTGATGCATTTTCCCTCAAAAATCGTGCTTGAGGGTTAGAACAAGGAAGGTCCCAAATAATTGGGAAAAAGAGTGGGTAGGAAAATATAATAATATAAATATTTTAAAGAAAAACGTTACTATTGTTTTAAACCGATTTTAAAAATTTAAAAAACATGTCTTACACGTGTATTCCGCGAAGGGGTAGGCAGAGGTGCAGCTAGTGTGCACTCGCATTTCGCCATATGTTTTTCCATCACGTCATGGGATATTTCCACGAATTTCAAGATTTTCCATCAGCGAGTGGCATATATCTTTTTTTTATTTGTTTCTTCTGTTAACCCCAGATAAGCTAGGACAAATTGCTAGTTTTATGTATATTTGTCAGTTACAAGTCGCTTACATTGTTTAATATAGTATAATATTATCAAATTTCTCTCATCAAAATCCATCAAAATATTCCTTTATCAATTATATTAAAGGTTTAATTTTACATATTTTTGTAAATATCGTTAATGTTCCAATGGTAGTACTTGTGGAAAAAGTTTATAGGTAAGAATTAAATAAATATAATCCGATTCTACCATCGCTACAGTATTTCCAAGCGGCCAGTGCACTAAGTATCTGATAACAAATAAAAAAACGATTCTTGCAGAAAAAAATATAAAAAAAATGTTTAAAGCGCACTACGATACCTACCAAGGCAGCATGAGTATGCGAGCGATTCGCTTTAGTTTTTTTTTTTCTAAGCCAGCGCTGAAGTTATTATTTCTTAGTACACCCCCTTATGACCCCTGGTGTGCCACTACTAAGCTAGCTGTTTGCAAAAAGTACGCCCACCCCCGTTCGCTTACGCTTTAAACCTCAAGCGTCCAAGTGCGGGGAATATGAAATTTTCGAAATGATAAAGCCGGTAAATAATAACTGGCAGCGCGCCGGGCACTCCGGCCGCCTCGGGTACCGACTGCAAAACAAACTGTAATCTTTCAAAAATATTTATTTTATATTATTAACAAGGCGTTTGGTGTGGAATCCTTTTTTATTTTGTATGTAATATGTATTTATTAATGGGTATGGTTGAGAATTAAGCGTGTTTATAGAAATTTTGTCTTTGGTATTTTTTTTATATGAAAACTTTATTTATCCATACAATTTTAAAAATTTTACTTATATATTTAAAAAGATTCTTTTGTTACATTTCTATATAAATAATTGTCGATTAAAAAGGTGAACAAGAAATAAAAATTTTAAACGCGTATTAAATATCTGCGGGCACAATAGTGCTCTAGCGAAGAAAAGCCGAAATTGCGGGGCAATCAGTCTTTTTTCTCGTATTATTTCTATGAGTAAATTAATGAATTGAGAACGTTTTTGCATCGAGTACTGGGGCAACAGCGGGGTTCGTGTGTCTGCTTTCACATTACCCACTCGCCACGTAAGGCGGGGCGCCGCTCCCGCCCGCGCCGTCCCCTGCCGCCCGCTGCGCCTGCCTGCGCCCGCTTTTTATTCCTTCCTGCCGACCAAAGTAATCAATTTGAGACTTAATTAATTAAGAAAAAAGCTTTGTCGTATTTGGCACCTTGCCTAACGTATGTGTGATACTGATTATTGCATAATTTCAATTCTATCTATGACTACATAACAATAAACAACTCACAACAAACATGCATAATATATAAAAAAGCGAGAGAGGTGTAACAGGTACGTAATTTTTGCCAACCCGCTGACTAAGTATTTTTTCATTTTACATTTTTTCCTTGAGCAATACAGTTCGGCAAAAAAATAATATTTATCGCAACTTCTTAGGTTCTGTTATTACACTGAAATGTTTTCGAACTGAGAAAAAGCTCGGACTTGAACCGGAAGAGAGCTTAATGTGACCCAATTTCCCTCTTAACGGTTAGTTTTCACCCTGGCTAACAAATACTTTTCCTTTAGTTTCCGCTCCGGTATCGCCGTTATCTAGTTAGTCCGGGTCGACGAGGGTACGAAGGGTCCGGCGAGTACCAGGGGCACATAGGTCGGCAGGAGGCTCGCCCCCCACCCGCCAGCTTTTATAAATGTTCGCGTATTACGTGTGAAGTATTATAATCTCGTACTGATTGGGCTGTTATGTGATCCTAGTAATAATTTCTTGTTTGCATTAAACTTGTAAGCTGAAATCATTCATTCATTCGTTCCTAACCTCCTTTTGATAAGATAAGCATGGTCAGCATTTACGGATAGTCTGACGAATTACTAAAAACTCTTCTCTTCAAAATAGGTGAAGCCGTTTTAAGTTCACAATGGAATTGATATGTATGAATTTCAGTTGAATTGTACTTCAGAAAACAAAAACAAGCCTATTTCAGTATTTAATGTAACGAAATGACTTACCTCATAACAAGATTGTTGGAATGTGAAGATAGAATATGTAAGCTGTAATTAATTTCTTTCACTGTTATTGTTTGTGTAGAGAGCCATATTAGGCGATCGGTTGGTTGTATTGAAAATTTACCGAGCAAATGGTCCGGATAGCCGAAAAGGCTGTTTGTTTAGGGCGTTATCTGCGAGAGCAACCTGTACACACCCAACCCGTACAGGATGGTAACTGTTTCATTCATTATTGTGATTAATTTTTATTTGATACATGTGTAATGGGAGCCTCCAAGATTTATATGAATAGGTAGGCTCGATAAGTACCAGGACTACAGAAATTACAGGAAGTAGGGTTATTAAATTTTTTGATCGATTGACAGGGGTGTAAGGTTTTTCGTGCGTATGTGTGTATGCCCGACCCCTCGACACTTTCTGTAGTCTTTAATGATTCAACCACTACGCACAAACACCGCTTAACGCGGTTATTTCTAAAATAAGCATTCAAACATTGACTGTAATAAACCAGTTATCGGCAAGCACTAAACTACTGAAACACATTAAACTAAAAAATGTAATAATACTCGACCTAACCCGCACATATAAATTTTACCTTAAAAATCCGCAAATTCGGGACCCGACGGTCTGCGGACTTCACCCGAAAAGGGTCCGAAAGGGATTTGCCTTCGGTCCCGCACTTATACAAAATGTCCAATATGGGTCCGCTACCCTCGGGGCCCAACGGGCCTAAAGCAGAGCCTCTTTGCCGTAAACAAAGAAGTTTGTCGCCGCCTCCTCGACGGTTCTACGATCCTAACGATAAATATTTTCTCAATAACTCCTTTTACTCTGGTAACAATTTTTAAATTTTATTAGTGAAAAACAAAAAATCAGCTTCAGTGGCGATTTAGTAAGTTTTTTTTATAGTGAAATAATATAATACAAATCTCAAAAACATCTAAAATTTAGTTTTCGTGTTTAATTTTTTTTTTTGGTTTGCTTAATGTTAAGTAAACACGGTTGCTCATTTGTCAGTTTCTTCTGTAAAAGTAGAATCACTACGTGAAAACATTTTTAATATATCGTTTTACAGTTTCAACTGAATTTCTTAAAAACTGACACCGACTTTTAAATGAATCGAATTCATTTTAAGTTTACCAGACTGTAACTTCATGCTATTAATGCTATAAAGGTTTTCGTTTAAAGCCTCCATCCAGCACTAAGCGCGTTAAGATTTCATAGAAAAATGGACTTTAAAACACCTTGCGACTCACAAATTACAAACTCCTTGATAAAGCCTCCTTAAGTTTCAATAAAGGAAGAAATTAATATTCGAAATAAGAGAAGCAAGTGATTTTAAATACGGTTAGGTCTTAAGAATATAGTTTTAAAGTAAAGGCAAGCATTAAGGATAGCTAGATAGAAGGATTCATTCCGCACGCCTCCTCTGTGAGAGGCGCCGGGTGTCGTATGTATAGTCAAGTCTAGAAAAAGTTATAATAACATTAATGTAGGTTCTTTTGACAGCTCGCCCGTCGTTAGCAGCCCTGCGCTCTGTATCTTGTCATAATCTTTTAGAGATGTGAACGTTACACACTCATCCGTTATCGATAGAAAAAAAATACTTTAATGTATATATTCATTATCAAACATATGATATAAAGGCTGTGTTATATAATATATTAATATGTTACTATTATATGTACGTAATTGTCAAAGTTGCTGTAGATGTAAACTTTTCAATCATTATTTTTGTTCCAACTTATGGAAATAAAGCGCACAGTAAGACTTGTCAAAACTTTCTAGAAATAAATCACGTATAACTAAAATGCAAATGTAATATTGTAAATTAAAAACCAGAAATTTTAAAAATGACTAGAATATTAAAATATTACTTCCTAATTTAATGATACAAAATATAACTTCATCGTATAGATGTATCGACATAAGCACAGCGCAAGCTCGCATCACTAATTACGGGTGCAGACGGCGCCGGGTCGAGCCAAGGATACGGTCCTTCGCTCCGCTCGGCTCAATTTTTTCCCCAACACCCTCCCCCGCCGGAAGGAGGGTGGGTCCTGTCCCTCCCGGACCCTTCTTAACATCCCCGGCTCGGAGGCACAGAAGATGCCTCGCTTATATGGACCCCTGGTACGTACGGATTATATACTTTTTTGGGCATAGACCCTTTGAGCCGCTTTCCTCGAGTTAGGGACCTATGTATCCCGGACCCAGCACCGTTTTGACCTTTACCTCAGTTTAGGTACATTGTTAAGTTCAACTTTTAGGACAGCATAAGTTAAATATTAGATTTAAGTTATTATTAATCATTAGCGATAACTATTTAAACATTCATTCTATTGGATTCTTTTTTAAACATTTGTTTAGAATATAACTACTATATTTTATATAATGATAAGATTTAAATATGAATTGGCAGACCCTACGATTATTTCATCTTCAATGGACGCCACATGTTAATTTAATTTAAAACAAAATACTTAATTTAATTTGTTCCTTTGTAACAGAATTGTCTTTGGTAAATAGATGTTTTGTGCTGATACCGTCTACAACATAATATAAACACATTTTTGTAACACTGCCACCTGTTGGCTCGAAAATGCACTCTACGATTTTTATAATATTGTCCTATTTGAATAAAAACTACTTGGTATTATTGAGTCCATGAATAAACTTGAATATGATGCTTTGAGTTAAAAATAAAAAATCACCTTTGATGCGCTCTAGCGTGCGAACTAAGCAAATTTAAATGTAAGGAAATGATACCATATACCAATTTGAATAACATTAATGTATTAAGTGTTTTAAAGGAATCATATATTTGACGCAATGTGTTTGGAAAATTGTCGGCTTTGAATTAAAGTTATACGTTCGGGTTAGGCTCTCTGCCGCACAGCGAGGACACAGCCAACTAACCGCGTATTCTGCTTTAATATTATAGCTTAGCGACGGTGTGTCGTCCCTAAAGTGCCTCTGTCACGCCAAAAGGCGAACAAAGTACGGGGCCCATCAGCCCGCCTACACTTCTGCTTCGAATAGCCACCTCTGCGGCTCGCAAACTTTGCTACCCCGAAACCGCCACCCCTCATGCCACCCTAGTACCCGAGCCCACCCACTCCGGGCTTTGAGGACGTCTTTGAGGAACTTTGGTAGGGAAAACCCCGAAATTTCAAGTTGCCATCCCGATTAGTAAGTTGGCGATAGCTTTGTTAATTTCTGGTCTCCTGGTGATAGCGTTTAGTTTAGGAGTAATCCTTTGCCTTTTTAATTTTTTTTTAAATACAAATTCAAATTTTAAAATCATCTTACGATACAATTGTGGCCGAAAGATGGCGTTAGTAGTGTTACTCTGAAAAGAGTTTGCATATTGTTTAATTTTAACTTGTCAAACTCTTGTAAACTTTTAACACAAAATATTATAAAAGTCTAATCTGTAATGTCTATCTATAATGATTTTATTTTTATATTTAATAATTTTAATAAAACCCGATGTTATTTTTAACATTTTTTCGCGCTTCTTATAAGAATCATAAAAGACTTTAAGCCACACGTTGATGTCTTTTGTTTTAGAGTGTTTTTGGTAAATTACTTTTAAGAACGCGAATTGTTTTACGGAGATAAAAACAACGTTCAAAAGATCATGAAATGATATTTTTTTTATTAATTAAGGTTAATTAAATTAAGATTAAATATTATTTTAATTTTTATGAAAAATTTTTTTTTTCTAAAATTTCTCTTTCTTTTCTGTTGTTTTTAAAACGTTCTCAATTTACAAAAAAGAATTAAAAAAATTCTATCTTTAAGATACCAGGATTCCAGAGGCGATATTTGTTACATTGAATATACCAGGCGCGCATAAATGTTAGGCGCACATTTTTAGCATTTAATTATTTCAGTGAATTGGGAAGTACAGTAACTTCGTACTAGTTAACAGTCCACTGCTGGACGTAGCCCTCCCATTTATACTACAGGATGTTCATTAAAGGATTAAAGATATAAATTACCACAAAAGTTGAGTGTCCCCTTAATATAAAGGCTAAAAATCTCCTAAACCATAATTTTAATCAATTTAGTTTTAATAAAGTCTAAATAATCAACCAGGAAATAAGGTTTAAATTATGTTTCATTTATTTTATTGATAAGCGTTTTTAATTAATATTGTTTATCTTGTAGTGAATTAATAAACTAAATAAGTAAATATCGCAAATATCAGGGACACAAAATCTAATCGTTTTTATGTCTTGTGGATAAAATATTTTGGTCAAAGATTAAAATTTTAAAATTTACTTTTCTTTTAACTATAAAAGGATATATGTTTAGTGTCATAGTATAGAGGTTTAACCAAGTTTAGATATTACATATATTTGATTAAATGTCTATATATCTTTTATCAATGCTAAACGATATATTCATTTCGAAATGTAAATGGTAATCGCCAACCATGTATTCCATCGTCTACTAAAGAAGGTAAATTCTTGAAACGTGTAGGTACTAGTACGTAAGAACTCACTTTTAATTAAAAAAAAGGGATCTCTCTCGGCGTTAGTACGTACGTACGAGAGGCTAACACGAGGTGCGATAAACTTTACGTGAATAAGCAAACTCGAAGAGGAATTACGTTGCCCGCTGGCCGGGTAAGGCCACCGGATATTTCTTTTAGCTGTCCAAAGAACCCCCCCCCCCCGGTCATAACGCCCCGACGGGGGAGGAAGGGTGGCAGATATAAAGATACAGGCCCCCACTTATCCCGGGTCCATACCCGGTCCTTTTGCTTTTATAGGGGGTGTGTATAAAACCGAATCGCCCGGTTTTAGCGGCGCTAGACAGTTACGAGCGGGGCCGACGGCGTCGCATTATGCCGGAATGAGATGCTATATCTGATGTGGTTATGCGCTCCTGGTGCTTCCACACAATGTGGCTATGGCAGTGCCCTTTACGTCCGGCCCACGGCGAAGCCAAGGGTCAATAAAAGCTGGCAGAGCGTTTACGATGACAATTCATAATAATTAAACGTAAAAGGCTCGATGAATCCTCCGAGTATCTTGACGTTGGATTTCTCTCTAACGTTGTTGTTAAACGGAAACCTTTCAGGATAATTAAAAGAATAGGAAAGTTAGATATTTCATTTTATACCGGAATTAATTAAAAAAATTGTAATTGTACTTTTTAATTAAATATTACTACAGATAATGAACCTAAACGCTATAAACCTCTATGGACATAAATAGACTTCGGATATATTCGAATTTTATCTTTAAAAGTCTGAATTTCATTTGCAGAATAGAAACTTTTTGTAAAGGAAGTGAAGGAGAATCAATAACCATCTAAAAATATATGTATATAGTAAAGAAAAAAATAGTGTCGTATCATATAGAAATCTGTAAATTCCCATCCGAGTTTAAATGTTTATATAGGCATCTAACGCCTACTGTACGGACTTCGAAATTCAATGCCGTTGGTTGGTTGGTCGAATCCTTACGTCGTCAACTATCGTGAAGCCAATGGCGACTTTAACTTGCATTATCTTAATACCAATTTTACTTAATGAGAGTTTTGTTTTTAATTTATAACATGTTTTAGGTTATTCTTAAATATTTCGGATGAGGAACGACATTTTGCGTACATTAGGGAATGCTCACGAATGGGTATTCTATCAGTTTATTATCAGGGCGACATGTGCTTATAAGATGAAGGTAACTATGTTGTTTCATTATTCGAATGTTAGAGGGGTGATGAGGGGGTGGGCGGAGGGGGGGGGGTGTAGGGAAGTCGTATAAAAACGACAATTTCCTCTAAACGTGCGGCCGCGCCTGTCGCGCCGCGCCCTCCGCCGCTAATTAACTGCCGCAATGGTTATGTCACCCTGGTACCCTGAGTAGGGTGGTGCTCATTTTTTCCACAATATCTAATGAAAGCTCTATGGGGTGCTTAGCTTAGCTTTCTTGCTGAATATTTAGTATTTTCGAGATATACATACCTCAAGCATGCATCTACTGCATCCTTTATTATCATAAATAAGTAAAACTTTATTTTACAAAATAACGTATAATTTTATCTAAAAAAAAAAATAAAAAAATGAAAAGAACCAAAAATTACTTGATAATTTTGTTAAGTTGTATAAACCATTTATATTATAAGGGAGACAAAAGCTAATCCCGTTCGAATCCGGGATAAGTTACTAGTAAATAAATAAAGAAATGGGTAAACCCCCTATAACCAAATCATTCTTTTTCCATTAGACTATTAACAATATTACTATTCAAAATTTCGCAGTGAGTGCAAAATTCTCAAAGTTACCCACGAGGTACTTGAGGGTTATACGCTGAAGACATAAGTTTGTGTATATTACTCCAGGGACCATACGTGGACTGTAAGATTGTTCTAAGTAATGTACTAACATCTCATCTTAACTCCGCTTTACGTATATAGTGGCTTTAGTATTAGTGGCTATTACATATTTTTATCTTAAGTTCACTTTTATATGATACTAACAATGCCCTGCGGTTTCACCTGCCGCGTTTTTTTCTTACTCCTAACACAATTACGTTTAGCTATCATTTGCGTTATTCCATGTCAGATGCGTTTTTGTCATACCAAGTTTTATAGTGACTTGTGACTTTGTCAGTCTTCTGGTTCTAAGCTACCTCCCCACCAATTTTCAGCCGTTTCGGCAAAAAGGAATGGCAAAAAACAACTACACTTTCCCCAGTTGATGTCATCGTTTAAAACTACGAGGTCTCACTGGCCGTTCACAAAGCCTATAGAAAACTATTAAACGGTAAGAAAATTCAATAATATAAAGCGACCATTACTCATAATAGTGTTTATAGACCGGCCAGTATTATTAGACCCTTCGATAGGACCTCTTTACATAAATTACAGATGGCAGTGTACTGGTCACTGAACAGGTCTGTTTTTACCCTATTGAATTTAAGTAGTTTTGTCTCTGACACAATGGATAATGGGTATAGAAAAACTTCTGCAAGGTATCTTTTAATTCGCTTAACACGTTAGATATAATTATAGAAGGCCAATTATTATATAAATATATATTTTAATAAATATGTTTTTAGTCAAGAGATTTCATCGTACTTATCTTTAGGCGAACTTATAATTCTACAATTAAATTGATAAAATAACGTTTTTATGTGAAAAAGAGACAAACATCTGTCGTCAAAACATTCATATTTTAATTTTAGTAGGAAATGTTATGTGGATATTCCGTTACTAAACATTTTAATGTGATTTCATCTTATCCATACTATGATCGTCCTAATTTAGTAAGATTTGTGGAGTGCACTTGAAGCAAATATTGACGTAGTTCAGTTTGCGTCTCCGCTTAGCTTACGATTATCTTACGAGATACTGTGTTACTTACATTTGATATATTTATAGTGGTTAGTTCACACACACGCCTGCGCTCCCCGAAGCGGCAGACAGAGCTGCTTGTGCTTGTGCACCCACTTTTCGACGTCTGTTTGGATACGTTGATGCGATGGGGGCCAGCTTATTGCAATATCGGGCACGCATTTTATACTCCAGGCTGATATAGAATTGAAAACCCCCAACTTTGCCCCGCCGTTTAATATTCTATTAAAACCCTTTGCTGATATTTGATATGTTTACATCAACGTCGAAATTTCGTTACTGTTTATATGTAGACATTTGTTAAAGTGTCTAAATTATTGTAAAGTGCCCGTGGCATAGATATGTTGAGATACAAACCATTGTGATACGTACCTACGTATCGTTTTCGCTTAGTGTGGGAAGTCGTGCATGCCAACCCTGTAAACTTGCTAGCATATATGTATACATATGTAAGCATACTATATACATACATACATATAGGATAGTCTACAATGACTACAGCATTACTACAAGTTAGGCTTCGCAACACGTCTGTATTTTATAATAAAATTTATACAATTGAGGTTTAGAGTTGTCAATCTGTGAAAAATTAAATAAAATTTATTTACTCTTATAATCTCTCTCTTCCGAAATGTCACCTCCATCATAACAAATAAAATAATAGCAATATGTTTTTTTATTGCAAGAGCGAGTTGCAGTAGGGGACGTTCCAGGACGACATACATCGATCAGAGTGACACTGAAGAAAGGCATAAGAAGTACCTATAACCGATGAGCGTGTATACGTCGATGTACGGATGTAAAAGCAAGAGAGGTGTTCCAGGATCGATCCAAAATGAAAATCCACAATCTGCCTAACCCTTTGAGTTAGAAGCGTGAAGAATATTCATTTATTCTATATTTCATGTTAAAAATATTACCCTGTGTCAGTCTGGTAATGTTTATCCAATTATATAGGAGTGATAAATTTTACAATACATATAAATACAGAAAACGTAGATTGCTTCAGTCTGTTTACACATCATATATCTTTTAAATGTAACAAAGCGATTCAAAGCCTGAGGAGGGATGGGAAGTAATACCCCAAGGTAGAACTCCTGGTTAACCCTTTCTGTGTTAATTACGAATTAGTCCCCTGGGATGACTTCTATAGGTTGTAAACACTATCTCTATATACCTGTATTGGTTTAGGCAAGAAGACGTTATGGTCATTAACACGAGCCTTAAGTTAAATATGATTTTTAACGAATCAGCAAAACTGATCAAACTAGAAATGTTCTTACGTTTAAGTTTATATTGCTTTACTTTCGATTGATTGTGAACTTTGTCAGTTTATAATCGAACTAGGAATATTATAAACTGTCAAAATTCCGAAAATCTTACAATGCACTGATAACGAGCACAAATAAAATCCGGGCTGATATCGAGTTGAAAATCACAAATATCACTTTGCCCGATCCGGGATTCGAACTCGAGGCCTCAGCATTGCAGCCGTACCACAAATTCTTCATTGCGTATGTTATCGTTTGTTTAAACTTAAAATAGTTTCATTTCTATTCTCAGTATATTGCTTTTAATTAGGGGATAAAATTAAGCGAGTTTGCTTTGCGCAAATGCGACATTAAGTGGAAGCTTTTTTCGATAATATTCCCAATGGGACTCTTATCTGAAAAAAACTAACTTTTAACTAGCGCGTTTAAGTTACGTTAAGTTACTAGACAACAATTCTATGTTAAATTTATGTAACGTACTTGACTTGACTATGCGTATCTATACGTAACAATATATTAATAACTATATGTCAGTGTGTTGCTGCATGTTACAATGTATATAAATTTATATATATGAATACAGCCGCGTCGGAGAGCTATATACGCTTGTTACTATATCTTCCTATTATATGTACCAATGTGTGCGTGCTCTGTAATTACTTCATTATCCGATCGTAATCAAGTGCTCGTTGGATAAATTGATTTCTCAAATTAATGTGTCTAACGGGGAATGCAGGAGATATTAAATATTTGTTAAATATATTTAGATTAATTCGTAAAAAGAACAAATCAATGATGCGTCAATAAAATATCTTCTGGGTGGCACAGATTATGCCAGCATATAATTTATGTCAATTTCTATTCTTTGTCTATGGTTTTTAATTTTGATGTCTCTTTAAATTAACAATTTGTCAAAATGAGATTTAATTTATTTTTCATTTTAATTAAATTTTATTCCGGTTATATCTGATGAATAAAAAAAAATGCTTTTGAAAAGTAGACAAAAAGTATTTTTGTTTGCGAAAGTACTAGGCGATCATAGATGTAGAAAGAATTACAAACGATATCTATAATATTTTTTTCATCGATTGTCCCCCGCGTTCAGAATGTGCGTGTGTTTCGAGTGTCATTGATGCATTTCGGTATGGGGCCGGGGGGACAGGGGCCAGGTGGGGGCGGGCGGCCGGACAAGCGTGCCGTGTACCGAACGCACCGCGGCCAGTGTGCGTTCGGTTGCCAAGCGGTGCGGACTTGTATCGCTCGCGCCGCCAACTTATTCGCGTAACTCGATTCTGCTGACATCGATAAAAGAAAATAATAGTTAATTAATTTAACCGAAAAGGTTTGTCTTTTGAAGTGCATTAGTATATTTTGATACATGTTTTTTGTAAAAAAAAGTTTCAATTACACGCAAAGTTATTCGCAACATTCTAGTTTTTATACGTGTGCAGGTTTGCATAAGGCAGGAATGGTCATAGGAACTTGGATGAGTAAGTGAGCCTTGGCATTAGTACGCGGTGACTATAAAAAAATGCAATTAGCCCATCTGTGAGGTTGTCGTGTACCTTAGATTCCTTTGTCTTGCCACTTAAAGTAAGACAACTCATTGTTTTAGTGAATTTATTAGTTCTAAGTAACAACTTGTTAGTCCTCTAAGGTATTATTAAGTAATTTCCTGGTAATACAACCTTCTTAAAGAAAAAACAGTACTTGCGGTTGTTTTTCTATATCCTTTCCCTGATTTATTATTTATTTATTTATGACCAATATTTTTTTGCTTTCTACTTAGGTATAAAGAAAGTGTATGTTACTAGGCTCACAGACTTCAACAGAAGTTTGCCGTATCGAACGCAACCAAGTTTGAAAGTAATTTCGTACTAATCAAATCGTTCACGGTGCTTACAGCGCTGATAACACACCGCCTACGACCTGCACACTTATGCTGCTCTGGTAACCAAACTTTTGTAAAACAAATCTACGTTCAAAAAAGAAAAAAAGAAAAACAGAAGAAGCTATCATTCGATGCTTATTTGTTTTTAAAATATTTTGGAGTAATGCATTCATCAATTTAATTTTGTCGTGTCTATAAATTACGGTATTTTTCTATTCGGCTTTAAAAAGTAACTATAAAAAATATATAACAACTTGAAAAACATTGTATAGAGTTAATTAATCTATCAAACGGCTTAGCTATTTATTTAAATGGAATATTTTAAAGTATTTGTTAAATACTGGTTTCCATCGAGTCTTTATAAGGCGAGCCGTAGTCTAGTAAAGTCAACTACTGATCGCAAGGCAAAGTACATATATATGTATATGACTGGCAGATTGTGAGGGTCGGTACTTTGTAATTTGTCTAGGCACTGTGTTATGATAGGCAAATTATAAGTTAAAAAAAAATCACGGAAAATTTGATATTTCATTTCTAGATACATTATAATTACTTTCGCCTTATAATCTAGTTTATTTAGACTAATTACAAAGTGCCCGACTCTCACAGTGTGCCAGTGACATTTACACATTTGTTGTTACACTATATTTACGTGACTGGAAAAATACATAAAACAAATCATATTTCGACTCTTTTTATATAATTTTAATTATATTTTTCTATATTAATGTTATAAAGAGAATTTATTTGGAAGTTATTAATTATGACAAATTTTCAGCTACGTTAATAGATTTTCTTATGTTTTACGAACAGTTTTTTTTTAAAGAAGGAAACAACTATTAAAAATGACATCCAGATGAAACTTTTTAATCAACAGTTAATAATTTTAAAATTTAAATGACTCATTATCCTTCCTAGACTAGATCCTTCTTAGACAATTTACCGCCTAAAATTAAACGTCAAACTGGCATGAAACAGTACACTGTCACATTACTTACTAGTCATTAAAAAAACTCGCACCGATACGTACGGGCCACCGTGGCCAAAGCTATTAAAGTGACCTTGGCGTTATCGCTAAAAAGAAAATAGCTCGAAGTGCAACGACCGAGTGCAGAGAGCCTACAACGCGAATTCTACAACACAATAACTGCATCATTTTATTTAAAAAAAAAAACAACTTTCTTAGTAACTAAATTAGACTTCGTCTCATTTTAGCTCCTTTTCTAGCCTAACTATTAATATTATGTTGTCAAAAAAGTAGTTGTCACTTTCAGACACGAAAAAATTGAAAGTGTTCTGAAATTTTTAAATTCTTTTTTTGTACTTTTGCTTACCGTTAGCTTCTCTACAAAATGTTATAAAAATAAACTTACTTTTGTATGATGAACGTATGATTGATAGAATTAATGAATGAAAAGGAACGTCAGGGCAGATTTAAGTTTGTAAATTACGTGGCATTGTTGATAGGATTAAGACGTACTTCTTTTGTCAGATTGGTGACAAACAAAAGAATAGCTGTTTTCGAGATAGTAGTTGACATGTATGGATGTAAAAACGAGAAAGGTGTACCAGGTGTATTTAATTGGAATCCGTAGTTTCTGCCTATTCTTATGAGTTACAGGCATAATTATTTATTTATGTCACAAAAGTATTTGTAGTCAGTTAAATGAAATGCCAATAGTCTAGTGGTTAAAGACATGCGTAACATGGCCGTGGGTTCGATCCTCCATTCGACTATTGTGAACCATATGCTATCACAAGCTTTTTCAAGCTTATTTAGAATAATTAAAAGAAATATTAATCAATTATTTCATAATCTGCTAATATTAAAAAAAGATAAACTTCTTTAAGGCTTTGAAAAAAATTTTTCCAGCCAGTAAAAATTTTGAGAATGTATTAATTACACGATGTTAAAACTTTTTAAGGATAAATGTGATTCTTGTACGATATTTTCTATTAAAAAAGATTCTGTTGTCTATTCTTTTAAGTAAAAACTTTTTAAACATTCGTTGTTTTTCATTAATTAGCGTTGTTGAACAAAATTTTTGTCTATTATTAAAGGAAAAATTCTATTTTATAAATAATTATAATAAATATTGTGATATATCATCTCTCTATGAAATTTTTATTTCATTTATTAACTTCAAATTCAAACTTTTACAATACAATTTCAACCCTTTTTACAAAATGAATTCTGATATTTAGTTGAAAAATTGAAAAGGAAAAGAATTTAGCTAACAAAAGTTACGAAATTGTTAAAACTCTTAATTTAAATTTATGCACAAGGCGTTACTATGTTACTACAAACCTGAGGGAAATATCGACGATTCTATTAAAACGTTCGGCCACAAGGCGCGGTGAGTGGCAGCGAATCAAATCCCGCACACGTTAATGTTTCGTAGCATTGAGTGCGCTGCTACTCTGGTACTTCTCTTTATGGCTTCCATGGAATGTGAGCGAATGGGCGCTTAGGAAAATATACTTTTTATTTATTCGTTTTCAGGCTTCGGACACACCGAGCGATTGTTTTCAAAGTGAATTGGATGATTTTGGCTTCATCATACTTCGGATACACTACAACGATAGGTCCTTTTTAACCTTGACCGGATTATTTATCTTTTGGCGCTACCCAAGCTCTTACCTTCCGACATTCGAAGATTAAAATACCTTGAGATTACCCAAAGAAATACAGATAAACTTTGAGCTTGGTTTGAAGCATTGCAAGGTCTTCTGCCTGTTTTATGTTAATTGTCCTCGACTGGTTACTCTCTTACTTCGGTCGTACATATATTGTACTCACGTATGTTCGTGCATTAGATCTCTTATAGCCTTTTCGTGTGCCGTTGTTTATCTGGAGTGTTACCCTTTACCTTAGCGAGTGACACGAGATGAGAGGTGGCGTGATGTCATGCGACGTATTTTGGCGGCAACGTGGACCACAAATAAGTATGATTGGTTGATATTTTTGCGTCGCGTCGCGTATGTCGACAATGCATTTCAACGGATTACGCGGCCTTTTTTTGGTGTTTTCATTTCATTCTTCTAAATATACATCTATAACACTGGAAGAAGGCGGCAAAAGACAGATATTTGAGATGATTGTACACGTTGTTTCATTATTTACACTTTTTCGAAATTACAAGTGTAGGTAGAACTTCAAGTGTATGAAATTGCTTATTTTTAACAGTTTGTTCGAAATTATTAATTTAAAAAGTGATTTTTTAAATCGAGCCGCCGGCCAGTGCGAGTGCGATCATTGCGAGCACAGACTATTAAAAAAAATGAATTTAATAGTCACTCAGTATATCAGGTGAACATAAGTCTGGCGTCATTAATGTTATAAAAACCATCTAGGTCGAAATGTGCCATCAGCTTTAATCCCATCTAGCTATCACAAAAACACAGAGACACCGTGCCCCGGGATGGAAAATGTCCGTCGTAGTTGTTATCGCGCACCGCATGAGAACGAGGCCCTTTTGCGATTTAATCTGCTCAAAGCTCCGCTGCGTCGGTGCGGTCCTGGTACTTTTTTTTTCATCGTACACCGTTGCTACTGTTGACAATTCTGTTAAAGCTAACGTGCTAATTAGCTCCTTTTTATAGCAACGACAATATTTATTTGATACTTATATGAAAGAACTGAATGTTTCCTACCTTCAGTTTCTAACGGCGTTGATTGTGCATATTTCCGTTTGGTCCGAGTTTTGTGTAGAAAACAAACCTGCACAACCAATTTGTCTTGTATCTTATCCTGTTACATATGAGTTATTAGGTATCTTAAGCTCTGTTACAATCTGACATGGCATGTGTCAAGTTTGTTTTTCTATTGAAATTAAAAACTTTACAATTAAGATCCATCAGGGTCAGAATTATTAACAAAATAAGTAACATTTGGAATAGAAATATGGCTATCCTAATGATTTAAAATCGATAGAACATTATTATAATGGACCCATTAATAACAAATCAACTTTTTCAACACTGTCCTTTTTAAACTCGAATTAATTTCGTTTTCAAATGGCCCTCATTTCTATTTCGAATAAATATAGTCGGGGTGCGTGCCCAGTCAGCTAGCGCCGTGCCGGGGCAAACAATGGGTACGTTCATTGAAAAGTATTGTGCAAATAGGGGTGCAATGGAACCGGGCGAATGCGCCCTCGACTCTAAAAAAAAACTAGCCTCCTTTCGCGAAAATGAAAATACAAACGCTCCGAGACTGACCTACGCAACGCGGCCCGCGCGCAGCCATGTCACTACCCCTTGGTCCTTCCGACCCCGCTACCTCCCTACCCTGTACGTTTCATTCATTACATTTTGTATTTATGTGTATTTTCACTCATCGCGTCTTTTCGAAATCCCCATCCTTCTTTGTTGTGATTAGGCGCAAAAATGTTGCTCAGATATAGCTTCAACAGGTTTTTACTTAAGTAACCAGCTGATAGTAGAATTATTTTTTGATGTAATTTTTTTATAAAATGGGTTCATACCTAAAGAATTTTCAGTGACGGATAAAAACCAGAATGTTGAGTAAGTTCACAAAAACAAACCAAAACAAATTAAACTATAAAATTGTGCACTTTGAAAGACCAATCTAAAATTTTAATTTGTTATAATTATAGAAGTTCAAATCGCTCAATTAGTCAAAGACAATGGGGTCGTGGAATTAAAGTTTAAAAAAACTAAGCAATTAAAAGTATAACCAAAGAGAAGACTGCCAAGTGACGTCATCGATAACGTTTTCAAGATGGCCGCCAAAAGGAAAGCGGGAGCGCTCCTGCAACACGTTCTGCCAAAGGTAATTATTATATTTTGATAAATTCATGTTAGTATACTATTTGAAATGTTGCAGATTAGCTCATTTATGACTTAATTAGTCTTATTTTTAAGTGTTTCTGTCCAATTATGACATCGGCATGTTTAAAAATGTCTAAAGGTAGTTAAAAACCTGCATCGTGCTATATTTTGTCAAGCGCTAGTTTATTCATGATTAAGGCCTCTTTGAAGATGTTTGTCGAAGGTTTTTGTCGTGTAGGGAGGTAATAGCTGTCGTTTTGTAAACGGTCAGGTACGTTGTAAGGCCAGCAGACGCCGCATCGAAATTGGCGCCAAAGTCAGTTTTCCCGCCTCGGCCGCCGGCTCGCCTTGCAACATGGCGGCGTCTCGAATGACACGCGGCTAAAGGCAATATAAAGTGGATCTGACTATTCATTATTGGACATTTAAATAGATTTTGTTTTTATTTCATTAGTAATAATTCTATATTGGTTTGTTTTTGTAGAAGGTATGTTATATTTTAAATAATAAATAAAATTTGCTATTTAAAAATGTATTTAAATAAGTAATTTATAATCATATATTGTTATTCTCAGTAATTAATTCCTTACGTATTCTCTCCTCTACGTCTAAATCTAGTAATTAATTTAAATAAATCACCTAGAATTAAATAACAAGACCGAAGGATGATACGATAGCGTATCCATAGTAATCCAAAGCGAGTGAGCAATGAAGCGGCGTACGACCTTGTGTGCGAGTACCCTGCACGTACATACCTAGCGCGCTAGCTAGGCGTTCTGCTATAACTAAATGTCTTACATAACACGCTCATATACATTTAAATTACATAAAGCTATACATTTACAAAAAGACCGTACAAAACTGTTCCAAAGACAACATCCATTCTCAAAACAATGTCTAGTGTAAAAAGGATAGCGTAATTAAAATAATATGAATAAAAAAGACAGCTAGCGTTTGTCAATTTGGACACTGCATTTTGTGTATGCCAACATTTTACAATTTTTTTGGGAAAAAAATGAAGAGTTAATTGATTAAAACATAAGAACATGGTTACTTTATAAGATGACAAGCTCGTACAAGTAAATTTACTGACTATTAAAGTGTGAACGAATGTTTTCCTCCGAGTTGTTCGAGATATAGATCAAGACTAGACATCTAAATCTGTCTACTTCGTCCTTTTTAATGTCAAGGTGAAGGATATTTCTGAAGCAGAACATACGCTCCAGATGCGACCCTAATACTTACCACGATTCTCAGGGAACGACATTAGAAAGAAAAGGATATTTGTTTAAAAAAAAACTTCACGCCTGTTTATCGTAGAGGTAAATAGAGATGCATCTAGTGCCCTCACGTTTCGCCGTATGTTTTTTAAGGAACCTGAACCGACGAGCGAGAGAAGAAGAATGGAGAAGAAGGTGTGCCAGAATTGTACCGCTGAAAATCTTTAATCTTTGCCCGTATCTCAAATTTTATTTTTACCTTATCTGACATATGTATTTGTTTTAAAAAAAATCGTTGATTTATAAGTGTTCTTGGCATTAATTGAAAACAGTAGATATACAAAACTATTTGTAGTGGTAGCCCTAATTCGTATCGGACTGCAGCGCACCAACAACCTATTTCATTAATGAGATGATTCGAGGTCCGGCTCTCGAATGTGACCGCTCCGATCGCATCGCGCCACTCAAATCAATGACACTATTTTCAAGGTGTTATTTAATAGTTGGTTACGGACAATTAAAAAAAACTATACCTCACGCCTGTGCTCGTCGAAGGGCTAAGGGAGAGGTGCAAAGAATGCAGTTTCTTTTATTGATAATAAGGGGCGAGCCTATTGCTATACCGGGCACAAATTCTAAACTCCTTTATAGAGTTAAAAAAATTAATATAATTTTGTCCGGCCAAGGATTCGAACCCGACATTTAAGCAATGCAGCCTCGTCTCCAACTAACATCTAAATTAAGTTAATTTTATTAATATCTTTATTCAATCAGGTAACGTCGGGCGCGGAAACCTAGTATTACGTATTTATAACTCCAAAATAGCTAAATCATATATTATTTAAAACCAACAAAAATAATTATTTAGCAATCTTATGAAATCGGCAAAATATTTCATTAGCGTACTTTTTTGTTGACACCGTTTTGAAATTCAGGTTACTGCTGATTTGGTGTTTTACTGTTTCAAAACTACACTCAAGAAGGTTTCGCTTACATCATGTAGTGTTGCCGGGCGAAGTACGTTTAAGGCTCTTGGATAGGCTGTGTTGGTCCAACGGGGTGCATTTTTGATATGCACTCCGGGCACTTTGTATAATAAAAAGTGCATTGAAGGGTTTATTAACAAAACATACATGTACGAAAGATACATATATTAAAAAAATACTTATATAATAAAAATAAATTGCCTTGTTACATTTCTATATAATATATTTTTAGATGTTTAGTATTACTTTAATTGAAAAAAAATTGTACCGACATATATATGAAGTAGACCTCGTTACACAAGGCAACTATCTGTCTATCACAAATTACACTGACAGCACGCATTACACTCCGACTACAAAGTGTGTTCTCTACTGGTTGTGCGGCCTGTTGTATAGGCCTCATCCCATCCTAGTGCGCAGCCGACACTCGTAGATCCAACAATATCTATAGTACATAACAGTAGCTATAGCTTACCATGTTTTCGAATGATGTTTTGTAATTTATTCGTCTTCATACATATAAATGAGTCAAGCAGTACTTATAAATTAGACGTAATATATAATATGATTTCATCTGCCCACACTATAACCGATGATAGTCGTAAATATACAACAAAATGCATCCCCCAGTGCAGCGTGATTGATTTACTCGCCTACCCTCTCATTAGGCACGGGCGAGGGGTGCGGCGGGGCGCGGGATGCGGGGGTGCGTTTCGATTGCACGTAATGACTGCGGGGACTCGAACCAGTAGACCCCTATTGAAAAGAATCTCTAAAGTAGTTCATGTACGCCTAGCACTGACTATAGTATGAATATATTACAAAATCGACTAGTTTCTATCAATAGCTACGATAAATTAAATAATTTCTCATTGGTATTAACGGGCGAAACGCAAAATGATATTGAATATTTTAATACGTGCCCGATACGGCGATAGGCTCGCATCATGAGATATATACGGCCAAAAGTAGTTGCACTAGTTGCAACTTTGCCGACCCCTTCGGCGAGCAAGCGTGAGTGTATGTATCTCTAAACTCACTCATATACGCCGAGGTATTAGAGATATTGGTAATTCAGGTTATATACTCATTAGAAAATAATCAGTTTTGTCAGATATCGCGGTGGACTAAGCGTGTGTACGGGACCTCTAATTTTATTGTATATTAGACGGACAATCAAAAGGTTCATCTGAAATGTAACAATGAATTTGGGAATAGTGTATTATCAATTTTATATGTGAGCATGTTTTTAGATTTAAACAAAAATAAGAATTCCAAAAGTCACTATTAATTTATTCTTTCTATTTCTCTCTCTTCAATCCACTTTTCGCACGTCCATTCGGTATCTAAATGTATGTCGCATGCCCTTAAGTAATAAGAATGTAATCAAATATAACATCAGTGGGTTATTAAAGAAATGAATTCAATAAAAGTGTATGTTATTTTATTTACGAGATAATCTTCTCACAAACAATACGTATCATTTCTACAAGGAAAGCTTTAAGCTTGGGATATGCGACCAGTTCAAAAGTTACTAAGGCGTCACACGCTATTGCCACTGTTAGGGCTGTCACTACTAAATAAAGATTCTTGATCCGAGGTCATTACAATAAAACCCCCTATACACTGATAACATGAGAGGATGTGTTTTGACGTTGGTCCGCGCTCTTAGTGTGAACAGTTTTCTAATACATATTTGGTAATGTGCTCGTCTGTATCCATTGAGTGTGTAGGGGCTTTAAGTTGACTGTAGAAACGGGGAATTAGGTAAGATAAGAAACCAAATAAACGACTAATATCTAATTGGTGGGATCCTTACGACATATCTTCATATCGTTTCTCAAACTCGAATCTTTTAGCCTTTGTTCCTTGTTCTCTTTTCGATGCATACACAAAAAGCCCAGCTTATCTACAATTCTTTAGATGGTTTTAATGTTTATGGATAATGGAAGACAAGAATCAAGTGAAAACTTTTTGTTTCCATGTTCGATGGCAACACTAATAATAAACTAACAATCGACTACGTTTCTCTGATAATACCTTAAGCCTTACTTTGCCATTCCTTAGCCAAAAGATTAATCAGACCAATAAATCATTCATAAAAAGACAGGACAGTGTTTAAAAAATCTTAATATACACGTACAATAATAGCCTAAGTTTGTAAGGTGTCAACCCTGTCGGTCCCGCCCGGCGTCCATTATTCAAGGCGCGCTCCCGCACCGCGCGTCGCATTCCGCGCATTACTCGTTCGCGTGTCCGCTCCACGCTACTCAACTGCGCACTTGTGTACTAAAAAATATGCCACCAGTACTATCGATCGAATATTACTAAAATTATAAAGGATTTGGTTTCTTCAATTTGAACAATTGAAAGAGTTGCTAGATTTAGGGAGGTAAGTATGGAGAAGAATTCGACACACAAACGGACTAGATTTGAATGATGGCCTATTCGTATATATACTATCAATAATTTTCTTTGATATTTTAAACATTCAAAAAAAAAAACAAAACAAATGTAATAAATAATTATCTATTCACTCTGCTTCTGTCTAAAGCTCAAGCCTAGATTCTATTCTTATAAAATATGGATTAATTGTTTTCTTATTACCATCTGAAGACGTTTTATCTTCGTAGCATACTATGACGCAGTTTCATTATGTAAATTGCATAACGTTGTCCGTCATGAGCTTACCAAACTCCCGTAACTACTGCAACAATCAAAATATACAAAAAAGCAGATATGTTAATAGTGCGTGCGCAGTGATTCCAAAACGTCAGAATTGAAACTTTTCGTTTAGTACATGTTACTTCAAATTGATAAATTCTCGGTGTCCTCTTTATCCTTATTACTTAAAATTATATTGAATAAAATAACTTTACTACTTTACAGCTAAAGAAATTAAGTCTATTCTTACCTTAGATGTGCCGACAAAAGACACACTAATTCCATTTTCCACTCTCAATTTATATCTGTCACTTCTGTTACCCTGGTATAAAAATATTGTTTTTACTTATCCCCGTTGGGGCGCTAGGGGGTAAGTTTCGGGGGCGACTGGGGGTGTAATTACTTGAGTCAGACGGTCTAAGGGGGAATTACTGCTCTGCTACGTACCTTTTCGTAGGTGACGCAGTGAATTTTTTCTTAATCCAAACGTAGGGGACCGACCGGGTTAGGCGTAATTTAGTGTTATACCAGGAAAGCCTTTGCGGTGTTTTTTTAGCCTTAAATTGCATACTAACTTGGATATTATGGATATAATTTGAAAGTTTTTTTTTTAATTATTATAAAAACAATTATGTTATAAGTTGTAACTAAAATATTTTTTACTGTATTAAGAGTAAAAATTCTAGGATAAATTCAACTGTTTTATTACATTTACCTAGATCTAGGCCATTAATAAGTAATGAGTTACTTACCCAAACTTAAATTAGTAGCGGGTAAGACTGGCCCGACCGGTCAGTCTGACAAATAGACTTTTTTTTAGAATCCCGCCGGTCTCTAGAGACGGGCCGATGACAATTGGAAGGGACATTTCTAGCAAAATATACTTTATATTTGTTTAAAACGTCTTGTATATGTTGGGACTGGGATTGGGCATATTATAAATTGTCAGAAATATATAACTGAACGTTCTTTTATTATGTTAATAGAATTATTAGGAACTACGTCAGTTTACACTCTGACTAAATTTATTATAAATTGTTCGCAATTGTCGTATAAACAGTCTTAAATTAAAACTGTCACATTCAACCTAACCTAAATTTATTATTCCTATTATACTGTTCACTATTTGACAATTTTATCGACAGTTTATGAACTGTCGACGAGATGTAGATCAAAAGCCTAAAATTCACTTCTGTATCACTTCATTGTAACGTGAAAAATTCGTATCTCTCAGAGCGATTCCCTTAAACTTGGCTACTTGCCAAAACTACGAGCACATCGAACGCAAGCCCTTTTCAACTACTTCCTGAACGAGAAACTTTACTGGGTTTGAGGTTTACATCGTACAGTACAAATCAAATATAGCAACTGTAGCAATTTAGATAACTACTAGCCCTTTATATACTTGAAGGGCATAAAAAATAAGTTTGAAGTTAATTCGGCAGATTTTATAATAAATTGCCAAAACTACCAGGATTACATAAATGATGAAGAGCTAAGACAAATTGGTCTGGACACAGACGGCTGTTTGTCGCAGGAGGGCCGCGTTTAGTTAACTCGTTCCGGATGCGGGTTCGTTCCTGCAGCGGCCAATTCTATCAGCGACTGATGCAAAAGTTTATGTACTTACTCACGACTGTGCTTTCCGAAGGGGTATGCAGAACTGTAACTCGTGCACCCACATTTCACCGTATGTTTATCAGTTTAAGTGGCGAGCCTGTCGCCATATCGGGCACATATTTCCAAACTCCGGGCTTACACTGAGTCGAAAAAACCCAACTATTACTTTTGTCCTACTCACGATTCACACCCGAGACACCGGCGTTGCAACCGTATCTTAATACAACTCCGCCACAAAGGCAGTTACATTTTGGTACGGTTCTGCTTATCCTTCGAGGAATACAGGCGTGAGGTATGTAAAATCTTTAAACATCATTATGTATATCATGTTTTTCTTAGACAGAATTCCAATAATTCGTTAAAGTAAGTAAAAGACACGGGATGTGCGTAGTTCAAATAATTAACATTACACACGTAAAGCAATTGTATCACTAGGGTATCAGACAATTTTTATGCGTGCAGACAAATCGTTCCAATTGGGACATATTTAATTATTCATTGTTCACGTCGTAGCTTAATATGTGAAATGAAATCACTATGTAAAGTTAGAAGTTTTCGAGCTAGCAATTATACTGGAGCCGACGGAACGCGGTGTCAGTTTAACCGACATCTTTCACAGTTGTTAGAAGTCACAAGGAATATTGTCGACTCGGAATATTCGACGTTACGTTCCCGTGGGAATAAAATGTTCAACGACTGTTTTAGTTGAGTCTACAATGTACAGTAATGTTACAAAAGTATATTAATAAGTTCAAACTAGTAGCAGAATCTGAGGTCACTTTATGTTTTTACAAAAATCATAAATTTACTTTTTCATTCCCGACGAAAGGCGTTTAATATTTTGAAATCTTAAAGACAGAGAGAAAGAGAAAGAACTAACCAAATTACAGATTATATTTACTTTAAAATCTGGTATTGTTGATTAAAATTTGTTTTTCTGAAACGAATATGTGAATTTAGACGAAACTGCGACATTGGAATGAATAATTCCAACACACAAACACACACATATAAACCGAAATAGAGCCGTAATTCAAGCGGATTTATAAATCTACCAGGGGAGCATAAGTCCGGAGCGTCGCGGCTCGCGGCACGCACCGCGTATCCATATTTAAGAGAGAGCCTGTTTATAGCATCGTAACTATAACGCCAAGGGCTAGTTTTATCGCATTAATGTAAGTACATACCTAGTTATGTACTCCTGGTTTATGTTGAGAGCTTGCGTGGGACCAGGTCAAGTTAATTATGTCATTTAAGAACTGCTTAGAAAAAGAAACCTTAAATTCTGCGTAATTTGAAATTAACATTTATTTTACATAGTAGAGAAACCCTTTCGTTTAATATTTTCTATCATCGTCTTTTTTTTTTCAATTTAATCAAGTCAATGGGTATAATATTCAGTCATTTTTGTACTTATCACATTTAGATAGATTTAAGTAAGTATGTTTAATTGAAAGGACTTTATAAAAACTGTGTAGGAAATAAATATTAATCAAATTATTTGTCATTTCATAGTTTCGAAAATACAGATAATGCATTCGAGCTTAAAACCTGACAGTGTATAAAAGTGATAATGAACAAACTGGCTAGTTACAGCGCCATTTGTCAATTTTATGAAAAAAAAGTAAGAGGTAAATTACCGTTAAATTAGTCTGAGCGATATTAAAACGCAAAGCGTATTACTGCGTCGCTTCATTTTTAATCTGTCGCATATCGGACGCGTTCACGCATCGAAGTTTTTATATTGTTGTGTAAACGCGTCCGTCCGCTTTCCCGCGCAAATATTTGACAGGTAGGACGTTTGAACGCGTTCACATCGTAAATACGTGCTCGGAAGCCATGCCGTGCCTGCCTTAAGCCCGCCTTCGTACGTACGCGAGTTTATCACACTTCAAAGCGCTCGTCGGGTAGGCGCCCGCTAACCGCGTCTCCCTGCGTACAGTAACTAGGAAGCTTTGTGAAATTCGCGATGCTTTTCGACGCAGACACGACCCCGGTTCGGTTTTTCGAGGTCGCCCGCCTCTCCCTACATTGTAAAAGACCGTTTTCACTTGCTTCTACGGATCTTGCGTTTATCTTTTTCTTTGACATATATTTTCTTGCTCAGAAAGTTTTAAAATGATTTTATATTTTGTTACATAAGCAACTACTTCCAATATGATTGATGCTATACTTCTTAATACGTAATTAAATGTAATTATCGTAAGGAATAAAACTTAATTGAAATGTTTTGGGCTCATGATAGTTATGAAAGTGGACATTGAGAGACATTGTAAACTTTGAGCACATAAAAAAACATTTACTGACAAAATGTGGGATTGAAAATAAATACGTTAGTTAGGTTATGATTGTATGATGACTTTCTAATTGAATTTATTTTCTCGTAGTGCACTTTTTGTAGATAAAGATTTCGTATATTTCTAAATCGTTACCTAGTAACGGCAAGTGTAAATGCTGCTTTACAAATGCCTACGTCTACAGCCTCCGCGACGCCTGCGAGCCTGGTGCTTAGCGCGGCATCGCGCTGCCTGCGCCCTCCACAGTCTCCCCGCCCGCCCCGACGCCCTCGGGCCCTGAACCTCCAATTATTTATTAATTTTGCTCACCATCCTGCCAAAATACGTGATGGTGATAGGGTATTAGGAATACGTATATAGGGAATTAAGTGATAAATAATCCTGTGGTACATTTTCAGTTTTGTAATAATAAATTACTAATCATAATAAATAGTAAGATATTTATTTTAGTTTTAGTTTTTAAAGTTACATTTCTTTAGGCGTGTTCAAGAATAATAATCTTTACGATGTTCGCATACCAACACATAAAAAGGGTAAGAAAGAATAGAGTGGACACGACAAAAAGGGGAAGAGAAGACTTCGTTAGACAGATACAACATTGCCTTCGGTTCGAATCCGGCAATTTACTACTGTCATGAACCATACCCTAGTAGAATATTCAGCTTAATTGTAACGATAAAAAATGCTAGTAAATTATTTGTGTGAGACACGTTTACCAGCACTACGCAGAAGTATCTGCTAGCCAAAGCTTCATTCCTTATCATATCGCCTATCTTGCTGTCCTAACTTTTGATTTATGCTTTTGTTATCAGACTTTTAGAAATCCTTTGTTGCTAGCTTGTTCCAATAAAACAATCCGAGACTTAGTTCTTTGGGTTTATGGAAACGGGTACAAGTAACGTGACCTATGTAAGGCCAGCTTAACCTACCGTACCTACGTACCTTCAATAGAAAAGTGAATAGGCTAAGTACCAGCGTACAGTCTTTCGAACATTGTCGTTTAACATCAGGTGGGGGTTGTAATCGATCGTCAGTTTTTTCATTCTGAAACAGTCAACAGTTAATTTAAGAAACTGACATTTGACAGTACACATGCGGTCTAAAACATTGCCCTCCTTCTAAGTCGGTTACTGAAGATATCTTTTTTTGTAACGCTCTGCAAACTCTGATTTAGTGCCTCGACCACTGCGGTTGATTGTAGGTCTTACATAACACACATTGTGCTTCATTGTGACCATGTAAGCGTTTGATCATATTAAATATTTGCAAAACGTTATCCGCGCAGTTTTAAAGTCCGCTTCCCGCGCCTAAGCATTCTGTGTGCGCACGCAAAATGACGTGATAATACCTCATTGATCACCCGCGAGCTCGGCCGGAGATTTTTACTTAATACTGTGTAATTGTCATCGCGGCCCGATGACGGCTCGCGTCCGGCGGCGGAATCAATGCCGTTATGTGCACAAGTCATCGCTTATGTACTATGTACTCCTAGTACATAAGCCGCCGTGTGTACGGGTACGGCGGACGTGTGTACGTAGATAATCTCGTCATAGCTCGCACCCGTTATGGTATTACTGTGTGGGAGTCGGGAGGCTCGGGGGGCGCGGGCACGGTGCGGGGGGCCTGGGGTGAGAGCGCCGCAGGGGGGCCGATGTCCGCTTTAAAAATACCGGCTCTCGCAAACTACGGACCCGGTAGAATGTTAAAGGAAGCCGTTTATTTTGAAAGACCGCGAAGACTCTCCGGCCCGGCTGCGCCGAGATCTGCGAGCATCTAAAAATAGGCCAAAATAAAGAAGCCGAGCCCCCGTTCGAGCTATTAGCAGGAAGCGCTCGCGAAAATGTTTTTTGGCTCGACTCCGCGCTCAGCGGCCGAGTGCTTTAAAAGGACCGCTGCTATCGCATGAAACTTAAATCTCGCAATTTGTAAATACGACTGGCTCGGAGTCCGATAACTTTTGCAACTTTTTTGCGGATAGCCCATTTTGCTCGGGTCTCGGTTTACGACTAGATTCAAAAGATAAGATCTACAAGTAGAGCTAACGAGTAGAACTAGAATATTTGGTTAGTGATCATTTATTAAATTATTAATAATATAGTTATCAGTGTCAGCACTAATTAGTGGGCACGGCTATGTTCGCGGGAACCTACGAGCACAGGCAGCATAAGGATGCGACGCGCCAGGTCTCATTATCGATGAATTGGTCAATAATGACGTCGCGTAGCTGTGTCCTTTGACGTTCGTAGCGTTCCAAATTTAAATGTATTTTGTTCGTATTTTCATAATTGGGCGCGGGAGGGGTGCGGGGGTGCGAATGGGGTGGCGCCGCGGGCGTCATCGCGCCCCCGCGTGGGTATTTAATGATTATACGCTGACTGCCACCTGATTGCCGGCACTGTCGTGCTATCGATGATAGTTGCGTATCGATACAACTAATCACTTCTATATTTTCTATCTTACCTTTTTATAGTCAAAGATGTTAAAGTAGCAAGTGACCAGTACCCTAAGGCATTAGAGGGGTTGCCTATCTTTAGTGGATAGAGGAAGAGGCAAACAGAAAATGATATTTTGTTCTTTTATTAGTCATCGCCAGCGTCGTCAAATCTATCCATCTTTGCTAATTACAAAAGGAAGTAAAGGTGAATGAGATTAGAATTAAGCCTCCGGTGTATCAGTCCTCAGACGAAATGCAAAATTGTAATTACGCTAAAACAACTATATGAAATACAAAATAGAATCATTAAAGAATATGATTGTAATTAAATCGTGATAAAAAGGATATGATTAATAAAAATGCGTACGCCTAATTAAGACTCTCCATAAAAGTGAATTGTTCCGAGTATCGATAAGGGCGTAGCTACAACACTATATGACAGCGTGATCGGGCCGCGGGGAGGCGAGCACTACACGGGCAACACGCAGCGTGCGGGTCGGGAGGGGCGTGCGGGGGGACTACCGCGAGGGGGACCCGGTACATAGCCCATGTATCACTATATACCACGCTCGGTATATAAGCGATGGCTTGTCGAAAATTTTGCAGTTATTTTGTGACGAAAACTAGGTTATTCCACAATTTATTCGGTCCATCGGCAGAGGGTGCGTTCTACCCCCGCGTCGATCACAGCTCGTGCACACTGAATCATCAGCGCTACCTCCGAAATACCTGCGATTTTATTATTCAAAAATGTAAAGCTAACTTACAACTCAATAGGAGAGTACGTAACGGTAACCACGGTAAAGGTACAAAGTAAGTACGTTAAGGGTACAAAAAAGTACGGCAAAGGTAAACAGAAAGTACAGCACAGGGTTGAAACAATAATTAAGTCTAAAACATTTCACGATGTTTGCCAAAAAACAAGTTCATAATTCTTTCATGAAGTTAGACTATAGTGTCAAGCCCAAGTCAGTCGCTTATATTTTACCTCCACGATTTTTAACATCCCCTAAATATCATCAGAAATGTAAATTCCGATTGTCATTTCTGCTCACCCTATTTGATAAGAGTCGCGGGGGCAAGCTTATTTGCACTGCGAGCATTTTCTCCTTAACAAGGGAAGGAGCCCCTATATTGATACATGTCAAGCGGCAATTCTAAATGTAGGGTAACGTTTCAAAACGTTACGACATATTACCAAAATTTGAGGTAAAATCTTTTATTAGTGGAATTAAAAAAACCTAGCATCACAGCAGTGTCTACTAGTCACGTAACTGTGGCACTACTTTTTCTATGGCTTACGTCGTAGTTTTGGACCGTCTATACTTTAGTCTAATGGTGTCGGAAGAAATTTTTAGGACAAATGTTTCCAATAGACTTTTTAACCTTACCTAGTATTCATTATGTGGGTTTTATAGTTTCACATCTATTGACAATTGAAATAAGATATAATCGTCAAGTAGTAAAAATTATCAGAAATATTTCGAAGTTGTAACTGCCTGTCAAAAAGGTATGAAATACTAAACTACACTTAAGTGTAACGATTCGAAGATCTATTTATATATAAAAATGAATGTTTGTCTGTATGTTCTTTATATTGTAGAATCGTAAACCATGCATCTAATTGCCGTGAAAATTTGGGCAATTAACAGGTATTTCCTCGGGTAGGTTTTTTTTATACAAAATATGTATTATTATTTTTATGAAGTATCAAAACTGCATTTTTGTCCAAACACAGCAACGCGTGAACGGGTACAGCTAGTAATAGATATAAATTTGGGAGTTGACAAAGAATGCACCTTTATTGTGATGAACAATAACATAATTCTAGTTTTTAATAAATTTTTTCGATTTGAAAATGTGGTTCGGTATATATTGGTATTGAAGGCTTTCGCGCTCCTCTTTAATTATCAAACCTTCAGAAGGCACAGGCTGTAATTTGTTGAAGGACAATCGATGTTTCTGTCAGCGATGAATCGATTTTTTCCACTCACTTCATGATTTGAAACTGCTCTATGTTATAAAAAGAATATTTTATCTCTTACCAATCATTTAAACAAGTTTATTTTCTAGCCCTGTCTAAATATCTAAACCCGACTTATGATTTAGAAATACAATATCGAACCAGAATGGTAATTAAAGTAATATCGGAGGAAGACAAGTTAAGTACAGTTTAGAAGAAAAACGTTTGTGACTTTGAAGTCGACATTAGCTTGCACCAAAGACACATAATTTGTTTCGAACTTTACTATAAACAAAATTGACACTTATAAACATGTAATTAAGCACTTTTTATTTGCAGTGACTACTAAGTGCTTTAGTTTAAAAAATGTCTAAGTGTGTACTCGATAAAACAATGAATTTGTAAACTGATTAAGGTTGTACAAGACTGTACATTACAATACGGAAAAACTTACGTTAAGTACATGATGATTTTTTGTAATCATGCCATGGTTATGGAATGGGTCGGCGTAGACACCATGTTACATGCATTGATAACTAATTAGCATCACAAAACTGTCGTGTGTGCGTGTGTCTGTGTGTAATACGCACCACTGCGTCTTATCTGTCATTGAGGTGTAATTAATTACGGGGTAAATTGCAATCGCCCAACATACGCTACCAGGCGTACATAAGCGGGAAGGGTCAACGGATATTTAGTGTCCGCATAGCAGATGCGGTCCTTGGACACCGCCCTCAAGACGGTCGATATCAGGCCGGTGTCACCCCCCACCTAACACCTATCTATATATGTGCACCTGGTACTTAGCAAAGTTCACGCAACGCATACCTACCTAGGTATGCTAGCTAGATGACGAACGAACTCCTTTAACTTTAGTTTTCTTACCGACTTATGATACTAAACAATTTTGAACCAGCCAGTTTATAATTTGATTAGGTATACTGTCTGCAAATTCTGTAATTAAAGGTTATTCTCAAGTCTTCATTCCGCACGTGCAAATAACACATCTGATTTTGTGTATGCATACATTTTAATTATCTTTCTGTCAATTCAACAAAGACCTACATTTTTGTCATAATAGGCAATTTAAATTGAGAATAACAAAATGTAAAAATTCTATCAAGTAATCATAAATTTTTGAACAAACAATATTGTGAAAAATGTCCTACAAAAAAAAACAACGTAAGCATTGACGAATTTGCAACATGACTTTATATTACGACATTGACACAAAAATTTATCGACGACTTAAAAAAATGATCAGCAATTAAAAGTTTAAACGATAAATAAAATTGCACAATAGGCATGACATTTATTGCAACTAATGTGCCGGCTCGACCGGTGACGACATGCGTGACCTGTCGGAAGTCTAATTCTGGTCCACTCTTCCCACCATTTTCTAATAAGGAAAGGATAAGAATGGGAAGATGATATGACAGGAAGGTGTCAATAAGAAAAGGAACTATCCTTTTTCCATTAATCCTCCTGTCCTTCAAAAGTTGCTTACGTATTTGCAACTCTTGGTTTTTGCAGATTTCTGAGGTAGCGTCACTTAACATCAGGTGCACCGTTTGCTCGTTTGCCACTATTATTCTCGACTGTTCAAAAGTCGGACACACTAACGACATCACTAGTTGATATATCAAAAGTTAAATAAAAGAATGGACTGGATCTAATTCGACAGCTCCAGATAAACGTGACGTTGCTAAGCATGACATAGTCAATACATTATCAATGTTTATGACGTCGATAAGAACTTGATTTGGCTAAGTTAGTATTTAGTAACGTCATTTGTCTAGGTCTTACCACAGTAAAATCATAAATTATATGAAATTTGCCAGTTTTATGCTGTTTTTCCCTCTGTACCTGCAGTAATTATTTTATCTACAAACACCAGGGGATCATACACATCAAGGTATATAATGTTATGTGCATTGGCATGTCCATTTGAGGCACTATCGATTGGAGCCCGCGAACCGGTGCGATGACCCCAAGCTCCCGCCGCCGGCAGTTTCGCTAATTTATTAATTATTTACAATCTGTTTATGGTACTCGTAACAACAAAAGCTAAAAGCATCCCAAAAGTTGTAATTTAGTCAGAAATTAAGAAAGAACTTGAATGAAAAAAAAATCGTCTTTCTAAGTTGAGTTGACCGTTTGATTCTTCTAAAAATTGCTTACTGATTTCCTCTTTATTTTCCGCGCTTTTGCAATATCAACCAATTAGATTTTATTTGAAGTTTCATTTATGTTTTAATGATTTACACAAGTGGGTATTCAGTGTTAACAAAAACAGTGTTAAAGAGATCTTTTTGTTTCAGGACAATTTGACACCGGAACCAACAGACATGACAGACGAGGACAATTTCTCTGGTCAGTATAAAGTAATCTAGATTTGATTAATAGACAATTAGAGCTTGCGTCGGTTCTTGCATCAAATCAAATTGGTATTTTATGAATTAAATAAAAAAAAATGATAAATAATCAATGAACATAAAATACCGTCAATGAATCGGCTGTTGAAAATATAATTTGAAAATTTCGTTTCACTTTTTTTTTGTGAAAAATTCCAAATTTTTGAAATTGATTGGCGAATATGATCTGGTGCAGGACACGCCCTCGCGAAAGACGCAGAGAAGTTGAAAATGATGTTGCTGGCGTGGAATTATCACAGCCAGAGCCAAGGTAAAATATATTATATATTTTATATGTATATATGTGTGTGTTTTGGTTTATTTTTTATCGGTTTATTGTCTCTACTTGTTTGTGTCCATTATAGGCCAAATCTAAGAAGATAATAGACCTACAGTAAACTATTTCGGTTTAAATGATTTTTAAATCGGATGCATACATACAAATCTTAAATAATATTGTTATAATCATGTTACGCGAAAACAGATAAACGTAAGTTTTTGTGAATAATTCCATCAAAAGTCATCGACGACATATTTCTACCATGCGGTAAACATTGTAGCGAAATTAGAATACGACTTAATGAGAAATATTTAACACATTTTTATCAAAACCCTTAAACGACTGACGGTAAAATCAACAACTGTTAACCATACAATGTTTTGAATGTGGACTAAAATGTTATCTCATTACAAAAGATAAAAACCCTAGCCCTTATAAAGTGTGCAGTTCTTGCCGAACTAAAGAGACGTTAAAAACTTGCATAATTTTCATGGCGATACCGCTAGTCTGGCTATTTTTACTAGCTTAGCGAAGCCATATCGAGAGAGCGGGGAACCAGGGGCGCAGGCGGCGCGATGCGGCCACCTCAAATTATTTATAGGCGAGGGGCTCGTTCGGCTTGACATTTAGAAGGCAGATGCACCGGTCCCCTGCGAATGCCTCTTGCACACCCTCATTAATTTCTGCCGCCTTGGTAACTGACTATGAATACTAAATACAAGTCGAAAAATTATGGATTGTCAAGTCGGGGTAGGTTGGAAATACCTTTAAAAATGAAAACTGGTTTTGTTAACCGTTACAAGTTTGTTCCCTTTTTATCTTCGGTTCCTTGAATTGTCCAAGTTACCGCAACGAAAAAATAATAAAAAACTGAAATTACTAAAGAAATAAAGGGTTTTTATTTAAAAAAATACTTATGTACTTTTAATACATTATTTGTTTTTATATAATTTGTATAAACTTTTTATTCGTGCGGATTTTGTGAAAAAAAACACAATCTGTAAACTTTTAGTTTTTTTTTTTTAATTCAATGCCAGCAACACATTTGAAACTCAACTTTGTGTTATTATATATTTTTTTGCTTGCTGCTTTCTAGTTTATAAGAATAGTAAATTTTGCTTTAAATTGTTTCGCTTTTTTATTTTTGTATTATCTTTAGAAAAATTAACCTGTGTCTATTCCTTTTTTTTGATAAGTTATCAGTGCACTGGTCCAGTCCTGTCCAATTCCAGATAAAAAACGAATAGTTACAAAGTTTCATGGACATTACGTGTCATCTGTCACTGGCATTCTTAGTCAGTTTTTCTATCCATAGATTTTCTGGAAAATTTAGAGTCGCTAATTTAAAAGCAGGAATGGGTATCAATGTTAAGTGACAACTCTAACATGTACATAGAAAAGATTGGCGAATAGACATTATATTTATTAATTCATTTATCTTTTAATTCTACAATTTGACATGAAAATGTGAATAAATAACAATGTCGACAACTTATGTTCGCCTAATACTTGTTTGCACTATAACATGAGAACTTGAGACGAGACGATGGTTTTAGAGTTGACAACAGAGGGAATTTACATTCGCCTGGTACAGATCGTAGCAGTGACATGACAGCGATGACTTATGTTATCTTAGTATTAGAAGGCAATAATGAGAATTATCGCCTGGTAGATGGTTGCAACGCTATCTTGATTGAGAGAACTTATGTTCTCTTGGTACGTGCAGGTCGCAACGGTGACATGTCAGAGAGCGGGGCGGACAGCATGGCCGACCTGTGGGCGTCCTACCACAGCGCGCTGGGGCTGGGCTCCAAGCCGCCCAAGCCGCCCACGCCCTTGGCTACCGGCCACTCGGTGAGTTTTAAGGTTGAGAACGTTTCAAATATATTACAATACTTAGAAAACTTAAAATATCTCTTTCTGTGACGTGGTATCTCTTCTTTGACACTATAATATGTGGGTCTACAATGGAAGTTTTTCTAAAGACAAATTATTACTAGAAAAATAGGTCTCAGGTTCGAATCCCGGTTCGACTAAAAGTGATATTGGTTTTTCAATTCGATATCAGCCCGCAGTCTGGAATTTGTGTCCAATATGGCGATAGGCTGGCTCTCTATCACATGGGATACAGAGGGCGAAAAGTGGGTAGTATAATTGCACATCTGCCTGTCCCTTTGCGGATCACAGGTGTGAGTGTGTTTATAAAGAATGGATATAGCTATGTAATCTCTAATCACATACTGTCGACCGAATGTTGCAGCGTCATTACCTATTAATTTAATAGGAAGACTATGTAATTATTATTCAGCTAAGCACTAAGTCTGACGAATTATTTTTATTTACTATATCCCATGAGTGTCATGTTATTATCCCCGGGTAGTAAATCACATAATATAAATAACACACTTTAGGAACCGCAACAAATGAAAATTTTCCAGTATTTCTTGTGTCTTCGATCAAGAAAACCCTATTAGAATTATTTTATTCTACAAAGCAAAGGAAATGAGACAAATTTTGTCACTTCCACGAGACAAGTGGAAAGATTGTTACGTTATTTTATTCATTTAAATGTATTGAAGTAAGAACACGTGTTTACTTTTATTTAAATCATATGTTTATTCCTCTCTACTATCCATCCCTTCACATTTTATCCCCCCTATCCAATATAAAGGTCCAACGTAAAAAACCTCATTTAACATCAGGGGATCCAATTACCTTAAACTAATCCAAACGGTATGGATACACTAGAGTCCTATCCACGTGGGTTCAGCGACGTCCGGGCTGGAGACGAGCGCGACGCACGACGAGACGTCGTCGTCGGACCGCACCAAAGACGACGACGACGCAGGCGCCTCCGACGACGACAGCGACGACCGCGTCGACCCTCACCATCATGATCCAGAACGACTGAAGGCTTTCAATGTAATTATTACGACATTTTAATTTAGGATAACAGAGCCGTATGGCTCACAAATCAAAACGAACTGGAATTGAAAGAAGTATGATTTGATGGACAGTGGGAATAATGAATGTTTCTCAGCCTTCAAGTAAAAAGAAATAATTCTTTTATCTTCGAATTATACAATGGATTCTTATTGTTTGTTTTTTTTTTATTTATTTATAATCGTTTTTATCCGTCAAGTACTACATCCAGCACGTATCTTTGCAGATGTTCGTTCGTTTATTCGTTGACGAGAACCTAGACAGGATAGTGCCGATATCCAAACAGCCCAAGGAGAAGATCCAGGCAATCATAGACTCGTGCACCAGACAGTTCCCGGAATTCGCGGAGCGCGCCAGGAAGAGGATCAGGACTTACCTGAAGAGTTGCAGGAGGAACAAGAAGGTCAGAGGCGAGGGGCCGACCGGAGGGAATGGAGGGAGCACGCCCTCCACTAGCGCTTGGGATACCGCGGTGAGGGTCCGAAAAAACATTTATTTGTTTCCTAACTTTCAATTTTTATGTGACTCGTTCAGGTTCCTAAAGTGTGTTGTACATTTTCGAATAATATTTGGATGATATAAAACTTGTACGGATGTTAAATTGATATTCTATCGTTCTGTTCTTTTAATTCCTTTTTCTTCTTCAATATCTGAGGTTTAAAAAAATGTACACGTGTCTTAAAACTGAAACGAAACGCGCAACATTCGGTAAACTTTATTTAGTGGTTAAATACAGATAACGTTCTTAATAACTTAGTTCTGATCATTATTTATTTTAAAATTGAGGACAACGCCGTCTGTTTTTATTTTAAACTACTCTTTTTTGTATTGGTTCTTTCATACTGGTGATCTTTTATTGTTCATAGTTTTGAATATATTGCTTAAAAAAAATAACATTAGTAAGACAGTACTAACTATTAAAAACACCGGAAATAAGTAGCAACAGAGTTAGATCATAAATATACCTTACATCTCGCTTCTCAGAAGGGGTAGCCAGGGCTGTAACTAATGCAGCTACTTTTCTTCAACCATATGATAGGGGCGAGTCTGTTGCCATATTAGACACAAATTGCAAACTTAAGACTGATAAGGAAAATCTATATATCAGTATGTCTTCGAAACGGAACCCGAGACTTCATCAATGCATTGTATCACGGTACAACTGCGATACTAAGCTAGTTGGTAGGATGTGATCATGTTGCTTATGGTATATTATTTGTTGCAGGTACGTCCGACGCCCGCCCATCTGACCTCGGTACAAGCCGAGCACATCTTAGCCCAGGCGTGTGAGAACGAGAGCCTGAACGCTAAGCGCATGCGGCTCGGCCTCGACCCCGTCAGTCAGCCCATGCCCACGCTGCCCACGCCCATGGTTGGTCAAAGTGTATACACTACGTTGCAAATCCTAGCATTGAAAATTTTCTTTGAATTTTAAATTTTTAGCGTTTCTACGAGGTCGAGGTCCTTTTTCTGTAAATAAATAAACTTGATTTATAAACTTCCAGGCGATTGATACTACAGCGACATCAGCGGTGGCGTCCTCCTTCCTCAGCCTGTACTCCGGCGCCATGACCGCGACCACGGCCAGCACGACCAGCGCGCACAGCAAGCCCCCGCCCGACCCCGCGCGCCCCGCCGCCAGCCCCTCCGACACCACGCTCAACAACAACACGCTGAAGATCGACAATGCCAATGGCAACACGGGCAGTAAGACTGCTAGGTAGATATAATCAGATATATTTAAAAAACACCTCTGTCTAGCTCTTTTGCAGTAACAGGCGTGAGCGGAGGTTAAAAAAAAGAAAACCAAGGTCAATTTCATATTCATCTTTAGAGGTTTCTTTATTAAAAACTAGATGGCGCTCTTCTCAATTTTATAATGATACTGTTAGAATTTTTATCCCAATAATTCTATTGATTTCTGTTAAAGTGTAAAGATCACAATAAATTCTATTGAAACAAGCAATTAATAGGCTTTCAAGCATCTTTCTTAGTTAAAGGTATTCGATACATTTTATACACAATTAATAGTTATTTATGAAAAGTGGCACTGATTTCATGTAATAACTTCCAGCCCCGCGTCGTCCCCGGCCCCACTCTTCAGACCGTCTTTCCCCAGCACCTTCGGCACGCCGCAGACCTTCGGGAGGCAAAAGTGAGTACAAACACATCACCTGTCTTGTATCTTTTCTTACGGCGTTATCGTTACTTAAATAACGCCGCTAACAAAGACTAAGTTGTGGGATGTGTTCCCACTGATAGAAAAACACTTCCCCTTCCAATCACTTACTTTTAATGAATTGTTAAATGTATGATTAAAAATTAAAGTTACAGATTATAAATTACTATAAATTAATAACTATTTGTTACAATGTTCCAGCTCTAACACGAGCAGCGCTTCAGCGCTGTCAAGCAGCGCGCTGCTGTCCACTCTGTCAACGCTCCCGCCCACAGGTAATTGAATTCTTGTAAATGTCTAATTCAATTCGATATCAGTCCGGAGTTTGTGCCTGATGTGGCGATAGGCTCGGCCCCTATCACGTCACGGTACACATACGAGTGGTGTCTGCACCTCTGGCTATACCTTCGGGAGCAGAATCATGAGGTGTGTTTATAATAAGTACCGGGCTAGCAGCAGTGACCCTGTTCTAATTCCCAGGTGTCGGTATGAACGCGGCGATGGCGGCGTACCAGAGCGCGCTGCTGTCGGCCATGGCGGCGCACTCGCACTCCTTCCCGCTCGCCGGTGAGTGGTTAGGTTGGCAACACTTTTTATTATATTCCTGTTGACATTCCATAGCTCTTAAAGTCTACGGGCATCTTACAGGCTTGTTGGTTGCTGACATTTGTTATGTATAAATAATTATAATAATCGTCCCCTTGCTACGGGCGTGAGCACATATTTATTTTATCTAATTCTATATTTCCAGCTCCTACAGATCTGTCATTAAAGAGCACGCCATCATCAACCTCGCTCCACTCGTCTGTGGGCGGGACTGGTAGTGTGGGCGGGGCTGTGGGCGTGACCGGGGGCGGGGCCCAGAGCAGTGGTCAAAGCAAGCCGCTGCTGTCTCACAAGCTGTCAGGCGCCGAGGTGGGCGCGGTGAGGCAGCTCATCACGGGCTACCGCGAGTCAGCTGCCTTCCTCCTGCGGTCTGCTGACGAGCTGGAGGCTCTACTCCTCAACCAGCCATAGGACACGGCCAAACACTCCGATATATTCGGATTCAAGTTTGGATATTTTTAATTTGCGTGACGTAACAGTGATGGGAAATTATTGGAAAAAGTTCAATATTAGATTCAGTGTACCTCCAACACAGGCTCTATTTCGGACAGAGGAGACGAGCCTTCGTCAATTAAACATTTCCTGAGACACAAATAGGACCTGATTAAGACCTAGGAACAGAGGTTAGGTTGAAAAGCTTTTTACTTTTAAAAAAATCATGAATTGAAATTAATTAAGGTTTGTAAATCTATTATACTTTACAGAATTTCAATGTTTTTAAAATATAGCACAAATTTAATAAATGCTTAGAATGTAATTAATTCTCGAAAGTTATATTCTCTGTTGTATATTTGTCTCTTTCCCGCCACTGTTACAAGCAAATGCAAAATTCGTTTACGAGAAAAATCCATGTGATTTTTACATTTCTAGGGAAATTATTGGTAATGGAGTCAAATACATTTTACGAGAACTTTGTATATTTTTTTAATTGACTTCGATCGTACTAAATTCAAAATGGCGGATTTGATAATTTTCTTTACAAAAGAAATTTTTCTATTCAAATGCATGGAAATCTCGATCATTGACCTCACATTTTACGATTGAATAAAGATAATTCGTGGCCTGATACAGGTCTTGTTACATTTAGGGAATTAGTAAAGACAATGTTGGCAACATTGATTTCATATTAATACTGCTTGCCTAGTTGGCCGACGTCTGCAATATACCGACAGTAATCCATTCACTTTTCAAATAATTAGAACATAATATTACGAGTTTAAAAAATAAAACAAACATCTAATACTTTGGCAATCGTGCGAAGCTGCCATAGACTACATACGTGTTGCCATTAACTCGTTCAAAGAGTACAAAATTATTTTTGTGTATATTTAGATTTAAGAAAAAAAAATCAGGGAGATTGTAGTGTTAGGTTTAAAAAAAATATTGATTTCTTGCCCGGTGAGGTAGTTTAGCGGCCATTATGGATCCATTCGAGAGGCGACCGAATGTAGGCGACATCTTGTAATATCCTGAGTGAAGACAGATTGTCTTCCCGCGGCGATCAGCCGCAGGAGTTCTAACATTAGCGGCGACTTAGATGTAAGGAGCACGAATTTATTTGTTGATTTGTAATATACTTATAGCGCTGTAGTTCTATTTATATGCAACTAATATATATGTTTTATTTATCTTTATCACTTTAAAACAATCGTGATTGGCTCCATCCAAGAAATTTACTTATTTCGCAACTTTTTTTTCATCACTGGCAACATTATTCACGTGTTTTAAATTTTAGTAAAATTAATAGATTATAAAGAGTGATTAATCGATTTATCCAGTGTTGTCACTCGATTAATTTTCTGTTATATTTTTCGCTTGCTCAATACAATTTTAATATATCTATTTGTTACCATAGACTTTATGGCCAAGTACTTTAGGTAGGTTATCGCAATATCTCGCGCTTATAGTGTACAAAACTAATTCCATTTGTTGTAAAGAAAAAAAATTCATTTGATCAGTCAAATGTTTTCTATGTTTGGCCTAAATTTTTTTTGTTGATCCAAAACGATACCTCTTATTGTTGATACCCTCAGTTGTTAAATACTTAAATAATTTAAGTCGATGTACAAAGTTCGGCCAGTCTCCAACTAATTGTATTAGTCTAATAGAACCTCTTTTCGTTTGTAAGTTTTTCAATATTAAAATTAATAACATTTCAAGTTCAATAAACGCTTATTTCGTTGCTTCAGGTTTATGCTCTCCCATTTCTGACAGCTGTTGCGACTAAAGAGTTCTGGACGTTGTTTACTGTCGTATGTTTGAGGTTAGTTTGGACAGCTGTCAGTGACGGCGGGCCGCGGATATATTAATAATAGTTCATAAACATTGCCAGTTCTTTCTCAATAGTGTAATCGCTTTCAAGCCAGTTTAATAAAAAAAATATAAAAATTGTAAATTCACTTTTGAATACAAAAATTGCCAAAGAATCGAATTGATTTATTATAATCGAATTATACGTTAAATGTGAAATTGCTGATACTGTTTAGTATTTGTACAATTTTGTTTTTTTTTTTTATATGTATATGTATTAAGTTTTAATTTTAAGTTTCTATAGTTTTTTTTAAATCCATTCCAATATTTGCTAAATTGTAACGTCATCGGGTGCGAGAGGGACAGCTATAGTCGTTGTACATGAAGAAAATTGTAAAAAGTATGTTTAGAATATTATAAAAAAAAAGTTAATTAGAGATACGAGAAAGTTGCTGTTGGAACGAAGAACTAAACGATAAGAATGGTAAACGTTGAGAGAATGAATTTGTTAGACTTTAAAAATATATAATTATTAGAGATGTATAAATGGTTTACTATTATTATTATTAGTTTGAGAGAAATACAAAAAAAAATGTGGAGAAAAAAAATTACAAAATGGCGATTGTTACTATTAACGATATGAGAATTTAGTTATAATTTTGCAATTTCAAAATGTGAGTTTTACAATTTTGAAAAAGAAAAATATTAAATATGCTCATATACAGCTTGTTGTTATTATTTCCGACCCGAATTGTACCGGACCACTTGTACCTTTAGTTGACAGATACAATAAATGTGAACGCGAAAAGAAATAGAAATGTATATTTTAATGGTATCGTTTAACAGTCCCTCGAAACGGAGCAGACCTGTGCCACTGACAGCCGACCTAAACTAACTATAGCAACAGATAGGGAGGTATTTGTTTTTATGTAAAGACGATTTGTAGTATAAAATAAATATGTGGGTAATCCGAATTATTATGAATTCGTAATTTAGTCCAATTTTTGTGGGTTCAAGACTGAATTAGATACACACAAACACAACAGATTCGTCTTAAGATTAGAGAACTCTAAAGAAAAGGAGAAGCTGTTTGCGAAGAGCATTGATAGCATATTTAACAAAGCGCTGGAATTGGCGTAAGGTGTGCGCTGCCGGCGCTGCTCGCCGCACGAGCTGGCAACACTGCCGGGAGCGCGCCGACCGCCGCGCCCTCTGCCGAGCTGCCTGACTGTGGCATGTTATTTGCGTGTATGTTTTTTTACCGATTATCGCCTCTATGTATAATCACAAGTATAACTTATAGCCGTGGCGGGTAGTTTTTAATTTTTATACGGGGGTTAAAGTTTCACCTTCAGGTTATGTGTCTGCCAGTAACTTATGAGGGTTGTAATCGACAAATCACCTTTTTTGTGATTCCGACTAAAGGAAAGGGTTACCTCTTCTAGGTCGTGATTTTATTTTCATTTGCGTCATTTAAATTGTAACAATATTTCATTGAACGAAACAGCGGACGTATTTTTAATTAAAAAAATATTCTCAATTGTTTTACGAGTTAAGCAGGTTTAACAAGTATAAAATTAACTTAAATATTAAACCCGATGCACAATTAAATTGTTTTAAGACCCGACTCGTACCGCTAGCTCCTAAATCAAAGATAGAAATAGGAACTTGTCAGATTATTATATTTAGGTATCATAGAAAAGGTAGGTAGGTATTCGGATTACGCCTCGCCCATCGTTCCCTTTTTGAAGCCTGATGAAAGTGTCAGAATTATTCTGTCACTTTGAACAAAGTCTTGTACGTGAATTTAAGATTTATTTTCAAAACTTAACGGCGGAATAGAAATCAGCAAATTAGATTTAAAATCTGCCTACCTTCAATTAGAACTTGATGACTCGAGAAAATATTGTATAAATACAAGTAAAGCTTTATAAAGCTACACTCGTCTCGTGTTCGGATTTTCGATATCTCATGTAGTTCTAAAACAGAAAACAACCAGTCTGATGATAATGACTTGCGACAGGAACCTGAGGCTGTACGTCGATGCCCTAACAGGACCGCTTGACTTAAACCGGCAACGCATCTGCAGTTCCCCTGGTGTTGCGGATGTTAATGGGCGGCGGTGATCACCTGACTTTAGGCGAGTCGTCGCTCGTTTACCTCCTTTTTACTATAAAAAAAACCTAAAAGTTATGTTATAGGATATATGATTATTATTTAAATAGTGGTGGAGGGATATGATATATGTGGGTAATCCGAATTATTGTTAATTGGAAGTCAACCATTAAATGTGTACCAGTACCTATGTATTTTGTCTTGTATTTTCCCAAAATACATTACAGATTTATTCTTAAAAAAAAATACAATCTTCAGTTATCATCCGCTTTTGGTCATATTGGTCTTCAATTCTCTGAGCCAGGTGTCCGCTATCCGGTCGGGGTAAGGGTAGAACCTCTCGTCCGACATCAGGATCCGCGTCGAGTTCTCAATGAAGTTCATTATGGGGTCAGCAGCGACGTAGGTGAACATGGCCGGAAACCGTTCAGTGCCGCATCTGGAATATTGTACTACTTCAAAATTCGAATTAAAATATTTGTTTGGGAAAATTTTGACTTTCAACGTATCAATTGCCCTATTTATTCCATCCCGTTAATTAGTAGTTATTTGTTAATAAAGTTGCAAGTATGTATCCCATCTCAGATCTGTCACTGTTTTTGTCAACTGACATATACCTGTCACTGTCAACTTACAATTTCCGCAGACCCCACGAGGCGAGGCCCCACAGCACTCCGTCGCTGACGGCGGGAGCGCCCGTGTCCCGCTGCGAAATATAATACCATGTCTATGAAATATATAAATATGCACGTAATACGTGATACCACTGAGACACCGAGGCAGCTAATAAGACAACTTCCGATAAAAATACTGCCAGGGGACTGTTTAAACAGATATCGATTGAAAAGAATTAAAATCCCGAACTCACAGTGCACGGCGACCGCCGCCCGATCTGGGACATGCAGAAGAAGTTCCGTGTCACAAACACGCCGAACCTCTGTGTGATATTCTGACATTTGCCAAAGTCCATGATCTTCGCGTTGTACGCCTGCAGCGTCAGGCCCGTGTTCATGTACACGCCGTCACGCTGCACGAAAAAATATTAACAGAACAATAGCTTGTAACATTTTTCTTTTTGGATTAAAATTGGAACTGTTGTGGTATGTCCTCGTTTCTTCTACATCTACGACATCATTTAGTTAGTTACGAACTCTTTAACTCGACCTTCAAACTCACCTTATCGCTGCCCCAGCTGGTGACCCAGGCGTCGTTGAAGGAGGGCATCATGGCGTGGTTTGGTAAATCAACCGCATGGATGTGATGCGAAAACCTGTGCGAAAAGAACATATTTTTAACTACAAATAATATGGTACATGCTTTAAATTGATGTCCTACTTATGTTACTCGATCATTTTTACACATTACACACGAAATAAACGATAGTAAATAGAATTTAAAAGGACAGTCTTTTTATGGCTGCTCACTCGTCGGCGGAATGTTCAGTAGTTAATTGACAATCATAATCTCTGACTGTCCTCTAAGTAACGGGCGTGAGCGCTTACTTAAGGTTCCTATCGAGCAGTAGCAAGGCAACGTCGTTATCTGGGTTGTGTCGGATGCTCCACCCGGGGTGCCGCATCAACTCCTGTATTTCGGCGACCTGCCCGCCGCGGTCCGAGTACTTGGACCCCGCGCGCACTGTCATATGACTCACTTGCACTGATCTGTAATCGAACAGTTAGATTGTAACTAGACACTGCTCGCGACGGCGAAAGCCCAAAAAGACAAGAAATCTGCCATTGACGTTAGATTCCAGTACAAGATTAATTTTAAAAGTTAAAAAAAAAACTTTTGGAAAATTATTAGAAAATCTAATATTTCTTCCCTCATGAATTGCAAAAATTAGTCAACAATCCTGTGATTTTGACCAGATTTTTTTATCTATCTTATCGAAGGTCAACGGCGTCTTAGTGATTCTAGAATCTAATAATGCCTTTTTTGAACTAACAAGGACTAATTTAATCATTTTAGTACATTAAGAAACATTTATCTAGAAATAATCCAAGTATTATGCACTCTAATTTTATGTTTTGTCGTTTTTGTCTTTCAATCCAGGCGAAATAATTTGAAATCACTGGGATAAAAATGCTGTCCTTAGGTTTCTTATTAATCGACACAAAGACCTGATCGGTCCATCTTGCGGGAGACCTACGCTGTGCCAACCTATACAAAAAATGTTATGCCCATACTATAGTTAACGATATGATATTTTCTTTTTAATGTTACGTCTTATTTAGTGTATTTATAAAATAAGCACTCACTTCCAAACGCAGTTAGCAGTAGTGATGACGAGGCGCTGGTTGAGCAACGCTCCAGAGCACCAGTGCTCCCTTCCCTTCTGTATGGACACGGTGTAAGGATACTGCTCAATTGTCGAATCTTTTCCAGCAAGAAGACGTCTGCTATCGTTTACTGGCACACAAGGGATTCAATTAAACAAACATCGTAATTAAATTTTTATTTAAAATCTTCACAAGTTAAAATGTACCTCTCTGATTTGTATTTCTCGCTGACTGTCTGCTGAGTTTATGGCTTTCTTTTCTGTCTCGTGTATTCTTCGGCGATCTCTTATTGCTCGGTTGGTTGTTTCTTAAACTCCTGGTCGGTTCTTTCTTCTTTTTCGCCGACCGATGGCGTGTTTCTTGCTGTCTCTTTGTAGTGCGTGTACCTTTTTTATTCTTGTCAGGATTTAGTGTTGTATCGTCTTTAGTTTTATGATTTACTTTTTGAACCTTTGTTTTGTTTGCACGCAGTCTTGATGTTCTAACGCTAGGTGAGCTCTTACTTTTGGTTTTTACTTCACGATTTGGTTTATGACTTGATTTACTTCTTGTATTCGTTCTGATATTAGGAACATACTTTTTGTCTTTACCATCATCGTGTCTGATATTCCTTTGTCGTGTCGTATTCTTTGTCTTTGTGACGTTTGCAAAGTTTGCGGATCTTTTAAATCTGGAGTAGTTAAGTAATCGTTGATGAGGTACTTTTCTGATAAGCCTGCTCGGTCCGAACAATGTCTCGATAGGGAAGTAGGTTACCTTGTGACTTTTCGTCGGTATCGCCGGGAAGACGGTGTACATTTCCGGTCCATATTTCTTTATATTCTGCGTGTTCTCGTCCGGTAGAGCTCTTATAAACTTCTGAGCGTTCAGTATTTGGATGTTGCGATGGAATGGGATTATTTTCTGGACTGGGAAAGCCCTCGCCATGTTTTTAAGGTCGGCGTCATAGGCCCGGCCTGTGTCCTGTACGGCGGAAACTAGTACGATAACGAGCAATATTCCCATCGCTACAGACCAAATGCTACATCAGAAAGTTGTTGCTAAAACTTTTATTGGAGTTTTATCGGTTCTTTATATAATTTACATTACACTCGCAATATATATGAAACAGTTTCCAATTTTAGATTGTTATGTTTTTAAAACCTAAAATAAATCAATAAATTCGAGACAAAATACGACTACTTTAAGGAAAAACGCTGTGAAAAAGATTGAATTAAAATAAATCTGATAAAAAAAATATGTCTCTTTTAAACAAAACATCTTAAAGACATAAATATGTACATCTATGACATGTTCGTCGGTTACGGGTACTTCTTTCATCGCCTTTCTTTACTATGTCACTAATCTGATAGATGTTTGTAATCTCTTCTCATTAATCCTTTCTCTCTTAAAGACTATTTTACTAATTCCGATATAAAACTAATAATAAACTAATACTTACGTTAATAAAAAAAACTACACAAAACAATTGGCAAGTAACATAAACAGCATTCAGTGGTTCACATTAAACACGCGTGTAGTCAGTTTTTAATTATGAAAATTGGTTTTTTAATCAAATAGCAATGAACTTCTAAATGTTTGATTAAATTAGTGAAATTACGTTCATTATAACGACACAAGTTGTTTGTTGTCGGAAATATCAGTGTCAGTGACTGTTTCAGTCTTGGCTCATAATATATGTTTGTAAATAAAACTCAATCGTTTTTCATACACTTTACTATTTGTTGTATTTTAATGTTTAATTTTTACACATCTTATTTGTAATTTTAATGTTATAGCTACAATAATATCTTACAAATTTTTTTTATACTTATAAATTTAAGGAGCCTTTTAAAAAGTTAAAATAAAAACAAGCTCAACGACAGATTATAAACTACTTCTTATAAACTTTCAACATCGGCAGTTTATAAACTGTCGAAGTACCATGTCGGTACATTCCAAGTTCAGTAGACGTCTTAGACAGTTATTGTCGAGTCTACCACCGCTAGAACTTTTTCTAAGAATCTATTCTTCTCTCGGTGCGATCTTCTTGAAAGTGGCCAGCTGCACGCAGAGCTGGTGCAGGATGACCTTCCCCGAAGGTCCGTCGTCCGCCGCCAGCGCGCGCGAGAGGCGCACCACGCGACCGCACTCCCTGATGAAATACTCCAATTCGTTCTCCAGCTGACAACTATCGCCTGGATACGAAAAGACTTGTTACAGATGCGATACAAGAGACATTATGTGACCACCCAACGACATCATGGTGGGTCACCTTGCCCCATCCTGTAGCCGGCGGGCTGCAGGCACTTGTTGGCGAGCCGGGCGAGCTGCACGCGCTCCGAGCTGAACGCCTCGTCCAGGTCGAACAGCTCCAGCGGCGGAGGAGGCGGCTCGCGGAATGTCGGCGCGAACACCTGACATTGAGCACACGTTAACGCTTGTGCTGGGAGTATCATCTTTGTCGCGGTAAAATGCAGTCTATGTCCAGTAGAAATAATGTTTAAACGTTGAGAAATTCCGTTGAATCTTCATGGCCCTTGATGAAGGAACTATTGTTTGCAAATTTGATTTCCTAAATAAAGAAGATGACGTAAGCAGTAGTAGTTAAGATGCTAAAATTGTAGCGATAAGGTTTTTATTCCCTTTTGTAAGTAGACTGCGAGATAGTTCAAAAGAGTACCGCGAGCTGTAGCGGGGGGAAGGGAGTTTCGAACTGCGGCGCGATGAGGCGGAGCGGCTCGTGCTTCACCCCCAGAGCCTCGTACAGCCCGAGGACCTCAGGCACTGGAATATAGAAGAACATTAAGTGTTTACTCGGGAGTGCGGTCTCTAATATATTTATTCAAACTTAAATGGTAAATGTGTTTCGCTCACGCTGCGCCAAGTTGAGTGAGAAGAGAGTCCAGGTGAAGAGGGCGTGCGGGTGCAGCGGGGCGAGGCGCGGGGGCGGCGCGGTGGCGGGGGCGGGGAGCGGCACCTGGCTCAGGAACAGCGCGTCGCCCAGCGTGCGGTACTCGCTCAACTGAACAAAATTGACAAAAATATAACTGCCTCGGTGGCGTATTCGTGTCGCCGGGGAAGATTTTGTTGGTTCAACTTTTATTTATTATTAATTCCAATTTCCCCTGATATTGAGGCTGAATATATTTACTTATCAATGGTATCCAAATAATAAATGGATTAATAATCTCTCTGAATTAAATGAGAGGGACTCGGGATCAATTTTGAAGCGACTCTTAGAGACCTACAGTAGCGGACTTCTTACATCCGGATCCTCGACGTCGACCGTGTTGAGGTGCAGGTCGGAGAGGCCGCCGAGGTGGCTGAATATCATCTCGCGGATGAGGTCGTTGCACTCGCTCTCCAGGTACTGGTCCGCGAAGAAATGTCCGGAACCGATGACGAACAACTTGCCTACAAATGGGTCAATATTCAGTATTGTAGTATTAGTTTGTCATAACTCTATTTGACATGTACCTGAACAGGTGTATCTTTACTTCTCAGATGATTCGTTAATATACGTAGCATGAAATTGTCATTAAATAGCAATGTAAGCACTCCGTTCATTTTAATTTTTTTTAACCAATAAATTCAATTATTAACACTGCGTTCTCATGAAACCAACGTCGTTTACCACTGTCTATTGACGTACCTCCGCTCTGCTCCGCGGTGTAGAGCGCGGCGAGCGGTCTCTTCACGGGGTAGCAGACGTCGCTGGAGGACAAGATGGCCGCCGCTGGACTCTTCACCGTCAGGGTCGCGCCGTACGGGTACACGAAGGTCGGGGTCGGCGGCTCTTCTCTGTCAATTAAAATATCATATTATTTTTAATCTGTAAACCTTATATGTTGTAATATTAAGCGGTCAGTCTTAAGTAAGCACGTTTACTTTTTTTTGGAATATCAGAAATATGGCTTCTTTATTGTCCATTACATTGAGGAGAATTTAAACAAAACCTTAATGAATTATTACATCAAACAATTCGATAATAACTAAATAAATGTTTTGTTTTATAAAGAAGCTCAGATATTTATTGTTTCATGATTTTTTCGCCTTTATTGTGTTCCAGCTTGTTGCTACGGGAATCTATTACATGAAAACATTAGCAATGTTTATTAAACTTACAAAAAGTCGTCGCTCTCGACGCTGTAGTTGGGCATCTTCATGATGTACTTCAGGACGCCGCGGTTGAGCACGCCGTTAGAAATGTGACACTCCTTCGGGTGATAGAACTTGTGGTAGTTGGCGCGCACCACGCAATCTGGGAAATCAACCAAAAGTTCGACACTCTATGGTTTGTACCATTCATTGTTGTTCACCGATCATTAGGCGCTTTCGGTGACCTAAAATTCCCCCTAACTTTATCACAGCTTTTTTTCTGCTGCCAGTGTCACTAATTACGATTTATTACGATTATGTACTAGTAAAACGGTTGCTCGATTAATTTTATTTCTAGACCAGTAATGTGACTTACCATTATTAACAACAATTCCATATTCTTCTAGAAAGAAGTTAATGTTGGTATTCATGCGTTCCTCCCCCCCGTCTGTCATCATCACCAGAACCGAGTCCCCCCTCTCCACCACCGTCTTGAGGCAGGCGAGCTCGTCGTCAGTGAACACGTTCTGCGGCCCTGGCACCACCAGGATCTGGACATCTTCTAGAATATTCGGTGTTAGCTCTTCACGATTTCTGTAATTGTTTCCTTTCAATAAATCTAATCCAGGATCAGTCACTAAAGGCAATTTAAAAAAATCTTAATGAATAGTAATAGAATGTTTAAAATTTGTGTCCGATATGGCGATAGGCTCGCTCTTATCCTGGGACGGAAACATACGGCGTAAAGTAGACTATTTACAAAGTGCCGAATCTCACAATCTGACGGTGACATATATGTGTTACTTACATCAAAACCTTCCAAGTTGTCTTCAACTTGCGATGCAGCATTTTATAGTTTTCATTAATTTTGAAAATCTCGTTCTTGGACACGTCGAACAATATTGTATTTACTACGGACTTCATTTTTAAATTTCCTTTCCTTATAATTTATTTACGAACACTTTTAATTGTGACGTTCGCTTTGAATTGTTGTCAAACAGTTGCCTAGCAACGGATGACAAAACGAAAACTAATTTATGGTTACCAAAGAGTGACGAGAATGGACAGAATTTCATTTATGCATCAAAAGTTTCAAGATAGAATTTTGCGACGAAAAAAATTTTTTGCCAGAATAGTACATAAGTTTTCTTAATTCATTGGATAATAGGCACAACCTCACAAAAGGTAGGCGTCACATAGAAGTATTTTTTGCCCACTTTCCCATCTCATTCTTTTCTAAAAAGAAAATTAAGTTGGGGATGATACGAGTAGAAAGATGACTGCACAAAGTGTCTCTCCCCCTCCTTTCACTTCACTAAGAGTAAACGCATTTGCAACTAATTTGCTTCTTGCGAGATGCTTATGGGCAGCGGTTACTATTGCTTTAAGGTTTATTCCGCATTAATAAAACACAAGTAATGTTCAAATAATATAATATATATTTTTATTTACAAGTCGAGCCGCAACTTTCCCATCCAACGTGTAGCGTACAGATCTCATTTTTATACTAATTCCTATATCTGTATTTACATGTCCAATTCCTTTTAAAATAATTTCGACTATTTAAAAAAAATATTGCTACTTTCCATGACAATATACAATTTCGTCTATAATAACAAAAGTCCATACAAATGTATGAAATGATTGTAAAGCAGTTTATTTTATGTACATTTTTTTTATCAAATTCTAAATAGATACGAAATTCACGTCTTAGGCATCGAGATATATTGTAATAGAGGAGCTACTTTGAGATAAAGCATTGTTCCATTTTATCAGTTTTAACTTAAATAGAATTTATTTCGTCTAACCAAACTATTTAAACGCACAGCGCTAGATTGCTTTCAACATTTTTCTTTTAAAAACTCAACAAATCCTTAGACCGCTTTGACGCTTAAGAGCTAGGAAGAGACTATATGAAGTACAGCTCTTTAGCCAACATTGAGCAGCGTTTGCTCTATTACAATATATCTCGATGGTGTTAAAATAATTTTTCCTAAGGAACATTCCCTGATAAAACTAGACTATAATATTGGCCACGAATATTGTTACGCGTGGAGTGAGCGAAACAAAATCATAGACGAGAGCGTTAAGTGCGACAGAGATGGAACATATCGCTACAATTAATTGCCAACTTCAATATTTTAGGCCAGAGTTTAACATCAAAGAACACATTTTAATATTTGATTAGAATAAAAAAATGAATAAATCCGCAGTAAATAAGACATTATTGTAACAAAACAACATGAAAATCAGCCTTAAGTTAAAAGCGGTAAAGACTAAAATATGTTTTCCATGTTCCTGTTTATAACATTCCAGAGCACAGATAAAATAATAGCTTTGAAATTTTCAACTGTTTTTAACTATAGCCGTTTAGCAATTGAATTAACTTATATAATAGAGGTGTTATATGATATATATAAAAAAAGTAAAATTGTGCTGTTAGTAAGGAACGTAATACTTATTAAAAATTATTTCGATTACATTAAAAATGTACCAAGACCTCGAGCACGCGGTCGCGGAAGTGATACGAAATCAAAAAGTGACATCCATTACGTTTTTTAATAAGAAACTAGCATAGATTTAACATTAAACACCGCATTGGATCTCACGCTCCGGTTTCGACTATAACACATATAATTTAAGCCAAAGTCATGTAAAATGTCCTGTACGTATAGTAAATATATAAAACCTATTTAGTAGGAATGGAATTATGATATAAACTATAAAATTATTTACAAAAATTTCTAGTTTAGATATTTTTTTTTTCGTACGTTTTGAGCTGACTTTGAGCTTTAAAAACTAAATAATATTTCCATAAGTTAATTTGTATGGTTTTTTTTTCTATAAACAAAATAAATCGATTTACGCGGCTTTATATAATTGAAATTAACTTCGAAAAATGTACTTAGAAATGGAACCTAAATTAATATTCACTAAGGGTTGTTGATATGACTTTATCAATCCACTACATACCCACCCTCCCCGCCCCTCCCCTCTCTCACCGCCCTCCGCTCCCCTTTCTCCCCGCCCCTCCCCTCCACTCTGTCACTATTCAAAATAAATATCAATTTTATTATTTTAACTGAGACCTTTTTAGTCATAGAAAATAAGAAATATAATAAAAAAATCATTACCGTTTACATTTTTTTTATATTTTTTAGATAAAAAATCTTTATTGAATTGAATATTTTAACGCATCGTAATCACCAGGGTCAGCAGAACGTAAAAAATTCCAACGAGGAATGAATTACAACTATCGAAGGTACCAGGGCATCAGAAAATAATAAAAACAGCAAATCATAAGAAGTGAACTGAGAGTAACGTCGAGACAGAGGGGACGTGGCGAG
>JAABKM020000019.1:2696039-2725062 GCA_016277805.2 Papilio aristodemus | reverse complement strand
TGTTCGTGCGAGAGTCGCGCGACAAGTACCAGGGCGGCAACAGATCATAAGAAGTGAACTGAGAGTAACGTCGAGACAGAGGGGACGTGGCGAGATGTTCGTGCGAGAGTCGCGCGACAAGTACCAGGGCGGCAACAGATCATAAGAAGTGAACTGAGAGTAACGTCGAGACAGAGGGGACGTGGCGAGCTGTTCGTGCGAGAGTCGCGCGACAAGTACCAGGGCGGCAGCAGATCATAAGAAGCCCATGTCCAGCGCGTTGTAGAGCGCGGCGATGTCGGAGTGGCTGGAGATGCGCCAGAAGGGATAGTTCTTGGTCTTGGCGGCCGCCTCCTCGTCCTTGCCGTCTCCTATCACCACGTAAGTGCACCGCTCGCCGAAACGCTGCTTTATCTTGTCGAAACAATTCTCTTTACCTGCATTAAAATTACCGCACACATTAGTTACCGCATTGGGCATAAATCATTCATTCACATCAGTTTCCTTCCACATCTTTCTATTAAGGCTTCAGTCTCGTGTCTTCGTGTAATTCATTCATCTTATAATGGTTTAATTGTTGTGAATTAAAACCTATCAAAGCAATTTAAAAAAAGATCTCATCAATATAAAGTAAGTTAGGGACAAGTCTTTCATGATATCGGACAGTGGGTGCAGTAGTTGCAGAGGTATGAGCGAGTGACGCGGCTGGCGACGTACCGGTCTTGGTGGCGGAGTATATGTTCTCGATGGGGAAGACGCCGCCGAGCCCGAACAGCAGCACCTTGGCCAGCGCCGGCACCAGCTGCGTCGTCGTCACCAGCACGTTCACGCAGTTCTCTCTGATATGGACAGAAATCATTCAAAATTTACACTTTTCATAAATAAAACTGCGCGCTAAGATAAATTGAAATCTATATTTATGAATTATTGACATTAAACGATTCTTACCTGGAATTGATCATGTTCAAGCACTTGCAGGCGAGGGTCAACCAGTTGTCGGTGGCCTGCTCCAGCTCGGCGCGCAGCTGCAGCCACTGCTCCCGCTTAGCCGGTCCCAGCAGACCGCCCACACTGCAACACACCACCTCTTAACATCACAAAACTATCGACATACCTCACGCCTGTGTCCACCGCAGGGCAGGCAGCAAGTAGTGCACCCACATGCCATATGTATATACAGTGATAGGTGGAGAGCCTATCGCTATATCAGACACAAATTGCGGGTTGACGTTGAGTTTTTTTTCATTACTCACCTATTCCTGTAATTATTATATGTGTCCTTTATCTTCCTGTATCTGAAGGCCAGCTTCCTCATCCAGTCGACGCCGCCGCGCATACCAGGCGCGCAGAGCCCGGGGGAGGCGGCGTGGAAGCCGTCCGCCGCGAAGTTGTATGTGGACAGATCTTGTCCGCTGTCGTCCGCCGCCACCGCGTCTATGTGCTCCTGGTCACAGTCCTTAATACAAGAAGTTTTTTTTAATACAAGCTCCCAGTTTATAAATACAATATTAAATTAGTATAATTCATTGATCGACAAATAAAATAAAAACATATAGAAAACGCTGTGTTGCTGCATAAACAGTAGCAGCAGGATTTATACAAACCCAGAGACATTAAAAAAGAAGTAGATCGAAAAATTCCGGATAAAATCGTAAAATTTATTTTTCCATTTTTGAGCTACTTTTTTTTTGTCTTTTAAGACTTTAACAAAAATTTAAAGTGCATTCAAGGTTTTAAAACAATTGCTTAGGACTAAATTATACAATGGTTGATAGAATTCTGTAGTACCTTTTAAAAAAATAAATAATTTAACATTTATTTACTGTCTATATTACCTCTACATCATTGAAGAAGAAATGTGCATCCGCCAAACTGAATATCATCTCCTCTACTCGGAAACCCAACTGCACTATGTGCTGTGTGTCCTGGAACACAAGAACACATGAACTCAACACACATTTATAATAACACAGTATAAAAAAATACTTGTAGAAATATTCCGTGGATTATATTCAGCGCAAAGAGTAAACTCTTTCCACTGAATTCATTGCATTTCAAACAATATCATAGAGTATTAAATAGACCAAAAAGGATATATTTTTAATTGTCCATTGATATTATCTATGGTAAGGAGTCTTTATATCTTTTTAATATTTTTTATCATCATTTTCTTTATTTAAGAATCTTTTATAAATTATCATGTAACTCTGTTAGAAAATGTTTTTGTGAAAATAGATATTTGAGTTTTAATTTAAATAGAAACACTATATTCTACTTCACTAGTGACAGTTAAATGATTGTAATTTTTTTTTTGAAAATTCTCTTTTTTCTAAACTAAATTTCAAATAAATTACATATTATTTACGAATTCATTGAAAGGGATTTTACTAATCTATAGATTTAAAATGTATATAAACTTACCTTATTGTACTTGGTAGCAAAAGTGCCAGTTAGTAGAGAATGGAAGATAATAATGGTCTCATCGAGGTCCCAAATGAAGACTCTCTCTGTAGAAGGTTCAGGAACATGTTGTGCGGGAGACGACGATGTATTGCGTCTGCCGCGACCTCTCGATCTACTTGCTGTACTCTCACTGAAGATTTAAGATATTTAATTCAGTTTTTAGGCTTAATTAAAACCTCTGTAGACTTCCAGAATTTTATTTCATAGGAATTTATGGGTAATATGCATTTCCAGGTGGTTTGTTAGACATAAAAGTACCCACCCATAAGTTACAGATACAAGGAAAAAACAAAAAATAGTATATTTTATGTTTCTACTCGTCACCTCCTATAACATTCTCTGCCCGTCCGAAGATGAAAAGAACTGAGCCTTTAACATCCACACATCAGATAAAGTGCTGTATTTAACTACTGGAGTTGACCTTTCTATGATAAGGTCAACTCCAGTAGTGACAGGCTCTTCCACTAGTTGCATTTTTTTTATCTATAGTGTTCTTCAGATAACACAATACTGTCATTAATTCCTGAAAGAGAATGCTAAACTCTAGTCACAATATGATATTCTTTGTTTGTTACCCTGAATTCTCTCTGCATCTCCTACTAGCTGCATGTACTTCGTTTTTGATGGGAGAAAGCGGGCTTGTGTCATTAATCGCAGGCACCATTGAAGATGGAGAATCTGAAACAGTTTAGTTGGTTCATTATATTATTTTAATTTGCTCAAAAGTCAATAGAAAAAAAAATTAAAAGTGTGAACTTCATAATTTATGGTTCCTTAATATTTGCCGTTAAAATTATGCACACATTTTGGAATATTTAAGAATTATTTTTAAAAAGATTGTTTATTCTAATGTCCTCTTGTTTAAGAAGACATTAAAAAGGTTAAAAGATACCATTTCTTTATCAAAATAGAAATGATCTTTCATAGTCTACATTCAACAAGTTTATATATTTGTAGATTTTTTATGTTGTTATTTACAAAATGTAAATTAAGACACTCCTTTTTTAATCACTGAAGTTACTTTAATATATCAAAGTTTAAAAATATAATTCACCATTATCACTCTCCGAATCCGGCCAGTAATCGGAATTATCGTCTACAGTTCGTTCGGGATTAGTATCACTAAGTTTTCTGCGTTTAACAGGAATGGAATTTTTTGTATCTTTTTTCATTTTGAAACACTTTAAAACAACTCGAAAATCGGTACGGTGACGAATAGGCACTTATTTTATAATAAATTATTCAAAACTTCACTGCAATATGAATCTAATGGACAACTATCTATTTTAAATTACGTTCGTTTAAACTTCAGTTTTAACATTTTAAATTTTTACAACATTAAACTAACTAGTAAACTATAATGACGTTGTCATACTGAGTCAAAACATTATGTGTGTCAAAAATAGCCACAGACTCAACAGGGGTGAGTGAACAGATTGTACACAAAAATAATTATCTTTCTTTAGTCTTTGGTTGAACTATAAAATGTTTAATAATTTATTAAAACGAAATTCTAAATCAATTCACATTTTTTAGACTTCTTTCTTAACATAGTAAAAGGAAAAGTTCCGACCACTGGAAAGTATGAAAAATAGAGGTAATTTTACCAGATAAGCCGCCACCGATGAGATATGAAGTATGGCCAGCACTCCCACTGCTGCTGGGCGAACTGACGTAGGGAGAGTAGCTAGGCGTTGCGTAATATCCGCCGTACTGCGCGACGTTGTGGTCGGCATAACCAGATGCATAAGTGCCGTAGTCCTAAAATTATATTATAATTAGTAATATATGTACATATTTTACACCAAAGCGAATGACAATAAATATATACGTACTTGTTGTGCATTGGGAAATGATTGTGCCAACCCTCCGTTGTATGAAGAGTACGCGTACGGAGACGGCTGCGTACCGAAACCAGTGCTCGGTACGGTACTGACGCCGCTCATGCCATAAGCGCTCAGATAAGTCGGCGTTGCCTTACACGAAGATCTGCGTAAAAAAAAAACTTTTTTTAAGTATAAATATCAGATAATAAATGAAAGTTTAGAATTTTGAGTTTAAGTGAAGGAACATAACAGATTATTAAGAATTTTTATAGATACCAGTTGTCCTAACATCAAGTAAGTTGCAATAAACATAAAATACTAAAAAAGAGGTTTTAATTTTAGATCAATTACCTATTATTAGTGTTGTGCGGCGGCGGGTAAGCCGCATAGGGCTGATTGTAGAGCGTAGGGCTGACATACGACGAGGCCGCACCTCCGCCGCCATATTGCTGCATACTGTCAACACATAAAACATTTTTTTATTAAGAAGGTAAAGGATTCACTTACAGCCAAATTATATTTTTTAAATTATCCTACCTCTGTCTAATTCGCCTAAAAGATAAATAAGGGATTACTAATTTATATTATAAATAAAAGTCACATATGCGGCGATAATAAAGGTGAACGGTATTTCAAGGATTTGTGTGAAGCCATACAAATACCAAGCGGTTGAAAGTTTACGAGACTCGACTTCCGCGGTAAGCAACTAATACTATAAGCGGCATTATTTGTTTGTTTCTAAGACTATCGAACTGATTTTAAAAATCGGAAATAATTTATTTTTTCATAAATAAATCTTTATTTGCTTGGAATGCCTGACGTAGGTCTCCCTCAAGGATCACCATAAAGAATATTTCCTTATTCTAGTCTAAACTCCAGTAGACTCAGACCTCGACCAGATGGTCGATATACCTTGGTGGAAATCTTTCTAATATATGGCCTTTTCGACCATCCGTTAATTAGAACAGTATAACCTGTCCATTGCTCCTTAAGCGTATTAACATAGCAAAAATGTGCTTATAAAACAATAAATGTATTACGTATTATAATACTGGTACGGCAGCGCGGACTGGTCGTATGACAGCGACTCGCCGTACAGCGCCGCGTCCGCCTCGCACAGCCCCGGGCTGCGCACCTCGCTCTTCACGCCACCACCTGGACACAAAGACGCTCTCTATGATTTATGATGTCCTGTCCTGTACACATCAAAACTATCGTCTATGAATTACGAAAAGAAATAAGAAGCAATCACACCTGTAACTTATTGAATAGGTAGAGTTAGAAGCACACAATGGTAGAACCCGCAACATCAGTTACACGAATGAACTGACCGGAACTACCACGACCTCACAGAAGGCAGGCGTGACTTATTTTGATGAGTAAGGTGCCAAAGATTTCTGATCCTTTTTGCCTTCTCAATCTTTTCTAACGAGGATAATGGAAAGAAAAAATGAGTCGAGGTGATGAAAAAGCAAAGATCTATTTTTCTGTTTATCCCTTCCAATGTCCATCTAAAGTGCCAACTAATTAAACAATAAAATAATATATTCAATAGAATTGTACGTACGTGAGTTTATATTTAACATTTAAAGATATATTAATTATGATTAATGGTTGCATATTAAAAATAAAACTGAGCGTATCTACGTCATCAATAAATATTTCGTTTTATTGTGTTTCCATTGTACTGATTAACATAACTCGCATATATTTAATAAAATTATTTAGTTAAATAGCAATAAATCGATAAAATTGAATTAACAGATGCCATTAAGACCTACCGGAATATTTCGTATTCATACTTTATTCAAAATGGTACATGTATTTGTGTTAATGTGAAATTAAATTAATGTATATTAGTATAAACTGTTTAACCTTTTATGTAGAACACATCTGGTACATAAAATGATATGTCACCGACAGACTGTCAATTTTGTTAGTTTATAATCGGACGAGGCATATTAGTAACAGTAAAAATTATAAATCTAATTTTTGTTGCCTTTGTTGTGTAAAATTATCAGTAAATTCAGTTTATAATTTGCTGACAGTTTTTAATATGCTCCGTTCGATTATAAACTCGGAATTCGCAATAATTCGTTGACACAGATTAATCGAGAACCGAGCCTTTGCTTCTTTACTTTTTATTAAAACTTACCCGTACTATCGTCATTCATTAACCAGGCCACGGCTGACGAGGACGTCGTAGAACACAAGCCAGTAGACGTGAGCGGTAGAGCCAGCCCGCTCAGTGCACTCGAGCAACCATTAGCCAGGCTGCAATCTTCTTGGGGCAACGCCAAGTTGTCAGTGAGACCGAGGGCTGAGCTGTTCGACGTCGTGGCTTGGAACAGTGTGGACGCGCCGGACACTAAAAGCGCGGGAAGTGCTGCATCTTGCAACAAAGATGGCGGCGATTCTGATGTTGATTCCGATTCGCAGGGACTTGTGTTGTTGTCGCCCGATAATCTGTGACAAACGACATGATATTTAAAAAATAACCTACGAATAATTAACAATACTAATTTTTGGAGAACTGAAATTTCTCTGGCTTATAACAAGAGGCGATTAATACAAGGCAGCAGCGTTTTCCTACGCGTTTCTATCGGTGTAAAATCGGATAAAAATTGATTTTTAAATTCTTTATAATTAAGTTCATTTTAAGACTTGTCTCCGGAGAATTCTTATGATTTGGTGGGAGTGTAAAGCTCTTTAGGTCCTTAATCCGACAATAAAGCGTATATAAATATTTTTGTCAGGAAAATACCAAGATCATTAAATCCTTTACACGCCATCTATTCGTTCGGAAATGACGTATAAGCAGGAAGTTAATTGATTCTTCTTCCGTCAAAGATTAATCAACAATCAAATAGGAATTTGAGAATATAAATAGAAAAACAAACAAGCAATTAGTTAAATGTTATTGAAACGATCATTTACAATTCAGTTTACGTCAAACGGAATCTTAAACAAAACAATTTCGGTTTAACACAACAATGGATATAAAAAAAGATCCATTAAACACCGCTCTCAGTTTGTTTACGGGGAAACGTCTTTTTATAAACAGACGCCCTCAATGTCTTAATTTCGGAAAGATCGCGCAATCAAATTGACGGCTGATGTGATTTCACGTCTTTTTTCTGTTTTAATTGTTTTTTGAAAGACCAGATATAAAAAAATTGACGAAAACCTTAAGCCATTCTACTAAATTTTATGAAATAGCTTTATTTATTTTCATCGATTAAAACATTGTGGTTTTAAACAACTTAATAGGCCCGTAATCTCCGTGTTAGGAATTGTCAAATTGTAATAGCTTTAAAAGATCATAAATTGAATTATTACAACTGGCCAGTACAGTCGACGTGAAGCAATAAAAAAGATTACACCAATTAAGAGATATTTACCCTAACGTTAAATCACTATGGTTTGTTTTTTATTTTAAATTTACGCCCATAAAATCAAATCACCGAAATTAAACAACAGATGTCGGAGCCCCTCGTGACACGATATTTAGTTGGTTTATCTAACAAAATGTTTACACGTGTTCGAATTAATTTAGCTCGTTATCAACGCCTGTGGACGCGCTCGCGCCATTTAATCAAACTCCCGCGCTGTCACACGCGACATGCGTGACGTCACTTCAATTTAAATGGTATTTAGTGTACTTTTATCTTTTTTTTATCGGATGCCTGTTTGTAAAGTATGCTTATCAAAGCTTGAACTCTTTGAAATATTCAATACACTCTTATATTAATATCTCCTACACTTTTGTAATTCAAGTCTTAAAATTCCTGCTTCATTTTAGTATCTATTGTTATTTTGTCACTACTCTATTAAGAAGATCTCTTGGTTTATTTTTTAAATGTTCATAAGTAAAATTGTATTCAGCTCAACACTATGAAAGTTATCAAAATAAAATTTATCAAGAAACTAATTAACTCAATTTAAATGTTAATAAAAATAACACAAATTACAGCGGTAGTGTAATTAATAATATTTTACATAAGTCCGACACAATAAAAACATGATTATTAAAACAAATCTATGCTAATAGGGTAATATGGTAACATTATAGGATAATACCCGTTTAATTGTTACTTTAATACGAGTTTATAGCCAACTAGTGATGTGAATAATGGATTTAATTTATTCATATGACAACACTAAACGGTATGATTTACGTTTATGTCTGTATTTGATTTTATTAATAGAAAACAAACATTTTTAGCTTCGGATGCAAATTAATACTTAAATTATAATAATGTCAGTAGGAAACAAATATAATCTGTATTGAATTTAATTAATTTTATAGAATTTATGAATTTTATCCCATATTATATTATGACACAGATAAAAAATTATTCAATTAATATGTAAGTTATTTTTCTTCTTTTATGAATTGTCATTTGTGTATTTTATTCTATAAAACGTTAAGCCGAGGTCGATTTTAAGTCGACCGGTTTTTAGAATAAATAATCCTAAAGAAACGTCTCAATTGCTATTATAATAATTGACTTGTCAAACGCGTCTTAGTTTTAATTGGAAGAAAAGTCATACCATAGAAAATAAAAAATATTACTCTTCGTTCTATAAAGAAATTTTGTAGCGTCTTTTTATGTTTGTTTTTGCGAATTATTCTCTTTTTTTATTGTTGACTTAAATCCATTATTTGAAACAAGAAATGATTTCAGGAAATATATAATGTGATCGGCGCCAACAAGACAATAACTGCATTAACAAAGAATAAAGTTATCGCCATCGAACATAAAACTAAAAATGTGACAAGTAAATCATCGCACCATATGGATTGTCATTCATTGCTGGTTCTTAAAAGCTTTGAAGTCTTTTGTTAGACAATTTTAAAACTGTTTTACGATGACTACTGCATAAAAGAGATGTGAAAAGGAGCCGAAAACATTAAAAAAAGCTTTCAATTAAAAAGATAGTGACAATAATGCCAGAAATTCCGGACACGGGGCTCGTTTGATATACGATAGTGTTGTTTGAACGCTACTCTCGATGTGGCGGCAAAAAGCAAAGTGACACTTGAAAAAGGCGCGAACTAATGTAAACAAGGGTTCTTTTTTCTAGACAAAGGCCATCGTGTTCAGCCAGCGGAATGGGTTAACTTAGTTTATGCGACTTGCGAGGACGGATAAATATTGTATTATTGTAAAAGAGAAACAATTTTATTATAATTTGCAATATTCTCTATTACTGAAAAATGCCATATCATTATTGGCATTTTAATGATTCAATTCTATTAGGATTTTAAGCTGACATATTTTTTTTACCTAAATAGAGAAGAAGGCATATTAAAAATTATATTTTGCGACATGACTAAATATTAAACTAAAATTATTTACATTCCTTTATTTAAACACAACACCCACCTCATTTATAGCACTAGTAATACAAACAAAAATCATGTTTACTATATAATGTCTTAACGTGCTACGAGTGTTCCAATCCCTTAACAGCCCTACAAATCCCTTACAACTGCAGTGAATTGGAAGAGAACAATGCGGCCTCTTACTGCCCTCCAAGGCCACAATGGCCGGCACACTTCCACTCGAACAAAAAAAACAAACAGCGCGTTATAAGCTCACGAGTCAAGGGTTCCTTACAGAATAAATAAATTAAACACTTCCATGATTGTATTAATACTTTGATGTAATGCGCATGAAAGCTTATCACTGTACTGTGTGTGCTGTTTATTTTTAACAAGTAAATCTTATGCATATTGATGTCACCGGCAGATTGTGAATTGTCGGCATCGTTTCATTTCTTGACACATTATAGTTACCTTATAATCTAATAATTTGGCTAGACTAATTAATTCCTTCCTCAGTAACTCAGTGGTATCACGTATTACGTATACGGTACGGCTGCAACGCTGGGGTCCCGGGTTTGATTCCCGGGTCGGGAAAAATTATATTGGGTTTTATAACTGGATATCAGCCCGGAGTATGGAATTTGTGCCCGATATGGCGATAGGCTCGCCCCCTATCACATTATGGGACGGACAAACATATGGCGAAAGGTGGGTGGACTATTTGCACCTCTGCCTACCCCTTCGGGTAATACAGACTTGAGATATGTAATTAAAAAGTTCAGATTCTCACAATCAAGTCAATTTCAAGACTACAGCTTGTATATCACCACAAATACAAGTTTTAGTTAGTTTAGCTACATTAACTTGTCTTAATGTAGCTATATGAATCGAAGTAAAGATAGACAAGGTTTGAATCTGTTTAGAGAAAAAAAAAATTAGAATAGTAAGAAAAAAGGCAAAAAGATCGGACACTTTACTTATTACACGAAATACAAAAATATAGATACCCCTACTTTATGGGGTTAGTAAAAACTTTGCATAACACAGTATATGCAACTAAATGTTGATTGACAACACGAAACATAATGTTGCAAGTTATATGCAAATATAAAATTAGCAACAACGTTGCGTGTATTTTTCAAAGTACATAATATATTTGTTCATGTATTGTGCAAACATATCGTATTCACCTAATCGTAGCTATGTGTGTTTCTATGCGACGGCTTATTTCAACATAATTTTCATTAACTTGTAGATGTCTGATTGACTTGAAAATTTGGTTTCACGTCGACGACAATTCTATTATAGTTTTATCACAGTTACAAGCAAGATAAAAATAATTTAATTTAAAATTTGATAATAGCGCCATCTAGTTAAAATTGAAATAACGATACACAAACAACGATTTCTTTGCTTGTGTTTTTATCTTTTCGAACAGTATATTAATGTCTTTTACTATTATATGCTACGTTTAATGTGAAATGAAGGGTTTTTAAAGAGTGAATATTATTTCAAGGACCCTAAAAGTAAGTTCTTTACAGCTGCCATTTGGCTTCCACGTGTCAACCGGTCCGCCGCGTACAGATTCTATTAATTGCGTGTTTTTTCTGTCAACTGCCAAAAATTACAACGAAAAAAAAAAACAGATGGCTTCCAAAACAAATGACCCGAATGCCAGTGAGGTTTGGTAGAAATAATCTATGAAAGTGTTAAATATAAATTATTATGTAATTAAAACCTATTTATAGTAGTCGAAATATTTTTTGATTTAAATTTATGTCATAGAAGTAGTATAGTCGTACTTATGTCTTCAAAAAGTAAGTAAGACCGCTATCCAAAGGCTTCTGCAACGAAGGGTACACAGAAAAAAGGATATTTCCTTCCATCCATTCCCTGGCCTTTAAGCCTTCTTTCCATTCCTATTCTATCTTTATTAAAAAGGGATGGTAAAGGAAAAGAATCAAATTGAAAACCGCTACCTTTTTGATCAAAGAAGCACAGAATACTTTTTCACTCCTATCGTCAGTGATATTTCACAGCTCTTACTATTGCTAGCTCTTTGTAACTGTTTTGCCAATTTTTATTACTATTACTGGCTGTAAACAATCCAATTAAAAAGTTATAATTAGAGGAAACAAATAAAAAAAGTATAAACGCTATTCGACACTTCAAATCCTGGCTGTCAATAAAAAAAAAGCGTTCGAAAACTTGATTTATACCAAACAAGAATGCATTGCACTAATTTATTTTAAAACGTAAAATCGTCTACAGATAAAAAAGCGAAGGACGCTTGTGTTAACCACTAATTAACCCAACTAATTCGTTGCCTAAATTGGTATGCGTCTCTTCGAATACCAGAATACATTTATCTTTTAAATGTTTTTTTTTTCTTTTTTTTTTAGGGATCGTATAGATCTTAATAGACGTGGTACTATTTAAATAAATGAGGACAACACATCTTATAGTTAGCGATGTCGTCACAATAATTATTAATTTTGATAAATTGATATTATAAAACTAAAGATTCAAACAAATCGGAACCTAATGTGCTATAAGACACTATTAATTGTAGTGTAGACAGATATAATCAGTTATTAAGCAACAAGAGTACTAGGAAAACATAAGATGTATATGAAGACAGCCTAGAGTTTTTTTACCATCTTTCATTGTGTTTATAATCTAGATAGATAAAGCCTAGTGCTGTAAACAACCAAGTAACTAAAGTTACTATAATTTCACTCCATAAAACTTTAATTTGAGCCCTGAATTTACATTTCTACATTTAAATAAACCTTCAAACTTTGAGAAGCGCTTACTATTTACAAGAATTGTCGAAGCGAAATCGATTTTGCTTCAAAAAAATTGGAATAAACGTATTATTTAAACTAAATACAGCCACCGTAATATAAAACCTGTATAGATTGTAAATCACTTCCTTTGATCGTAGCGTGATAATGCGATGTCGTTGATAAAAACGAGGGCGTGTTCCATTGAAAAGTTTGTATTGAGCGTCTCTTTTCACGGCAATTGTGTACCGATAATGTACGGATTAGTCGGGGATTATCGATCCTTTGCTTTGTCGTATAAGAATAATGTAGTGGGAGATGTTTGAAGTATTTGCTGGATTGTCTTTTAACGCTAAATAACCTTGAAGATATCTGTAATGTATGTTGGTAATAGAAATTGCTACCCTCTAGGTCACTAACATGGTCATTGTATAGTCTATGATTTAAACAGTCTAAAAAAAGTAGCTATATTTTTACTGTGATTAAGAACGGATTCTTAACAAAAATTAATAATGTTGTTATGCAAAAGCGCTAGGTAAATAAAACACTTTGTAAAACCAACACAGAATTATAATCTAATACCTATCAAAAATTTTATTTAATTAGTTATCATTTCTGGTTATCTATGATTTATCTATGGCTAGTGGAAGTCCCGCTTTAGAATCATAGCTATACATATGTACCGTTTACTTTATGGTCAACCATAACGCAGTCTATGGAAATTACATTACTACGGCTACCAGTGATATCAAATTTGCATTTAAGCATTCAGTATTCATTAACTTTTAAGTTTATTATAATTTTCTATGCTTATAGACTTGTTTATTTATAAAAAAAATGTTATGTTTGAAACAAAATTGAAATTTATGGTGCAGTTGTATGCCGATTCAAGAGAAGTGATATTCGGTTTTGTCAACTCGATATCAGCCCGGAGTTTAAAATTTGTGCCCGATATGGCGATAGGCTCGCCACCTATCACATCATGAGAAAAGATGGGTGCAAGTTGCACCTCTGTCTCTGATTCGGGACAGATGTTTCTATTAATGTAAAATTAGTCTTCACTTACCGGACATCGGTGCCTGTATCAGGTCGTGCCCTTTTCGCCTGTAACAAAATTAATATCAAATTAATCCTAAATTTACAAATTAAACCTTTTTTATATTTTTTATAGAAGTTGGCAAAGCATATGGTAAAATTTATGTCAAGTGACCGCTTCCCGCAATAAGCAAATGAGTCGTGGACACGTTACCTAGCTTTATAGGACAAGGGATAAAAGAAAAAAAAGATATTTCCTTTTTCCATCCTTTGCTTAATAGAAAAGGAATAGAATTAAACCAGCTTACAGCATGCAATGTTATGTGTAGAGTTTATTTGAAGGCGAGAAAGTGGTGCTATTGTGTCAAATGAAAATTCTTAATCTCTACCTATCCTTCTAAGATTTAGACTTAAATGATTCTTTAAACTATGTTCATATAATAATCATAGAAGATTCTGTAACAATTTATTTTATTCGTAAGGACGAGCCTTCTACTAAGACATAACCGAATGGCATTGTAAATAACGTCACAAGATGTCATGCTGGGATAACGAGCCTGTATTGCGATTTGCATTCAAACTGCGAGAATTTTGATCATAAAATAGATATTTGACAGTTTTGATTGTTCGTTGTATTACACTATGCTTACAAATATATTGAGAGACATAAATATATCTTTACACAGTATTCCAGATGTCTACGTTTAGATCTTTTAAGCTAAAAAACCGATTTTTATGCAGTTTTCAATAGACAGAGTGATTCAAGAGAAAGGTTTATATGTTATACATATATATTATAGAAGAGTATATATGTGATTTCATGTCATACTGGCATTGCATAAGTACTAATTGTATGCGAGCGATACCGGAGCGGGTGTCTAGTTTTTATTAATTATTATTTTCTTCTAAAATTCATACAAAATAGTACCAGGAGATTAGAAATCAGGAGGTAGTGATCTTTGAACGCAACACAAAAAAGTAGTACGTAGTCAACGAAAACCCGTACCATACGTCTTCGAAAATATCCCAGTGTAGCTGACACCCTGGTCATACGCTATCCATACTAAATGAGTATGTCAACAAACCAACCCATGTTAAATTTAACAATCCCAATTTTTCTAAGCTAACAACGAGATTTAAGATAAAAACTAAAGGTTATAAATAATAAAACTCTTAAACGTCGCCTGCCTTAGATCAAGATTAGGACAACGACATTAATAAAATCAAGCCGAATTTATTTCACAGCCTTTTGGGGGCGCCACTGTGTCTCGATTTGATATACAGACTTTAACATGTTGTGGAAGCGATTATAGAATCTATGAACCTTAAGATTTGTGTCATTTTACTTTTTTAATTTTAACCAATGTCGATGTAACCTTATGTCAAATATTTTCACGTCCAATCTTGGATAAATAATTAACAATATTCCTTCGTTCATGCGTCCAATCTATGTTAATAAATACGAGAGTTGTTTGTTTTATCTAGTAAAGATTTAACTCTTGGATTAATTTGTTTAATAAATTTTATACGGTTATCGTAAATTTTGTATTTTAAAACACAAATTAGCTTTCAATTCTGTTAACCCGATTGGAGGAATTAGTGATAGTAATTGCTTTTTGTCTCGATATAACCTAACATAATCTAACCATAGACAGAGTCCAAAAAAACTTTGTCAATATATAAAAAGCCTAATTGTCTATAGATGTGTCTGAAAGAAAAAATGAACATGTCAAACGTCTGTGATAGGTGTCTATTTAAAAATTAGTCACATTGTTTATGGTACGCGGTAGTTTAATAAAATGTTCTTTTCATTCTAGAATGCATAAAAAACAAGCGCATCAAATTCCTTACCCATTCTGTTGATGCCACTTTATGCGTTATTACCGGACCTGCGAGGTACGGAGGTACCAGGATCGCATAAGTCAAGGGAGGGTGGGGCGCGTGTGAGAAAGGACGTAAATCACAAGATCCCGCGCGAGGTGTGAGGCCGATCTCGCGATAGCGCGCACTAATTTATACGCTTTACGCGGCGACAACGCGCTCGGGCGCTTTGGGATCATTTGTTATACAGGCTGTTACAAATTAACAATCACCCTCTGAGTAAAAAAAATATTTAGAAAATGTAGCTCTATAAAATGAAACTGTTCTATAGGAATCTGGAATTATTTTCTTTTTATAGTTATCATTTCCGTTTTATTATATTTGTTGCATCTAACTGTATGTGGCCGTATTTTATTTATTGTGACGCTTATTAATTATTAAAGTGATATATTTTTATCATGGCCTAGGTTTTTATTTGTCTAGATGTAATACAATTTGTGCCCGATATGGCGATAGGCTCACCCCCATCACATTATAGGATGGAAAAACATATGACGAAATGTGGGTGCACTAGTTGCACCTCTGCCTACCGCTTCGAGGAATACAGGCGTGAGATATGTTCTATGTCATACAAAATAATAAAAATTGGTACAAAGTTACTAATAATTTATAATTTTTTTCCTCACTAGATTGGCTTATTTGCTTTTAATTTAACTATGACATACTATCTTTAATAAACTTATCATTCGCTTGAAATTTACATTTTCATTAAATTATCAATACCCAAGACGTTTAATATCAAAACATCCTGTAGGCTAAACAAGACCCGGTACAAAACTGTTATTTATTTATACGTAATTCGTTTATTGTTTTATCTGTGTTAATATTTACGATCGGGGACTCAGCCCGAGTCCCGCTCCTGCCGCCCCACAATATAAATTATCAAATTTATCGTCCGCCATATTTGTATTATCGTTGATAATTCAAAAGATACCTATTGCTTGAGATATTAATTCGAGACGTATGCATTTGGGCGCCGTGTGAAACGTCTTTTTTTGTTTTTATTTATTATAGAATGACATACATTATTGTATCTGGTTTATGGTATCTATGGTCTAGTTCTTCGTGACATATAACCTCTTTTACAATAATAACGGATTAACAACTAAATCCTAATTACAATGTACTATTATAATATACTACGTGTAAGTTTTTGACATTATATAGTACCATAATTATCTCACTGTTGGTTTGTATTCTTTTAAAGAAAAGTTTAAGTCTACTTGGGATAATAATGATAGCTTTTGATGTTACCTGCATTATTCATATTCCAAGGTCGCATGTACATTCTCAAGGACAAACAATAACAAATTAAGCTTTTTATTTATAAAAAAAAGTTTACATTCTCAATAAACGTTTTGTTAAATAAAAGGTGACATGCAAGACAAAGCGTCGATACAGCGCGCCACCCAGCGATAGCGGCAATAAAAACAAATTTGTACGAGTTGATAGCGCACCGCGATGCAATTTATTGGGCGAGATGTATCTCGCGATAGTCCATCTTAAATTGTAAGACAGTTTACTGTATCATCGATCTTTTTGTTTATTCAATGTATTCGTAGGACAAAATATTAACATATTTTAGTGTGAACGAATGTCACTGGTAGAACTGACCGTCGGAAGCAATGAGTTTTATTACTATAGATATGTTATACGCTTATAAAATAACCGACCTAGTGTTCATTATTTACAATACTTTACACTTGATATGGCGATAAGCTCGCCACCTATCATATACGGCGAAATGTGGATGCAATAGTTGCAACTCTGCCTACCCTTTCCGGGAATACTGGCGTATGCTTAACTTGACTCCGACTTGACAGTTGCGCATACCGCATTCGAACTATCACAGATAAAGTTATCATACCGTGTCACATTCGTCGTAACTTAAATTAAATGATCAACTATCGTTTGTAAACTAACCCCTCGGTGTCATGCTCGCCTGGTATCAGTTGCTAACGACGCACTGTCCCGTAGGTACGACCGACACCGCACTCGATGTTTACGACTTTTTAATGGGCCCCTAAAGATTAACGTATGAATGGGGTAACATGAGATCCGACGTACTAGGAAAGCATAAAGATTGTCCGTATGTCTGTACGCTTGTTGGTATGGGCGATAAAATTTAGGTGTTCTCATGTCGTATCTGTTTGTCAGTGATTATACAAGACAATTGAAGATCGTATATTACAGAGCTTTTTTTTTATAAATAAACAATCTTTTAATTATAATTATGGTGTCTACTATTTAAAGATAAAGGGGTGGTCAGAGGTAAGATTCAAATAGTTTATTTATGTTTAACATTAGCGTTTACAAAAAAAAAACTTATTGGCATTCTTTCTCTTCAATAAAATATTAAAAAAATCAAAGATTGCGATGGCCCATAAATCGATTGAATTAAAAAAGAAAAGCATTTAATCATAGATTAAAAAATAATAAGCTAGTGCAAATATTTTCTATAACAAAACTAAATCTAACTAAAAATTTGTATCAAAAATACTGGCAGGATAGAATCGAATATAAACTATTTAATGTGTACATGCAAAAAAATACATCGAGCTGCTAACTAATCAGTAATTCGTGCGTATTTGTACAGTGCAGTAATGGATATTAAGTGCGTTATCATAATGATGCTAACCTTCGGTTCGTGGTCCAGGCTGCACCTCGGGGATGTACCGCCGAGGTAATTACACGGCATTAGAGTCACCATTTTCACACTCACTATTTGACAATGACACTGACAGTTCTTTGCGCGGGAAACTGTATCCGGTCAGCCATATTATTTTTGTTTCGTTTTGGAGCCTAGCCAGTCTCTTAGTGGCCAGTTCGATTTATAGTTCATAGTTTAGTTTATCTAGAGATTGTATTTTACTTTCACGTAGAATTTTCTATTTTTTTTTGTTAAATATAAGTTTATTCTCAAGTCACACAGAGCTAAAAAAAATGGTCAGTCTATTATATTATAACTTAATATTTTTTAATAAATAGTTTTGATGTGGTGTCATTTGTTGGGTATTGCTTAAGTTATGTAGTTCGTATATTTTTCATAGGATTTTGAAAAATTACGTTCTTTAATTAGAAATTCGAAGGTAAGTAATCAAAAGGTGAACACGATAAGAATTAGAATGATTCTCTTCCGCATCTTAATTCTGGGATTATTCATTTCACGCCAATGCCCCGCGACATCGGTGGCTACAGAGAGGTTACTCGTCGTCAGATGGATACAAAAAAAAGGAAACAAAAGGGAATAACGCATATTTGGTACTCGGGTCACCATGATTGTTCGTGAAATATAGGGACATTAATCAGGGACATTATGGGACGGAAAAACCTATGGCAGAATGTGGGTGCACTTGTTTCACCTCTGCCAACCCCTTCGGGGAATACAGGCGTGAGATATGTATGTATGTTTTGGAAATTCAACTCCTAAGGGTGGATACTGCATAAAAAAATTTAAAGCGGACAAAATCACGACAACAGTTAGTAATAAATAAATAATATATTAAGAATAATATAATAGCTATATAATGATAGTTCAATCGTGTTATCTTTTATCAGAATATTAATAAACAAACGTGGAGCCTCTAGCGAGGGACCACCCACACGCTTCCGTCAAAGTCTAACGTCGAACCAGGATCGTGTTCATTTAGTTGTCAAATCGACTTTGACGTAATCGAGAATATATTTTTTTTTTTTTTTGTTAAGTTTTGTACAACGTCTAATCAGCCAGCTTCTGTACTTTTAATGTAAAAATAATTAAAAGATCATAGAAATAAATACATAATATGTAGGCTACGCCTGGTCTGTCTGGATTATTTAAGCTTATAACAAATACAATACTCCGAAAAGTATGTACATATGATTTCGAGCAAAAGACGAACGAAGTATTTAAAAGAATGAACTAGAAAGATTTAGGTAAAGAATAAAGTTCTTGTTTAATTTTAAGCATTTAGACATTTAATGTTTATAAACCGGACAATGTGGTGATGCTCTAACTAAAGTAATACTTTTTTAAAACATCAGAGACAAAGGCGCGGTTTTTTCGTCAGCCACAGGGGGCAGCACGGTAGCGTGGCTCCGTGGGGCGCAGGTGAGCCACTGGTGATCTGACCATAGATGAATTTAAAGATGAGAATTTTGTTTATAGTTCTGTGACAATTTTAAAGGTTATTTTTATCTCAACTTTTCAATGGATTCAGTGCGAGAAAAAATTCGACTAAGTATATAGCCACAAATATAGTTTAAAAAATAATAAATACACAAACTATCCTTTAGTATAAGAAGTGTTCTCTCTACCAAAGAAAATCAACAACAATGTGAAAATTGGACGTAATGAAGTATTTTAGAGCCGAAAATACTGATATTAGTTGTAGGAACCAAGAAAATGTGCTTGAAATTAGGACGTGCAACAAAAGATCGTTTTTAGCGCACCTTTGGTCTTTTAGGATTAAACTGGACCAAAAGTTAATGTCCAAAGTTCTTTTTATTTATAACTATTTAATTTACATTACTCGATGTATGTCAATTTATTTTAAGAAACATATATTCGATTTTAGTTTATAATTGGCTTAATATCTTGATAAACAAAATGTCCTCGTCTTAGTGTCTGGCCGTTGTGAAATTAAAAAAAAAACTCGCCTTTCCCATACACTCGCAACGGGGGGCAAACGTTTCGTAATACCAGCAAACGTGTTTTTTTATCGATAAAATATGAATGATAACTTATTACTATTGCACTAAGGTTAAATTTGGAATGTTTTTTTTTATATTTTAAGTGTAAATATAAAATGGTGTTCCGTTCTCATAACCTATAAGATACAGAATTTAATGAACATTAAAATCTCAGTGATTATTTATTTTACAGCTGACTTGGAACTGTTTGATGGAAGGAAATCAAGTTCAGACGCGGAATATACTCTATTACCAAACTGGATGGAATTTAAAAAATGTATACTACACGCCTGTATTCCCCGAAGGGGTAGGCAGAGGTGCAACTAGTGCACCCACATTTCGCAATATGTTTTTCCGTCTCATACTGTGATAGGGAAGCCTATCGCCATATCGGGCACAAATTCCAAATTCCGGGCTGATATCAAGTTGAAAAAACCCAATATCATTTTTCCCAACCCGGGATCCCAGCGTTGTAGCGGTACCGTATACGTAATACCACTGAGCCACCGAGGCAGTGGATGGAATTTAGACCTGTAATATATAAGTACTCCTTGTTTATTGTAACATTTTTTTTAAGGAAGTAAAAACTTCTTAGTCATCGGTACTGAGTACTTTTGGGATAGGGAAAAAAACACAACAAATATAAATTAAATATAAAACCTTTAAAGGAATCATTTTAAAATTAGAATTAATTCAAATATTTAAAGAATGATATAATGAATAAAAAAATTCTTAATACCTGTGCTCCCTGAAAGAGTAGGCGAAGGTGTAACTAGAAACTAATATTATTTTGTGATTTTAATATTTCACTTCTATAGTTAGGTCAAAAAGACAGACATACCTTTTATAAAGACCTGCGTCATTATTTTAATAATAAAGCAGTTTTTAGATTAATGTAAAGATAACATTGATACCGATTTATTTTTACCTTTAATACATGGTAAAAATAAATTGCACATACCTTTTTTTGTAAATTTGCCGCAAAAACTTTCTCGGAAATATTTCAATAAAAACACACATTTAATTTGAATTAAGAATAAAATGTACAGAATACGCGAATGGTCCATCGGGTTGTCACTGCAAATCGACGAATCGATAACGTGTCAGTATTTATGATTAAATTAAAATAAATTCCCTGACCGGAACTATAAGGGTGCGTTACAAACATTGACTCGAAAAAAAAACTTTGAATAGATTACATAAATAAATCGATTTTTATTTTTCAATATGCCACAACTACTTTACTTTACAAATGTTTTACTTATAAATTATAGAGTATTTCGACCTATGTGAAGAAGAGTTACATCTGTAATGTATTTCTTTTCTTCGCATGAGTCGATTTATACATAGACGAATGTTACAACAAATTAAATACGGAAGCATTTATCACAAAAGTTTTTTTAATCGGCCCTTTACATTTAGGTATAGTCATATCATACAGATTAAGCTAATAAAAGCATATTATTAATAAAAATAACAGATTGTTTTGTGTCGTAACATGTTTTTCAAGAGTTTATCAGTAACGTGAGAAAGAATTTAACATCACGAGCGAGTGAACATAGCGACTAAACGAGTCACAGGCGAGTTGACTTGCACTGGCGTCGACAAAACGGCGCGATAACATCGACAACTCGCTACGTTACGAATAAATTAATCGATTTTAATCGGAGACAGCTCCAACCAAATTACTTGTAATCGAGTTAAAGTTATTTTTAACGCACATTCTATTATTTTAGTGGGCACATATTTTTGTCGTATTTTTTTGGAGAAGACTTGCAATTGTTATCCCTTTATTAAAAAAGTCCCTAACGGTTTTGTTCTAATTATTTAAAACTAAAACTTAAAAAAATAAAATACTGCTTTTCACTATATTGTTTCTAAATGCGATTAGAAAAACGATTTGTGAATTATTATTTATAATTATTTTACATTTTTTTTTAGTATAACTCATACTGTGATTAAACCGCAAGAATTTTAGTGATCTAATTTGGTTCCCAGCACTTAAATAATAAAAAAAACATATCTATGCAAATCGTATGTTCAAGTTACCAGGACCGCATAACCGCAAATCACTTACCGTATTCGGTTAGTCATCCGCACAGCAATTTATCAATTGTGCGACAAGTTCTCGTTACTACAGTACCAAATGAAACTCGTCCGTACCGGTACCAGGTGTTGAGCTGTCAAACTGGCGATGTGGTTTTGTATTGATTAATTTGACACGTATTGTTTTGATTTTAATATTTTTTTTTGTACCACGACTGCATAAAGTACAGCAATTGGTGGTAACAAGGACCGTCTTTGACGAACGAATTGTTTTGATTTTCATATTTACTTTACCAAGTCTTCATAAATAAAAAGGACCTTTGCATGATTCGGTCGAATGTGTCACTTTAATTTGTACACTTTCTTTCAAAATATAAATTTCACCTTTGACACTAAGAGATTATGAATTTCACCTATCCCCCGATTTACACCGTAGATACGTTCCTGAGAAAATGAAATTGAAAATTAAAAAATTTCAACTCAAAACCGTGTAAATAGAAAAGCTTGCAGAAAATGCACAATTTTGCTATTTAACAGTTGTGATTTTTTTCAATATTTTTAGGTGTACACAGAAATAAAATAAAATGCATTGACAGGTTAAAATATATAACGGAAACACTGTTTTTTTTATTTAATTACAATACATTAAACAGAGAAACAAAAAATAAAACCAAAAGTGTTTTATTAACATTCATCACTGTCAGAAATTACTCTCATTGTTTTTTCGGAATCGAAGGTTCGAATTCATTTTCATCGGTCGAAGTTATTTGTGCCGATTAGATGTTTGAAGCAGAAATATTTACATTTTGAGAGATGGTAAAAATCGATAAAAACAAAAAAACTTATTTGGAAAACCGTGTAAAAGCGAAAACGTGTAAAAAAAGTACCGTGTAAATCGGGGGATGGGCGTACTAAAGTAATTTGTTTTATTTTAATAAAATTATTCCCAAGACATCATAAGAGACGAAGAGTTCTTTCTATTAAGAAAACAAATGTCTCATAACATAACTTGAAATAAATAATTGTGTACCAGGATCGCATAAGTCATAAAGAGCACTAAACATCTAGAGTCTACGCAAACAATGTTCATTCAATTTAACTTCGAATGTCAAGATTTTTCTCAATAGTTTTATTTTCATTAATAAATATACGTTTAAATTGCACAATATGTAGAACGCTGACCTATTGATACTTAAACTGAATTATTTTAGGTACGGTTTTAACTACAATTTTATCTAATTACCAATTAATTTTGGACAACGCACGACTAAAAAAAATCAAATAGGTTTTTGAAAAACAAACTTTTATGCAATAGTCCGAATTTAAATTGCAAATTGTCGAAAATTATTCGTAAAAATCTGAATTATATTTTAAAAACGGAATAATTAAAAAATGTTTTAACAAAGTACCCATAAATAAATTAAAATAAAGTTACATTTATATAATTTATTAACGGGAGTGCATAACACTAGTTTAAATCAATTTCATCGATTATTTTATTCGCCGTTGACGTCACCTTCCGTTGTTTACCGCGTTAAAGTGTCGACATAGCAAAGTACTCGTTACGTCAAAACACGCCACTTTTGTGTCGATGCCAATATTGTCCTTAATTACGACCTTATGACGTTGGTAATGGTCGATAAAATTTATTCATTGATAAAACAGGTGTATTATAAAAGACCGTATCAGATATTAGCAACTGATCAGGCCCTTTAGCACCCTTGAATTAGATTGCTAAACGCGTATTCAGTGACAGCCCAAATCTACGTCCCTTCTCGGTTGTACTTAAGCCATTCCAATAGAGTAATAGAGACATATTAACAACGGTCGTAGACATACCACGAGTTCGAACGAAGCGTTTCGACTCTTCGTTCGTAGTGCGTACGGTAAAGGATTGGAACAAGTTGCCGGCGTCAGTGTTCTTGTCCAGGTATCATGTGGGTACCTTCAAGAGAAGGGTGAATAAATTTTTTTTTAAGTTAGCGCATACCATCTTTCCTCACCACCTGACATCGGGAGGGGTCGTGGTTAAGCGTTAGTTTTTCCTAATGTAAAAAAAACTCAAGATTAGAGTACCGAGTTCGGTGCTCTGCCTCAGGCCTTCAAGCTGTATTTGACAAGTCTGTAGCAAAAAAGTTAGATAGAAATTTGTATTTACAGTCTACCATTTGAGGTGTTCTTCACTCATTGTTATTTGTTACTTGTAAGAATTCAGATATTAGATTAACGTAAAGATCCCATGAAATTAATTTATTTTAATTTTTAACTTAATTTTCTTATTTTTTAGACTTGATCATTTGAATAGTCAAAAGTAGAAAATGTTTCAGACAACGAACCGCAGCGAAATGTCTTGTGTCATTAACTTACTCCACAAGTGGCCTCTTGAGGTTCATGTGCTCCTGGTGCTTATTAAATTTAATTATAATAAGGTTAATTATTATAAATTTATTTAAGCCACATCCATATTCTCGCTTAATCGAGTAATTCTGTGTATGCAAGTAAAAACTCTTCAATAAACTTAGAAAATTAAAGGAACAATCGAATTATTATTAAAATTAACCTTTAAAATACTAACACAGATTAAAAAGTAACAAATAAAAAAATAAAAGCGAACCATAGACAATGCCGCCAAAAAATCGGCAAAGCGAGAACAGCTGCGAATTTGGAACAAGGAACATCCGCAGTGTCCTATCTCCCTCTGCGCCCCGCCCAGATGACCACGCCCCTTCCGCCCAAATAACTATTGAATTCCGAACAATCGGCTATAATATACGTGTCTATACGATTCTGTAATAAACCCGTGCCATTTCAGCTTTTATTTGATACCAAATAGATACAAAATGCCGTTTACCGATACTGTGGTATGGTTCTAGGAACATACTAATACCCTTTTAACCTTTTTTTTTGATACTAAATAGATACTAAAGTTTCAACTGATAGGAGGCAATGCTAGTCTAAGATTATATACATGCCAATTTATCCATAAATATAAAATCATATTAGAAAATAAACTAATTTAACGGATTTTATCGACGGATCGGATTTAAAGTTAAAAGTGTATTGTAACGCAACTTCGAACATTTGTTTACGATAAAATGAAAATCTTTTACGTAACTGCGTGAAAAATTTTTCTGCCATTCACTTGCTATCGAAAAGTTGTCATCGTCGGACCAAGAGAGGTTAAGGAGCTCAGGAACCCGCCTTTTAGAATATTACATTCGTTCCTTACCTTAGGACAAAGGGTACGAGGCAAAGAAAAATTAAGACATGTCAGGGGGATGGCGTCATACGTGGAAACTATTTGAATTCCTAAGCGACAATATCTTATGTTTTAAAAATATTAAATTGTGAATGCATTTGAAAGATAAGCATTATATAAACAGGTCAGTTAGAGGAGCAATAATATAAATAAGATAATACAAATGTAATTACAATGCAATCATAACCAGCTAGGAGTTGTATAAAAATAGGGTTGGCACTATCATGATACCTTATTTTTAATAGTATTAGTTATTTTTAGTTTTATTTCTGAATAAGTAATAATTGTTATTGTTATCTGATGACGATTAAGATTGCACACGGTGGGTCGAATGTTGGCTTGTCCATTTCTATGACAGTCTGTAATCACAATGAGCAGTACATACATCCTTGTCTTGTCTCAAATGAGATGTGATTACGGTACGATAGCAGAAAGCACCGTGTGTCATTCCATAAATGTTTCTTTGTAGAAAAACACAGTAGCACCGCTTAGGCGCCGCGTCGCAACCGCACCGCGCCTGAATCGTGTGCAACCTCAATGCAAAAGATACGCGTGTGACATTTATTTGTCTAAATATATCATCACTATTTTATGTAGGTAAGAGAAAGTGTCAGCCCTTGTTGCTTATATTTCGAGTTGGTGTCTGGTACCTATAGACGTTACGCTAAGCGCTCCTGGTGGTCGCGACAGGCTGCAATGATGTCACCAATGTGCATACGTTAGAAAAAAATGCTAACGTCTACGATAGTGTTTGTGCGACGTTTTCGGATTACAAAGCGATAGCCGGCGAGTGTCATGTTTCATTTAATTCAATATTCACACGTCGGCAACATTATGTGGAACACAACATTGCCATTTATGATATCTAGGTTGTGCTAAATTTTAAAACAACAATCAGATTTATCGTCTAGACTTTTCTATCCTCGTAAGTACTGAGTATAAAAGTAATTTGAGTAACGTCGTAGTAAAGTCACTAAGCGCGTCCTAATGTGTACTAATGACATTCTACAAGACCAAAGTTCAGAGAGAAGAGAAGGGCTGGTTAATTTATAGTGACACCTTCATATGACGCGTCTAATTTTAATATGCAAAGGCTAATACAAATTTAATCTAGTCGTAAAAAAAAAAACAATCTTGATAAGGAAACGTGTACAGATCCACAACAAAAAGTTGTCGAATCCCGAATGCGTCAGATGTAAAAGATAATGTTGCGTTGAAAGGAACTCCGATTCTTATCTTTGGGGCGCGACTCTTACACATTTTTGGGAGCCTGGTACATTGTATGAATATCAAATAATTGTTTCCACCCAGCTTGCTTTATATTGTATATCCATAACAAGTATACTAGGAAACCATGAAATTTTGAAATTACCACATTTAAATTGTAGGGGGGAAAAGAAAGAGATTTGTGTGTGCTTGGACTAAAAGAATAAGTACAGTATGGCGACAGGAGTACTGTCTGTCTTTTCTGTCTGTCTGTCGAAAAGTAAATAGTGTAAGTTATTTAGCTTACTTCATTTCAAGAACAGTATTTTAAATTTATCAAACAACAATGTCTTTAAAAAAAATAAAATAAAACGTTTTCTTAAGTACTGAGTTCATAAACCAATACTTAATTTGTTTGCCGAATCAATATTGACTTGAAAAATGAACTTTTCAATCAAAAGAAACCGAAACGTTGAAATCGTCTTTAACTAGAGAATGTATTTCTTTATTATTTAAATGTTTTAATTCTTGATCTATTTCCTGCAACCATCTTTAATGCCCAACCTTTAAGGAAAGGAAGGAAAAGATAAAGGGAAAAATTCTTAATCGAATAAGTCTTAACAATTATATACTGATTATATTTTTTCACATACACTATATTTGATGAACGAAAGGTTGGTCCAAAAGTTTGGCCAGTGTCGACCAACGTTGGTGAAGATGAACCGATTTGTTCAAGATATCTGTGAATCCTGGATACAGCCTGCGCAGCAGTGAACATATTCTGATGAGTTTACGACCAATGCCAAAGAAACATTGGGGCAAATTCGTTGAATATTATTCAAGGAACGGATGTGTGTATTTAACCCGTCGGTATTTACGTTCATTTATTTCGTGAGCAATCAGTGTAAACATTATATTTAATTTGACGGTTCCGTTCGGTGTTGCCCGATTACTGTACGGATTGTTACCGATTCAGTTGTTTTGTACAACTCATTCCTACCGATATTTGATATTTTAAAACTTTTATAATTGTCTAACTTGTAAATATTTATTTAATTAATCTTCCTCAAGTATCATCTCTTATTGAAGATAAAGAAAGAACAAGGATGTGGTGCTCATTCAATATCATTTTTGAACTGTTAGCTACGGCTTCCTTCTGGTTTTCGCATGAAAACCATTCGATAGCTAAATTGTATACCAATTCATTAGAGGTACGAAAGAATTAATTTCGAGAGAATAAATTCAGTACTAGGAATACATAAAGACTTATAAAGAGTAGTCAGTGTTGTTATGAAAGTGCAGACAGTTTGAGCTGGTTATAATAGAAATTTTTTGAAACATTTCAGCAAACGTTGAACGCGTAACCGTTTTTTTTTTCTTTCGCTTTTTGAATATGGAATTCGTGCTCACAACACCCGCATTGTGCGCGTGCGCCGTCCCGGCACTTCCAGGAATGATTTCGTCGAGCGTACAACAGAGAGGAGCTTATATAAAGAGTTGGTGTGCGAGCGGGAGAGCGAGTGATATTAATTTTGTTTTTCTTTTCGTTAATCTGTGGCCACATGTGGCGATTGTTCTCGGACCTTATGGTCATTCGCTGCGATGTGTCCCGCTCGTTTATTTTGTCGCTTATAGTGATGTGCTTTGATTTTGGTTTATTTAATTATCTCTGTAGTTACTACTATGTAATAAGTTTATTTATTTTTATTAGGTAATAGAGAAAACTAGACAGAAATATATCAAATCTTTAAAATACTCAACTTGACAATTCACGCAAATTCTTTGACTTTTTAAACTTGAATAAAATTTTTCTTACTACTATAATAGTGTTCATTTCCTAGTGTAATGGAATTAACAATCAGGTTCTATTTTAGTAGGGGATAAAACTGCACAGCTCATGGTATGGTCTCTGGTATTATGAAGACCGGAGACCGAATCAATGATGTTGGCACGACACTAGCGGCGCACATTTTTGGACATGGTTAGTGAACTTTGTGTGGTGTTATTTTAATTAATATGCTATTCCTATGTTATGCTACGACACAAGGAATCTGATCACAGATAAACAATTTTTGGTGTACATAAAATTTTTAGAGATAAAAATTATTACGTATTCGATAAATAACTTTATTTAAATGCTTAAGTTTACTTCAGTAATTAATTGTACTATAAAATATAACTCACGGTCGTGACAAAGAGAGATTACCTATTAGAAATCATAAAGCTTGTCTGTTGGTTGAGTTGTTAGCGCGTTTCATTTTATTATTGCATAGCTCATAATTACGTTTGCGTAATTCTGCGCGCGTATGCAGTTTTGGTCTTTGCAACTTTATAAACGTTTAAAGAAGTCTATTTTCACGGCTCTTGTTAAAACTTATGATTAAGTTTTTCCTTTTTTTATATACTATAAGGTGGCAAACGAACAAGTGGTACACCTAACGGTGACCGATGTCCATAGACATCTGCAACATTTAAGAGTTGCAGATGCGTTGCCTACCTTTAAAGGACAGAGGAAGGGATCAACAGGAAAAGGATAATT
>JAABKM020000019.1:2646601-2685480 GCA_016277805.2 Papilio aristodemus | reverse complement strand
ATACACCAATTGTACCAACTAAAAGTGTTCACACTTAATCATCAGTTCGAACATTTCCATTTGGCGTAATCTTAACGTATGTGTCTCGTTTCTTGTAAATAACCTCACGATGACAACGAAGAGGTAAAAAGTAATTAGTAACTAATGTAATGTGCCGTAGAAGCGAGAGAGGTGTGCCAGGATCGTACCAAACGGAAATCTATAATCTCTGTCTACCTCTCTGCGTCACTGGTATAAGGTACTTACAACACAGATGCCATAGTGTACGTGAGCGAGAATGGCGACAAATAGTAGAGAATGAAGTAGCAGTCCCTCTAATTCCGGCCGCTGTATTGACACCGCTGCCGACCCCACTAGCGGCCATAGCAGACGGTTGAACACTTCGCATCTCTGCTCGCTCATCTCTGCCACTATTAGACGACTCTGTTTCATAAAATATATAAAATAAAATTTTTATTCAAAAAATTTAAATTTTTTTACTCATCGGTGGCACGGCATTTAAAAGTAATATCTATGCGCTCACTCCCGTACCCCAGAGGGGTAGGCACACCTTTCACATCTATACATTTAAAAGCAGAAATTTAATTCAAGCGAGCTAAATAAAACTTGAATGTAAACTTACAGCTATGTTACTGAATAGCGTCCCGAACAGTAACAGGAAGGCACGAGGGTGGTGCTCCATGACGTCACTGCGGAGCGCCCAGTACGTTAGCACCGCTACCAGTGACGTCATCGACCACAGCGGTCGCACCGCCTCCAGCAGTGAGAGGTTCTTACCAGTGCCGTTCTTGTATGACCTACCAATAAATAGGTTGTATTAGATATAGAATGATAGGCTGAAATTAAAAGAATTGTTGTCTTTTACTATACCAAAAGGGATCAAGCGAGCAAAGGGTTGTAAAGTTAAGTGATCACGTCCCATTAACATCTTCAACACCAGGATAACTGCAGATGTGCTATAGGTTATTATAGAGGTAGTAAACTCGTTTCTTGAAGGACCCTAAATCGTATTGGTCGGGAAATTCCGCTAGAGATCAATCATTCCATTGTTGTAAGGTTTCGCAATACCGCGCGGTAATAGAGGGACAACCATTAAGCCTGAATTTGGTCATTTGTCTTGAGTTTGTTTGTGTCCGATACGGAGATAGGCTCGCTCCCTATCAGTAGTGACAAAGAGATAGTAACGGATTCAGGATTGTCACTTAGGGTAGGTTTAGGCAATTTAAAAACTAAAAACTAGACAAAACTTTATATATCTAAAATTATAAAAATAATAAAATGTGTTACTTACAAATGAACATTGTATAAAGACACGGGTAGTGTCGTGAAGAGGCCGGTGGCGTGAATGGCGACTTCTAAAACTTGAGCGAATGTGACGTCACCGAAGACAAACATCTTGAAATATCCCGGCCCATTGACACCGGCGACCAGGAATAGAAGGGAAGATGCCTGGACAATAACTATTAACTTAATCTTGATACTACACAAAACGAAATCGCTTCGTGTCTGTACGCTAAGATATTTTATACACAACAGATTTTATTGCTTCACCAAATGACAGAGCGATTCGAGAGGAAGGTTTATAAATGTATAACATGCATATTATAGTTAAAAAAGCCTAAAATTTAAAATACAAAATATGCTTCATTACCCGTGTGTAACCGGGACGGGTCGCTAGTTAAATAATAAAGAACTATCTCGTTGGCTTAGTTGTATCACGGTACGGGAATGCTGAGGTCTTGAGTTCAAATCCTCGGTTGAGCAAAGTGATATTATATTTCCGCCTTATGACATCATGGGTCGGAACCATACGACAATAAGTGGGTTCGCTAGTTGCACCTTCTAGGAACGCAGGTGTGTTAGTGTTGTAGTGTGTGTATATATATCGCATCTGGGTTAAAACCGCAGTTTAGTTTCCTACGAATATTTCGTAATATCTAATTTATTAGTCACCATTTTATCGTTTTTATTAAGATAACTGTGATTAACTGCGATAAGAAAAGATTATTGTATTACATTCTTGTTACTGTTAAATTTGGTTTCATAAAAAATTTTTCTTCGAAAAATTTATGAAATTTTTTACATCGAATTAAGCTTTACACTATTACACAAGGTGTAATCGCTTACCGATGCTGTAACTTTCAGACTGGGTGTACAGACAGCACGCTCACAATCGGTATTAAAACGTTTGGAGTAAACATGGCCTAAGATCTTTAAATGCCAATAGCCTAAAGGTGACGGATTACTGAACACGAGGTCGTGATTTCGAATCATCGTCAACCAAACCTAAATATAAAAAATGCATAACATTGTTCGGGCACATAAAGCTGTTAACTGTGTTGTAAGTTTAGTGTCACTAACCTCATAGCGAGTTTAGTGACTTTAGTGATTTCCTTACCCACATAGCGACGTCGTACCCCCAGGGTAGGTACAGCACCCTAGTGTTGTACTTCTCGCAGTGTGTCACGTAGAAATTGAGAACTATACTCCCGACTATAAGATAACCTCTGTGGAATGGAATTACGGATAACTTTTTGACACAAATTAAATAATATATTTATATGAGTCAACCAGTACTCGATCACAATGCAACAAGATATGTGTAAATCGACTAGTGCGTAAGCTAGTACGTAACAGTTTTGTACATACCAATGTAGATCACAACTGGGACGCAGCAAACTACCCAGCTTTCTTCAGATAAATTGATAGACAATTTTTTTTTAATTAATAGAGTTCATTAGTTTTTGAGTTAATCCTCAACAAAGAAACAATAAAATACTATCAGAAATAACAACATGCTATATTATTATCTATTTATAAAACAAACGGACCTAAACAACGGCACAGAGAACTCATCTCTGCCGAAGATGGAGAACAAACAGAAGGGAATGAAGAAGACAATGTAAGAGTCTAGGCCGTGGTCGAACATCTCCCCGAGCGGGCCCGACACGCCCAGCCTGCGAGCCTGCTTCCCGTCTATACCGTCTGCAACAATGTTATGTAAGGATCTATGCATTATCTTTTATTGCGGGTATTTGTCATTCATTCATTCATTCGTTTATTTATTTAACTTTGTACACAAAAGAAAATATTAGATTAAAGACAAACAAAGATTAGACAAATACAGACGAGTATATACTCATTGTAAGTCCTCTGCCAGCTAACCCGGTGGGAGTAAAATATGTGGGTTTAATTATAACAGTTGTTTATTACAAATAATAAAAAAATATAATAAAGTTTTATCTTACCTAAGTTATATGCGAGGAATATTAAGACAGAACTTATTGTGAACACGTAATTGGGGATATCGTATTGTCCATTGTGTTGTTGCCCTGGTCGACCCCCGACAGCGAACCAGTCGTAATCATACCAGGAGGTGATGATAGCGACTGCCACCACGCAGACGAAGCCGAGGAATGTGAGTAGGTTTGGTGCTATCCAACGTGGTAGAATCTGTTAAGGATATTGTATATATTGAAAAATAGTACGTAATATACAATTACGTTCGTAAGAATATGATTGGACACAAAAAGGGATATATTATAAAAATGAACGTGTGTCTGTTTGTCCATACACCATAGATTCAGAAACCATTCAATCGCCGTAAAAATTAGGTATTTTCCCGAGAAGGTTTTTGATTTTTTTTTATTTTATACTGCCTTTTTGTGCAAAGACAGCAACATGTGAACGGGTACAGCTAGTGTCATTATAAATTATATTACCTTTACAGTATTGTTCCATAGCGGATGCATTACATAGTTGCTGAGGGGACTGGTGTCGATGGCCCGGTACTGAAAGTTAAGAATCACTAATTTAATATTATTAAAAATTTCTTGGACCATTGTTAATTAATTAATCGATTAATCAATCATGTATAAATATAGCTGCATATTTTGTAATAACTTAAAGTACAGTTGAGAGTTTTAATTAATTAAAATTTCCTAACTTGATGTAAGTATCAACAAGTCTCGAATTTTCATTAATTAAGTAATAAATGACACATTTTTTAGCATAGAAGAAGTCGATAAGGAGCAATGATAAATGAAAATCAGTAATCTCTGCTTACTCTTGTATGTCAATGGCGTGACGCACTTTTTATTTTTGTTTATAAACAAAGAGAGTTTAAGTGAGACAAAAAACACGACCTTAACGCTGACCTCTGTGTTTAATGATGTTATGCGTACAAACACAACAACCTTACTTATACTTAAAACTTTGAACTTAACTGGGGTAAACAGACAAATATAAAGTATACTGTTCTTAAAGGATTCCAGTTTAGATCAAGTTATTCCTGTTTTAGGAATTATTATAAATATTATTTCTCTTAGATATCATAATTTTAATGTAAAAATTATAAATATATAAACTACAGATATAAGAAGGATAGGCAGAGATATCAGATTTCTATTTCGCACGACTCTGACACACATTTGTGGCTCGTAATAAAAGGACATGTGTAACTACCCATCATTAGTTGCAGACGTGAATGCTTATTTTAAATATAGAAAGAAAAATTATACATACCTTGTAATTGTCAAATCCTTTTAAATGTTCTCTTGATAAATATTTGTATACAAACATTGTTTAAAGTCGTTCACACTGAGCTATGAACAAACAACGAATAAAACAAACTCGTACTACACTACAAGGTTCATTGCTTAAAATAAACCGGTTTTTTTACTGAATAAAATCAACTTAATTATTAAAAAAAAAATCACAATGGAATAACAACACTGTTGGTTTGTATTAAGGTGTATTTTTCAATGCTAAGGTTATAGAAATATATATTTAATTGTGTAGAAGTGTACAGTTGTAAATGTTACTACGTTTGATGTTCGAATGAATGGTTCGTGTAGTCGTTGATAAATATTATCAGATACAAATGACTGTTTATTGTCAGGTCATCGTCCGGGGTATTAACACACCACACGCCTCTTTTCCCGGAAGGGTAGGCAGAGGTTCAACTATTGCATATTTCGCCGTATATTTTTCCGTGCCATGTGATAGGTGGCGAGCCTATGGTCATATTGGACACACAAATTCAAACTCCGCACTGATATCGAGTTGAAGAAGTCAATATCGTTTTTACTCTGCCTATCCTTTCGGGAAACAAATGCGTGAGGTATATTTTTATGGAGTACGGTATGTCAATTTTTAACAACGTGTCGTCTTTCGCTTTACTGACGTGGATTTGATAAAACGACACAATTGATACGTTTTTGCAATCTTCAACTTCCGCGCGTTAAGAACATATTTCCTTTTTTGTATATCATTTGTATTGTATGTAAGTTTAATTATTGTATTGGCCCAAATACAAACTGTATTCGATATCGGTACTAAAAGATAGGTTATCTTTTATCTGTATAGAACATATTTCACCCGCAGGGCAAGCTGCATACCTATCGCAAGGTGTGAACAGGACTTCTCGATAAAACAGTAACAATTAAAGAATTATATTACTGTGTGTAGACATATATTTATTTCAGACTTTATGAAAGATATTACAGAATTTCCTGGGATCCTCTCTCTCTACGCCTGTATCGGTAGGAACCATGTATAAATTACTTAATACGAAAGTTATTAAAAAAATACATACAAAATTGTTTACATCTAAAACCCAATCACGTATGCAAAGTTAAATATCGTAAGTGACTTCATAATGTGACATCGCACTGCAGGGAGTTCGAGTCCCGACGTTAATTGAGTGCACTGGTGCGGCTCGCAATTAGGCGATGCACTAATTGTGCCCCTCCCCGTGCCCCCCGCGCGATGCCCCCGTGCCCCCGCGCCAGCGAGTTAGTGTGACAAACGGCCTGTGCCTCCGACAGCTGTTAATTTGACGCGATGCATATACCACAGGTCGATTCAAACAGAGGTTGCGATTTAATTTTCAATGACTACTATTTGACTTATTCATTACACTATGTTATAAGCGCGTCGAAAATTAAGTCTCAATATTGTCCCAAACAAATTTACTAAGCACGTTTTAAAGAAAGCTATACAGTAATATAAACCTTAAAGTTATATTGTTAAGACTTAATACAGGATTTTTATTTTAAACGAAATATGTAACTGTCACACTTTTGACGAGAGATTTTGTAAACAAGTAGGTAGGTTTGACTACCATTTTAAATTTTAAATATAATATTAATTTAAAGAAACGCACTACTTTAGTATGTTTCTTTGACCAATTGACTGCAGTAATAATTACTGCCATTGTGGATTAAAATTATTAATTTTTTTTATATTCACAATATGAATAAACGCGTTATTTTTGTGTTAAATCTTTCTATTAATGTTATCTACACATAAATCATCAAGGTTATCTACATTTTTGGGCGAATACACGTGCGTCATTTTTAAGTTACTTCGTCAGTTTATAATTGGACTAGGCCCGTTTTTTGTTAGAATTATTTTTCCTGGTATCTATTAAAGATATTATATACATAACTTTTATAACCTAATCTAAACTAACCAAAAATAATTGTAAATTAGTAGGAAATGTCGCTTTTAAAATGTTATTTTTTTCTTTCGCATGAAATGAAGGTCGCATAAAGTGATCATCGCCGCCCATAGACATCCACAATACCAGGGGAACTGCGGATGCGTTGCCGGCCTTTGAGAAAGAAAGTGTATATGATTTTTAAATGAATGTTTGTCTGCCGGTACATTGCTCTGTGGCGAGTGACATTATTAGCCAATTGATTTGCATGAGTATGAAAAATATGTCGTTACATTATCTACAATATATGGGCACATGTTCATTGTTAATAATATCCATTACATGGACCGCTATCGTCTCTAACGCAAATATTACAACAATTACGTAACTAAAAGACCTTCAATGTATAACATTGTGTTGAGAATCACGTTTTAATGGGGGCATTCTTTACGAGATCTTATAAGAAATGACTTAGAGTAGAAGGCAAAAGGTCGGAAGATATTTTTTTTACTTCTTCCTTGGTATTTTTCCTCATATTTGAATATCGTGACCTCCAATCTACATTGGATGCAGCCGGGAAGAAACAAACAGAGATTTTCGTCGTCATTTACGGGAATGACGTCCAGCAGTACTTGTACTTGCTTTAAGTAAACTTTTATATTAATGATTGTCTATTTAGCTGTCACGATACAACTAAATTCCTGAGGTCGCGGGGTCGAATCTCGCTCGAGCAAAATGTTATTGATTTTTTTAATTCAATATCAGCTGTATGTGCCTGATAAAGCGATAGGCTCTCACTTCTACCTTTACCTGTCGGGAGTAAAGGCGTGATAGTGTTATGAATAAATATTCTTATTCAACTCTATTTAACATGAGACAGCAACAGAGGGATGACATCACTCCCAGCTCATCCCGTCCACCATCAGACAGAGTTAAATAGAACAAGTGATCATTACGTAACGTAACTACTCAAATAACGTCCCTATTTGTTTGTCCCGTAAATAATTATCCTATTCCGAGTTGATTTATCATTTACATGAAGTTAAATTATTAAGGCTGTGTTCAAACAGAAAAAAATAGGAAAAAGAGTTTAGGCCGTGTTCAAACGAAATGCCAAAATAAAAGCTGCGGTTCAAATAAATGTACTGTCAGTGACTGTGAGCGAGCGTAACTTTCTTTATTTAAAACATTTTTATTGTTGCATATAAAAGGATAATAAATAATATTTATAATTTTAAATCAGTTCCACGATTTGCTAATTTCCAAAAAAAAAAGTATTTAACGAAGTTAAAAAATAACTGGCCACAAACAATCAAGTATTGAATAAAAAACACATCTCCCCATTCGCATTTAGTGTGATCACGGGGCAGGCAGCGAGCGGCGGGCGGCAGGCGGCAGTCTCCGCACGCGCGGCCGACGTCAGACATTATCGGCGCGGTTCGAATTTCAAATTACGCGCCGGTGTCGGGTGGTCCCTCCCGTCGCTATGGCAACGCACAGGTGTCGTATCGATCCTCCGCCGAGGTATCCGGCCCTAAGCATCGCAAACATTATATGAAATCACTTAAGCAATTTATTACTGAACTGTACACATTAATCTATACAGTACATTCAACATTTACTATAATTTTAGATTAAAGGTATTGCCGAAACGTTATACCTTCAGGTGGGTAGCTGAGCTTATCGTCCTTTTTAGCCTACTTCCTTTCTGTCGGTATGGAGGGAAATTCTCAATATACCATGTTTTCGGGGGGGAAAAAGAAAGTTATAAATGAGATTGCACTTCCTAAACGGTGATCGTGATCAAGTGCAACGGACGGCATCGTGTAGTCCTAGTTCTTAGTATTTCACTGCTGGATGTAAGCTTTACCTATGAATCGCCATGTCCAACCAGTCGACCACAATAACCTTATCTTTTAAGAGGAATCTATCGTTTTATTGAGTATTAATTTTAATCTCTAGGATGATATAGATATGAGAAATCAAATAAATATATTTTCGCTATATATTTTTATACTTCCAGCTGTATTTACAATTACGTAATAGCATTTCGTTACGATGTACTTTCACCGACAGTTGGCGGTGTGAGTGTGACCGACTAAACGAGAGCAACATTAGTCTAAATTACAAACTGCAAAGGCCGTTTCCATTTGCATCGGGCGTGGCGTCTGTTACAGCGTCTAGTCGACTCATCAGCGAACTGCCCGATTAATTCGACTAAATATAAATGTCTCAAGATGTAAACTGATCGCCTTATTTGTACGTTACTCTTAAACTAAGTATGATTATAACTCATAAAAGAGTTATGATTTTAGAGGACATTATTCTTTGATATATTTTTTTTAAATAATTACTTTTTGTGAGTATGCACTTGATCTATGCTTAGGCATAGATCAAGTTGCCAGACGATCAGAGTCGCCATAGACACGAGATACTAATATCTCGTGTCTATGGCGACTCTGATCGTCTTTGGAAATGCTTTTTGACTCTTAACATGCATGATTACCTGGTATATTAATATTATTAATTTTTTCTATGAACTCTATGTTTCTTTTTTAATAAATTAAAAAAATATTTTGTTGATTATTTTATTGTTACTTTGACTAGGCTCTCATAGCTTGGACCGCAAGCGGGCCATTAACGCGTCGGGCCGGATGGTCTGCAGTCTCACACCTATTGACGCTTCCTCCCGCGATGTCTGCTCTCCTGGTACTCCGGGCTCGGGAGATTAATGTTCTAATGAAGGTACAATATGTGGTTTCCGCGGAAATCACTAAACCAAGGCAAGTAGGAAATCATACGTCGCGACGGATAAGTGTAATTTTGTTGATTTAACATTTGAAAACGTTGATAAAAGAATATGGTTATTTTTTTTTCACAAAACACGGATCGCTTCACAATACAATATTTATGTTAAAACCAAATTTAACTCTTATAGTTACAAAACGTATCAAATTTTTGACATTACACAATCAACTTTTTTAAAAATTTAATTTAAAATTTTGAAAATGAAACCAGGAAGTTTAATGTTTAAAAACGTGAAATTTTGAAAATATCGAATGAATTTAACAAACCTTATAAGTTGTAGCTATATAAACATTAATAAAACCTTTTTCTTTATCCCTCGCAACTTAATTAGTTACTTTGTATTCCCTATATTAATTATGGGAATTGCTAAACACGACTGCGCACGAATTATTATGTCTAAGTCTAGAAATATCACGCGGCCCGCGATAACAACGGCTTGGTAGCGAAATGCAGGGCTGACGCGCAACATCAGTTTGATGTATGTAGTAATTACTAGCAACTTGCACCGACTTCGCATGGGTAGAAGAATATATTCCGTATTTGAAATTCTCTTCTCTATTATAATATGTATGTACTAAACATGTACTTTTCTCTCGAATTACTCTGTCTATTAACAACCACGACTTTGTTTTATGCTGTCATAATGTAGTTATGTGGATGGAAGTACCTACTGTTAAAAGAACTTATGAAAAGAGAGTAGAAATTTCTTTCCTGCTACAAGTCTATATACTCTTTTCGTTCTTGAATCCCGTACCTAAAGAGGTTTATCCCCCTTTAACCCTAACAGACTTAATTTTGGTGTCTTAGGATTCCACAGCTAATGGAATATTTGAAATAATATTTATTATCTTTAGATAATTAAAACTGAAATTATTTAATAATTCCCATTAGACAACCCTACTTTACATTGTCGGCCAATTACCCGTTAGAATTAACAAATATACTTCGAACAGCACAACAGTCGTATCGTCTTTTTGCTCCGTTCACTTCGTAGATTATTTAACGGAAACCGATTCTCATTTATTTTCAATCGGAATCTAAATTTGAACGAGCTGTTTGTGTACGCTCACTTGTTTTCCCTTCAGCTTTGATTGCTTTCCGATTCGTTTAAATGTCCATTAAATACTAATTGAATTAGGGATTTTTTTTCCAGAAATAAACAGAGAGAATAATATTAACATAGTATATAAAACAAAGTCGCTTCTTCTGTCTGTACGCTTACATATTTGTAAACTATACAACGGATTTTAATGTGATTTTTAATAGATAAAGTGATTCGAGCAGAAGCAGAGTCAATCCTGGCTGGTTTTTTGACGAAACTTTTTATTTCTTTCTAAATTAAAACGAGGTGAAAGCTAATAAGTCGTTATATCGTTTATTATAACAATACTATATCATGCCTTAGCAGTGTAACTTTAAGGTGTATATTACTGTATCGCTTTTTTTAAAGTTGCTCAGCACAAACGTCTGATTGGGTCGTCATTGAGTCTTCATTTTTCATGCGCTTATATCGTATCTATAGTATAAAGTAATCGTCGGTAAATGGGTTGTGGGATGCGGTAGCTGTTGAGAACTTCCTCCGTTGCTGTCATCTCATTGCTCATCTATCCGCCACGTCAGTTCACGACGCGAAGTGACGAGCTGTGAGTATTGCTGTGGTGTAGTGTACGCTAGACATATAAATGATTCAGCAGACTGCATGACTGTCTAATCTGTTAAGATGGCGTAATAAGTGAAGAATAAACACACTCACGCATGTGCTCCAAGAAGGGGTAAACAGGGGTGGACGTGCATCCCATTTTCCGGGAGTATACATATCAGGTACAATTTCCAGACTCTGAGCTGGTAATAAATTGAAAAATAAAATTTGGCCGACCCGAGATTCGAACATAAGTCCGTACCATCACGATACGGACTCACGCCACTGAGGCAGTCTAAAAAATTTCTTAAATAAAGTATAAATTGTGACTATCGTTAACAAGCTAGGTTATTTATATTTGCAATTTTATAATCGGAAATGATATTCCCAACGCTCTCGTTGCCTCGTTCCGTTCGTTCCGCGGTGTCGCGCGCGAACTGACAGTAACCGGACGCCATCTTGCGCCGCCGTGACGCCGTTATGACAGCTGTCATTTAGAACGGACATTCGAATTTAGAATATTTAGATTAATGTTTTTTTTCTCTTTTTAACCTAGAACTTGACGTCGTCATAGTTGCATGCACCATCGATTAGTTAGTAATAATAAATATTCAGAAAGTTACACGTTATTAATTGTCCTATAGTTAAATAATTTATTTTAAGTCTTGAAACTACTACCGGCCCCGCTATTCTTCCCGCCATTTATTGGTGACAACTCCAAAAGGTCATGCATAGCGTGTAGTTAAATAGCTTATTAATTGGACTGTCAAATACAAAAATAATATTTTTAGTGCAATTGGTAATCGATAAACATATTTCACGCCTGTATTCCCCGAAAGGGTAGGCAGAGGTGCAACTAGTGCGCCCACATTTCGCCACGTTTTTCCGTCCCATAATGTGATAGGGGGCGAGCTTATTGCCATATAGGGCACAAATTCCAAACTCCGGGCTGATATCAAGTTGAAAAACCCAACATAATAATAAATTAAATTAATAATTTGTAAATTGGTGTAATTCTTTCTTTCTTTTTCTTTCGGGAAAATTGATATTGGGTTTCTTCAACTTGATATCAGCCCGGAGTTTGGAATTTGTGCCCGTTATGGCGATAGGCTCGCCCCCTATCACATTATGGGATGGAAAAACATATGTCGAAATGTGGGTGCACTAGTTACCCCTCTGCCTACCCCTTCGGGGAATACAGGAGTGAGATATGTTTTTTTCTTCAAAGGCCTCCAACGCGTCTACAGCTTCTCTAGTGTTGTGAATATTAATGAATAGTTCTCTAAAAGCTTAAAATGTCAATAAAAAAAACTTGTCATAAAAAACCCAACTTATTATGGTGACGATTGGTCCTTGGGGACCCAAATATCACCATCTCCGTATCCAATTTTGTTAGTAATTGATAAGCTACGGATAATTTTATGATCCCATGTACATGTGTTAAAATCATCGGACGCGCGAACACGAGAGCTCCCTAGGGAGAGGGTTATATCTGGGGTTGGCAGCGACGATACGCGATTTCGCGAAGGGAAGGAAGCAATGAACTTTTAGGGGAGGATGAAATTTAAAATTACGTTTAATTTGTTCTAATTTTGAGCTTCACTATGGATACAATAAATATCATGGATAGAAGACAAAATCAAATTAATATGACTTTGGATTCTTCAAAGTAAATGTGTATTCTTTCCTTATTGTGTCATCCAAGTTATCACTTCTCTTACTGCTATAGCTTCCGTCATCTTTTTCTACTTTAATAGACCTCCAACATTTATCAACACAAAGATGGGTTCTCTAATCCTTGTTCAGTGGAGTCCTATAGTATTAACATATTACCTACACTTTAATTTAATAATTCTTTTAATTAAGTTAATAATCTGATAATTCTAAAAAATCTATTACAAACTCAACCATACCGCATAAATAATCCGCCCTAATTATATTATCACGCCCCATGTTCACTTCACAATTACCACCCACCCCATTAAGTCAATTAGAGTCACTTGTCACAATTCACAAGTTCATATAATTTGCGATGTGCGTCGCAATTCCCTTATCGCGGAATCTCCCCCGCGCACTCGACACCGGCTTGTTTGTATACCTTTATATTTCTTTATATACTTGTTTTTTTTATTAAGAATATAGACATTTATAAATCAAAAGAAAATCCTTAAAAATACTTGTCTTAGTTTTTATAGATATAAAGTGTTAAATTGAAAATAATTAGAATAAAAATGATAGTGTTTATTACTTTTTGTGTGTGATGAAAAAAACGAAATTGTTTAATTTTTATGGCACATATTATGGTTGGTACATTAGTTGAACCTTTGACTGCCCCTCGACCACAGGCGTGAGGTATGTTGTTTTGTGACACTCCCTGGAGTACAAACAGTTGAAACCTCGAGGGAGGTTGGTACCCACCACATATTAACCTCACGCCGGATCGTACGGCTATATATTACACAGCCCCACTCTGCCACTCTGAGAGTCAATAAAACGAAAGATGGTCAACAATATTATTGTTGATTTACGTAGGTAGAAAGGAAAATAGATGAAAAATTATAAAATAAAACAAAAAAATACTAGGACTTCATAAAAAGGTAACGATATTGAAACAATAAAACCATAGAAATGTTTTTTCATCGTGGAATAGACGCGGTCGCTTCGACTTAGACCGCATCGGGTGAGGCGCGCGCAGGCGGAACACGGAGCCCATACAAGCGCGGCGCACGGCCTCGGTCGTACACGCACATACTTACATACAGACAGACAGGATGCGGTCTTCCTTATGCTGTGGTTTGTTATAGCTCACTAGAAAAAAATAACATTACCTCAACCTTTATCCTCGTGGATTAAATATGTTTATATTGAAATGGCGACGCAGCCTCGGTAGCGCAGTTGTATCACAGTACGACTAGATTGTTGAGGACTGGAATTCGAATTTCAGGTCGGACAAAGTGATATTGGGTTTTTCAAATCAATATCAACATTGGGTTTGGAATTTGTGTCCAATGTGACGATAGGCTATCCCCTATCACATCATGATACATGAAATTAAATCATATAAATGTTATTAAGCAAAGAATCAAACTTGCATAAGTTAATTCATTGTTATGTAACTTGTTGTCATTCTCACGATATTTCTGCTGATTTTCTACATTTAATCTTTATATCGTTGGACTTCAATCTCACTGAACTTGCATTTTTTCATCAAAGATTAAATGTATAACAGAGGCGAAACTTATCTCTGGTCTGTTTTGTTTTGTATTATTGTTACTTGGTAATAAAATATCTATGGGTGAAATAAAAATTAATATCTGTAAAAAAAAGTTTAACTTCATATAGAACAAGAAAAAATTTTTTTTCTTTAAATTACGTATCAAAACAATGTTTTTAGTTAAGAAAAATCCATTAACAATTTTTAGCAGGCATACACAAACCTACCATCGCGTGAGACCTAGGACCAATGACATAACGTGCTTGCACAATATTAGGTAGTTTAAATGTTTTTCATCGACATGTCGAATCTACATTTCGTTGAATCACGATGTACACGTGTAACGCATTGTCAAGGTTACTATGTATTACTATTGCAAAATCCATCGCCGAATACAAAGTAAAGCGTTGTTTTTGATAAACAACCATATTTAAGAACAAACAAAAGCGTCCGATTACATAGAAGACGTGTAAGTACATTCCTTGTAACGAACGTTTTGCGCAATAAATGTAGTCATATTTAAATTAAATTGAAGCATAAGTTATAACCGTTATGATAAAAGTTATTAATTGTTTATTATTTATAGTTATTATTAATAAAAACAAATAATTGTTTTAATAACATTGTACCAGGATTGCATAAATATTGAGTAGCGAAACACTGGACATTATCGCGTCAGGCAGGCGCCGCTGGCGTCACCGGCAGACTTGCTGACGAACTGTTATCGGAAATGCATGCAAATGTACCTACGTCTGTCTTATGCTCGCCTGGTAGCTTGGTGGCAATAACAAAACAATTTGAACGTTATCGCAATGAGACAATACTTTGTAATTTGTTTATATATATTAATTATATCTTATAACATATAGTTAAACCTAAACAGTGAGTGACCCTTAGCGACAGAATCTCTGAAACAGGGGTCCATGATAAATAAATATGCACTCACGCCCGTAACCCAGAGGGGTAGGCAGAGATTATGGATTTCCATTTGGTACGAGCCTGGCACACCTCTCTCGCTTCATCTACATCCATACATCGACGCATACATGTTCGTCGGTTACGGGTACTTCTTACATCGCCTTTCTTTAGTATGTCACTAATCTGATCGATGTAAGTCTTGGGGTCCATGAATTAGCTAAAATTGGAAACCGGGGAAGTCCCACGACCTCACAGAAGACTGTCAGGAAATAATTATAGTACGTTTCAACTGTATGTGAGATCAGAAGTCTTGTCGTTTTTTTATAATGCTTGCCCTTACGAAGTTCTAATTGTACAAATATCAGGACACAGAGGTAATGTATGTGACCTTCCTGTTGCCTAAACCGATTTTGAAGACTAAGATGTCATTAAATTCGTCTATCCTGGAGTGGCATACGTCAATTTAAAATCAAGAATGTAGCAGAAAAATGTCATTTTTTCAGTTTCAATGTTAAAAAAGTTCCCTAAATACACAGACAGGAATTCTTTCACAATTAATCCTCAATAAAGAAAAATTATATATTTTTTTACATCCCCGAATAAAAAGTATTGCTGGGACGTCGTTCGAGTGAGCCGTACGTAATTTAATATAGGAGAAACCGGATAGCAGACAGTATGGCGCGGCCTTAAGTTTTATTTTTAAGAAAAATTTTCTTTTTTTACTTCGAATACAAAAAAGTCAAAGGACTTTTATCTCGGAGCCCGTTTTGTTAACTTATCTTTTTTTGTTTGTTTTTGTCTTTATCTTTTTGTATCGTGTGTGATCCGTGGATGTGATGAACGTATTGTCTTGTGTGGTGGCGGTAACTTGTGTTACATCAATGACATTATTTTAATGGTCATGTTTTTTGAGGTTAGGTTGTTTTAAATGTCCGTACTATGATACAAATTCACAGTTAAATTAATGTGTTTGATCTGGAATTTTCAATCTAAATATATCCAATAAAACACAGCATTGATTTAATGCACGTAAAATAAACTAAAAGTCCCAGACCGACGGCTACGTACAGGTCAACGAGAAGACCTGGTTAATTACAGAAGTACACTGGATGAGGGTAGACCGGTAGACGACAATCGATTGAAAAAAAATTTAAACATTGAATGAATCACCGTGGTAAATATATATAATAATCTCTGCTTACTCCTCTGTGTTAAGGGCCTGAGGTTTATTTGATAAATGAGTTACTACATGTCAGGAAGGAGCAGGTTATTGTCATAGTTTATCTATTCCCAGCGAACACGCCCCCTAACGCCATCTGTCAGAAACCCTTTTGGTGATATGATAAATATTTTTGCCACACGACACCGTCGCTAGTTCGTCAGGTTTCTTTTTGTTACTTAAAAACCGTACCAGTGTCGAGAGCGGAACACTTCTGCGTATCCGTTTTTAATGAGCCCCCGGAATTAGATGCGTTCACTTTTTTTTTAAATTGACGTTTAAACAAGGTGAGTTCGTTATTTTTGGCCAGTTTTACTTTTTTTGTTTGAATATTTAGCCAAAAATTTTGTTAAGAAAATACATCTTTCATGAGAGGTTTTGCTGGAACGGTATGATCAAATTCATATTTTGTAATTAGATTTTATTCAAACAAGATAAAAGAAACATTATTGAGTTTGAAGTTAGAACATATAAAATTTTATTTTAAAAAATACAAAAAATCTATCTATTAAAACAAAACAGAATCAAACCCATAGAGAGATACGATACCCATTGCAGGTTTGTCATAAAACCGAAAATAATTCAAAGGTGACATATCTCACGCCTGTATTCCCCGAAGGGGTAGGCAGACGTGCAACTAGTGCACCCACATTTCGCCATATGTTTTTTCGTCCCATAATGTGATAGGGGCGAGCCTATCGCCATATCGGGCACAAATTCCGGGCTGATATCAAGTTGAAAAAACCCAATATCATTTTTGCCGACCCGGGAATCGAACCCGGGACCTCAGCCTTGCAGCGATACCGTATACATAATACGTGATACCACTGAGGCACCGAGGCAGTTCAAAGGTGACATTGGTAAAAATATGTAAACTGTTTTTAGTGTGGCAGAAAGTTGGCGACATTTGTCTTTAGAAGAAAAAAAACATATTCAGCTATTTACTCTGACTGTTATCGAGGCAAGATAATTACAAGCTAGGTATACAATGACCACCGTGTTTGTTGACGCTTTGTTTTGAAACACCTTCCTTATATAGACACTATTGGGTTACTGTAATAAAAACATGCATTGTGCAATCCGATATTGTTTGAATATTTATTGATATTCACTATTTACAGGTCTTTGAACCCAAAACGCAGGAATAAAATAAATAGCACACATCCGTAACCCAAAGAGGTAAACAGAGTTTACAGGTTTCTATTTGTCAATATCTCCTACTACGTTTGTTAAGATTCGACTGCATTGCGGTCTTGAGTTTGAATCCGTCAGGCAAAGTGATATTTTCAATTAGATATTAGTCCAAAGTTTGAAATTACTGTCCGATATGGCGATAGGCTCGCCCCCTATCACACCACGGCACGGAAAATTGGATGAATTATTTGCACCTCAGTCTAAGAACACAGTACTTCTTATGTCGCTATTCTTTAATATGTTAATAATTTAATAGTAGTGCATATAAAAACCTTTTGATACATAATTCTTGAGTATGTGACCGCGTCTTCAATGAGTAGAGCCTCTTAAGTTAATGTTAAATAAACAAAAACTTTTACAGCTTTCGTTTTCAAGCCCGAAAATCCGAAAAACTTAAATTTCTAACACATGTTAAAATTTACTGGCTGAATGATCTTTCACGAATAACCATATAGAGAAGGTAATTCGATATTTCTATACGAAATTTGGGAATATTTTATTTATGGTAAAAAAATTGGTATTTTCCTTACAGAATCATCGGCGCATGTGCGCTGCGGTTTTATGTTACCAACGTCAGGGCCTGTGGGTTCCGTTAAGAACACACACGGATGATACAAAGCATGAGGATTTTGTTAAAGTTTGAGACAATGCTATTGTATTATTCGAAATGATTGCGTCAAGCTTTATGAAAACATACTTCTTTTCATAATTGGCGGAGCCAGCAGGCTGAAAAAGAACGGACATACGTGGGTTTAATAAATGTAGTTACATATACGAACAACTTTGCCCGTCAATTAGGGAAAATAACCAAAACTACTTTCTTAAATTAAAAGAAATAGAAATAAATATATAATCTTAGAAAAAATCGAAACTGTTCAAAACTTAACCTTTCTTTGTGTAAGTGGTTAGAGTAGATAATAAAAAGGCAGAAAAGGGCAATTTTAAAAATAGAAAGGAACCCTACGAAACTATTTGCAACCCTTTACTTCCATGAAATATGGCCAAAAGATCGTAGAAAGGGTCAACTTTTGTCATTTTTTTTGTCAAAATCTCGCAAATATCAGAAAATTATCGACTCGTTGTTAACCTTTTGAAAAGTATCGATGACCCTTTGGGATTGTTACAATGAAAATAATATGGGATTTAGAAAAGTTATTATTTTGACCTTTGCGTTATAGAATTACAAATAAATTGTTATGTTATTTATTTTATATTTTATTTCGATGTGAACTTTTTTTAATGTTTTTAAGGATAGAAAACTCATTTTTTTTTAAAGAATCTAACCCCATAGAATGTAATCCAATCTCATAACTTCAATTTCTTTTTGAATTCTGCGAAATCAAAATGAACAAAATAATCAGACAATTGAAACACGAAAGTTGTTTTTTTACACTGTAATCGACTGACATAACCTTTTAAAAACTTCTCACAGTCACAAAAATATATATAGACCGTAAATTGTTCTAAAACATAAACTAATTAGCAATTAAAAATAATATTTGTATGTAATAACAAAGGTATTTAAGCTTTTCGTTAATTGATTTATCCATTAGCGTTTGATATTTATAATTGTGCCCAATTCTGACACCTGTGCATTACAAAACGCCATATTGTAACATCCATAAGTCGACATTTTCAATTAAAACCCATTTAGAAATAAAACTAGACCGTCACCGGACACAGCTGGCTCCCTTCTAGTTGATATTTACTTTAGTTCTGTCTCGTGACTAACAATTCTCATTTCATTAGTAATTTCTTACAAGATTACATCTTACATATAATAAACTAAGAAACAATACAATATGACCCTTATTTGTAGTGCCATAAGGTTGTAAGGATATTTATAAATGTGAATAAATAATTGTGTAAAGAAATGAAATAAACATGGCTGCCGCACTAGTGAGATGTCAATCAGCTGTCAGCGACTTTCCGCCTGGCCATGCGCTCCTAGTACCAACGCCCGTAATGTACCGGGATACTTCTTTACAGAAAAAAAAAACAAAAGTGACAGGATACAAGACGAAATTAAATCAACACTAACGCTCAGTAGTTAGTGTACTAATTTCGTAATTTCGTAATGTATAATTTATATTTGATAAATTTATGCCTTGTGGTCTGAAGAAGAAAAATTTGTGTTGCCATGCTGGAAAACATAACCTATACCCTATACTAGAAGATTTACAGCAATAGATTTACTAATTGACTCTCCCAACAACAGAAATAGAATTGATTGGCAAAAAATTAAAGAAATAAAATCTTTTTAGTTGTAATTATTTCCCAAGTTGTCATTCACAAGTCAATAATTAAATTCGTAAAGCATTTTCAATGTGGGAGCTAGGTTTACATGTTTAGAAAATGGGTATAACATTACATTACGTCTAGACCAGAGCTAGGTGAGCTAGGTTCGCGGTTGACCGCGCGCGCTCGCCTCCCACGAATATCGGTGGCTTTCGAAAATGCATTATAACTTGCTTATCTATGGTCTTAGTTAATAAATTTAATTAGTTAAAAAAGAAAAGACTTTTGAGATGGTTAATTTATATAATTATTTCCAATTATGACGTGGGTGGAGTGATAAATTAAGTACCTAAGCTATCCTTAAATTTTTACCGATTTTTATATATAAAAAAAAATTAGATATGTAAATTCAATATATACACCACGGTGATTTATCACCACCAACATACCACTAAAAATATTTATTTTAAAAACTCAACGATTTTCTAGAAGTCATTGCATTAAAATTAAAAAAATATATCTTGAATTCCTAAGAGTTGTTCCCGCAGTAATAACACAAAAGAGTTAATTCACTTAAAGGTTTTAAAGTCACGAATGAATTCCAATAACTGGGCGAAAATAAAACTTGCGACATAAAAAACGAAAAGTTCTTTTTTTTGCGCTTTTGTCAAAAGGTTAAGATAATTTCCCAAAGGGTCAGGATCGTTAAATATTGAATAATGCTTAACCCTTCCGATATAACAATAATAAATTTAACACGATACAAAATGTCTTGAGAAGCATTTTTTAAGAAAAAGTTTTTTTATAACAATATAACTTAAATTCAACAAAATTTTTAGCATTTAATAAATTCTTTTATAAATTTGTTTTAGATTTAGTTTTATAACATGTTTTTCTTAGTTATTTTGGGGCCCAATGGAATTTAAAGATTGCCTGGACAACAATGTTCCTATTACATTGTTATACATATATCAGGGTAGCATAAGACGTGGACAAGTGGTCACAACCCCCGGCGTGACGGATGACGGGGCGCTGTGCACACACGACGGAGTGTTAGCAAACACGGCTCTAGAGTGACCTGCAACGGTCTTACTACTTATGTAGCCCTAGTAGTTATAGTTATGGTTGCATAGGAAAAGAGGGAGGATTTAGCCAGACAGCAAAAGAATGAATGAATAAATGAAAAGACAATTTATGTTCTATCGTTGATCGGTCTCGACAATGCGAATCTTTGAACGGAGATGGGGTCAGCAGCGATAGCAACTGGTGCATGATTATTATTTTCTAGTAGATGTTATCAGTATATTTGTCATAAACGTACGCCTCTTCATGACGCAGATTCTTAGTACTACTCTAAAAATATCTATCACTATTACAGTTAATTGTGTCGGATGCCATTGTCTGATTTGAGGCAGGTGGGCAGCGGCGACACGGTGGCGCCTAATATTTGCCGACCACTCCCGCCCCCGCATGCTACCCTGGTACTTTCGGTCCAAACAAACATTGGCTTGAGTACGAAAAAATCGGTATTAAAAAAAAACAGTAAAAACGCAAACTAGTTCGTGTGTGTCTAAAAATATATTTTAATAAACCAAGTTATATTGAATTTAACTTTCTTTTCTTCTCTTTATTCATTTTCTCCATTCATCTTTCCTTTATAAAGTCACGAAAAGTCAACATTTTCATCACAACGTAAATTTGATAAGACCAATTCATTGTAAAAACTTTTCCCATCACCCATCAATTACTATAATGGATAACCAATTTAAAAATTCAACCAAATCGAGCCCCAAACTATACGGCGTTACGAAAGCCGCCATTAAACTGTTTGTTCTATTAAAAGGGGCAATGGAAACAAACAGAATCCGAAGACAATCCCTCCCTTTTGTTTGAAAAGTACTCGAAATATAACTGATGACTTTCCCCTTATAATATGGCGAAAGAATTATTTTTGCAATATTACTAACAAAAAATTCCCATAAATTTTTTATGATTATATTAAAAATTTAAAAACATTTTTTTAATTATTTACGTTCTAGCGACAAGCCAAAATACACACACCATGTTTTTTTCGTAGCGTCAACAAACATGACAAAAAAAAAAAACAAATTTGAAGTGAATAAATCCTTATTTAATCATTCAAAATATAACATTTCAATTAATATAAATGTTTAATTGATTTTGTAATGGTCGTATATTTCACGAAACATATCTCCACAATTAATTTTGATTTTAAGTTTGGAACAAAGCAAGAAGACTCCAGATAATTTTCTATGCAGGGAATAAATCTCTTCCGGTGGGGGGCACAGTCTGTGACTTAGAATTATTGGTACTAACTCAAGAATACGTTGTGTAGTTTTTTGAGTTCCAAAATCGAATTCCCCAGAACCATTACCCATGAACACCTCGCCCATAATCATCACCGTGTCAACGTGAGACTGTTCCATTATTTTCGATTCGTAACCCGTAAGGAAATTAATTTCCCTCGACATCCTCAAGATGGCACCTCGGTCCCCAACCGATGCGGCTTTAATTATTTCTATATACTGGTCCATAAACTTCTTAGAAAATTCGCGGGTCGCACCAAAGTCCAGCAAAATAACCTGTTTAGATGTAGTGTTGTAGAAGAAGTTTCCCCAGTTCGGATCCGTCTGCATACATCGCAATACAAACATTTCAAGCAAGCACAAATGCATTATTTTCCTAGCGATATCATAACGAGTTTCGTACGGTGCCTCGAACAGTTTATCTACAGGCGTTCCATCGATTAGTTCAGTTGTGAACACTTCCCTTGTACAGAGATCCTCAATAACATCAGGAACAAAGTATTCGGGGTATGGGGCGAGAAGTCGTTTGAATTTCTTAGTACATTCCGCTTCTCGGATATAGTCTACTTCCCAAGATAATTCTTTCTTAGCGACTTCAACGATATTGTCAATAAACATACCCTTGGGAAAGACATTCCAAACTTTCAGAACGCCAATCAAATTGTCAATATCACTACTGATTCCCTTCGCTACACCAGGATACTGTACTTTAACAGCTACTTCTCTCCCATCAGGGAGAACCGCTAAATGCACTTGTCCAATAGATGCAGCTGCAAACGGTTTATCTTCAAAATATTGCAAATAATTACGCCAATCGGAACCCAACTGTGAACTCATTACCTTTTCCACTTGCCAACTCGGCATGAAATCCGCAGACTGACGCACACGTTCGAATATTTTCTGGAATTCCGGAGATAACACGTTTTCATCTTGAATACTTAACAATTGTCCTAACTTAAGAGCGGCACCTCTGACTTTACACAGTGTGTCGACGATTCTCTCAGAGTTAGCGGCTGATAGAAAAACGTTGTTGGAATCAGTCTTCCCAGTAACGGATTGGATTGTATTCCGCGCAAATTGAGCCACTGTGCCGACCCCCAATCCAGCAGCCAGTGACCCAAATGATATCATTCTTCCGATCCGTGATGATGGCACCACCCGCTCCTTAGAGTTTGAATTTAGACTAAGTCTAGACTTCTTTTTAGCAACAAGTTTTAGATCATCACTACTCGTAGATATGTCGATATATTTAAATCGTATTTGTGGTTTTATACCAGTTTTTAAATCATCTGAAGATTTATCAATAATATCTTGAATTTTTATTTTCTCTAAAGGTGTTTCAGAATCATCCAATCTTCTTTCAGTTGATAATAATATTTTATCTTGTGCCTTTTTCAATGTCTCAAATTCTTTATTCAACAGTTCTATTTCTTCGTTAAGTCGGCCATTTATTGCTGGTTTGTTTTCTATATTGATGTAAAGACATTTTCTTAGACCATATACTACGATATACATTTTTTCAAATACGTCTTTTGTAAATTCTTCATTTTGTGTGAAACTTTTAACTGATACAACTGGACAGTTATATAAAAATGGTCTAATACTAGAATTGTTCCATAAAAATCTAGAATATTCTTGTTGTAATTTTATACCTGCTTCAATTACTTGCTTGGCTCCTTTCATTACACCTAATAGGTCGTGAACTTTTGACATTACCTGAAAGGGAAATAAAATTCAATTAGAAGCGCTAATTATTGTACTGAAATTTCTTTCTTTCTTCTGTACGAATAAACGTAGAACATTAACAGAATGTCTCAAGTTGAATCCCGGGTGGGACAACGTGATATTGGATTTTTTCAAATCAATATCAGCCCACTTTTAACACCTCTGCCTACCCAGAAGCATAGGGATGAGGTATATTTTCTTTTTAATATAAATAAAAGTTAATAGATGCTTACTGTTCCTATTAGCTTGATTATGACCAGGATTTGGAAAAATTAAATCTATTAGCAAGGCACGTGACTAAATGTGGGGTGGCAGAGTATAGAGTACGGAATAACCCACGCCCCTAATATCTACAGCTTTACTATGAAACAAGAAAATAATACACCCACATATAAAATTCTATACTAACCAGGCCCAGTTTTGTATGCTTATATCACCGGCAGATTATCAAAGTCGGCATTTTGTAATTAGTCTAGGCAAATTATTAAGGATTAAAAGACGTAGTAGTAAGTATAGTATGTCTAGAAATTAAATGTCAATAATTTTGACTTGAATGACTTGTTTAACTTATAATGTGCCTAGATAAATTACAAAGTGCCGTCTCACAATATGTCGGTGAGACATAATAAGCATTTTTTTTCTGTTCACTGCCTATTTCGTTTTTGTGAATAGTAATTGCTTTGTTTCAGTAAAATTTACACAGTTTTAATAATTTTTGTTTTATCTGTTAGTTGGGTACAAATATATTTTCGTTGGACTTCTGTGTGGTTTAAATGTATAAACTATTAATTGTTAACGTCATTTCTTGATGTCTAAGATTTGACATAAACAATTATTTAAAAAAATGCAATTGCAATATGAATGTTTGATAGGACATTGAAAATAGAAAATGGCAGAACATTTAAATTTGAACCCTATTGAGAAGGTGTTACGGTCATAAGTTCAAAGCGTACTTCACGCTCTAAATATATATAGAGTGTTTCAAGTTTCAGGCGGGTCTAACGCGACCGCAGTCGTGGCGGCGAGCCGACCGCAACTAGGCAAGTCACACGGTCGGTACACTTGGGGGTGATACTATCGCGACATTATACGTTTGTGGTGTGGACAGAAGGCTTCAAGGACTAATAAATAATTATTGTATTGTTTTAAGATAAAAATTTATCACGTCAAAAACCACTACGGAAATATATTATGTATATTTTATGCCAAAAAATCTGGCAAAGGAGCAACCCTATGTCTGTTAGTTTAAATCCCTTCTCTGTTTGGTATATAAAAAGGTTAAGGTTATGAGAGGATTTAACTGGTCGTAAAGTATCGCGTATTAACTTGTGAACATCCGCAAAATCAGTGTATTTGTAAATACGCTGCAGATATTTAAAGAAGGAGAATGCACGTTTCTTTCTCTTGATAAAACGGAAAAGGCGAAATATCTACAATATTTCTGATCGTTGCGGATATCTATGGATAGAGGTTTACGAAGCTTCTGCAACACTTCTACTTGTCTATGGATAGTAATAATATATAAAGGAAATATATATAAAGGAGGAAAAGAATAGAATCGGTCACTTATCGAAAAAAAAATAAAAAGAATATACCGACTTCCTTCCAGAAGATACTTCTCTATTCGCACGACAGATGGATGTGCTGGTCGCAGTAAATAACTCCTAGTACATAAGACAATGAGACTATTTGCTTAGGAATTCTTGAAGCGAAACGAAACTAGCTTCGTACTATATCCGAGCAGCAAGCGTGAAGTAGACAATAACGGTCTTCACGGCAGCGGGCACTGGGGGCACGGGGGGCACGGAGGGCACGGGGGAGGTGCATGTAACGTGACACCAGAGAGACGGTCTTTCCTCTCCGTTAATTATACCGTGACAATAAGATTGATTAGATCATGTGAATTGTGCTTTTGTTTTTGTCTTTTCTATTTGCGGCCAGCGTCTGTTTTGTGTTCTCTTTTTTTTATAATTCTTTTACTTGCCAGTACTTTATTAATATTTTGATAAAAAAAGTATAAATTTCTAATTAATCATAATGGCACAAAATAATCTATTTCATTAAAAATATTCTTGAATAAAGTTTGATATTCATTACATATTAAGATAACACAGAAATCCTGCGTGTGCGTCTACCAACGCTTAAAAATACTTTTCTTTTAACTGAAATAATAAGGCAATGATTTTTATAAACTACTCGTATTATATACCTTAATTATGAAGTATATTTAAGTATAAGTTTTGGTTGTTTTTTTTTTAATAAAAAAATACTTAAAAAGCCTTGACTTCGTCACCGGATGCAAACGGGAGCGGAAAGCGTTGATCGAAAATAAACGTGTAAAAAAAATTCTACCAGCCTGTATATCAGGTTACCGTACATCTGGTGACGGTGGAAAGAAAATGGTGAGTGCTCGCGTTTTACTTTCTTATTGATTCATGATTGCCTGGTACATACATTGTTATTAATTAAATATTTTCAACATATTTAAAAATATTTGTATACGTTGTTTACTTAACAGTATCTGAGTACTTGTGGTAAAAATGACTATATTGTTTTTAAGAAATGCGTCCTAAATTTAAGGAAGTTAAAATAAAAGCAAAGCCAATCTTAATATTTTTCTAACGTGTTTCACGACAACCGAATGATGGATTTGAACCAATGGTTGCGTTCGGCTTATCCCGTAGTCTGTACCGTTAACTATTACGCTATTGGCGGTTTAAATCGTAAAAATCATTTCCGTGATAGCAACGTAGAAATACAAGATTTATTAAATATTAATAAAATCCATAATCTCTGCATACCTCTTTAGGTTACGGGCGTAAGCGCATATTTATTTATTTATTAAGTCTAATATGATGTATAAATGTTATTATGATCCTTAGAACTATAACTATATGTTTTAATTTATATTCTCGATAAAAATTCTTCATTGAACACATAATAAATTTAAGGAGATTATTTGTAAACGTAATGAAAGCGACACCATAATGGCGGCACGTCACGTGACCTTGTTATATTGTGACAGGTGATTTGGCGCGCTTTGGCTGCCCAGCGTGACGTCTACCAAGAACAACATTAAGTATACGCTTGTCAACTTCATAAATATACTAATAACGTACCTTAAATCAATTAGAATAAGAATTATTATAGCTTGGTAATAATTTATGATTAAAGTACTTAATAATTGGCAGGGCATTGTTGGCGGCAACAAAGGGGGCGTGCAGAGGCGCGTGGCCGCCATTATGTGTGGAAAGCTCTTAATTAATGTGAAAATAAAATAATGACATGATAATCTACCGCTCAGAGGACATGGAATTGATAAGGATGACAGTGGGAATATTTTCATTGCCTACAAAGAATAGAATATTATGATGGAAAAATCATTAAATCGAAAATTTGTATTTTAAATGAAACGTTGAAACGTCGCTTGTATATAAATAAAAATATAACAATATTTGTATCTATTGCAATAGCTAGAAAATATAAAATAGCATTTCAATCTTTATTATACTAAAAGGTAAGACTAAAAAGAATCTACACGTACGGTAAAATAAAAAGATTGTTTAGTAAAAAATAACGCTCACGTGCATTTTCGTTTCTCCGTCAGACTGTTTGGCGATATCGATGTTTGCTCATTATTCCCTCATTAAGACCAAGTCCAACATCCACTTAGTGCGGCCAATGCGGTGGACAAAGTGAGCGGAACAATTTGCGTGGTTTTTTTTCCACTACTACAAATGTTTGCCAACGACTGCCGCTTGGCGATCGTACGCCAAACATTCGGCACACGCACTGCCGATCCGGTGAGTCGGGTAAATATTTACTATAAGTAAAATATTTTTATTTGCATACCCACATTTTTATATTGAAATATTGCCTACTATGTTATTGTGATCGTGTTACAGTTTGTCCGTAAGTATTAACATTACGTAAGAGAAATAATATAAATACGGTATTCAATAACTCGTTTTCAAAACATTAAAGGACTTTACTTAGCCGTGGCTTAGCCAAAGTGAATTCTTACTAAAAACTAAAAAAATACTAACATACACTGAGTCGATATTTTCAAACTAGGTAATACCGCCGCGCCTCGAATCTCAGTTAATCTGTTTGCCGCCGTGTTTGTCGCGGGTTCGAACCCGGCTCGGTCAATATTAATACAGTCGAAGCGTGTTGGATTTCCAAAGCACCGGTTATTGTCGACGCAGAGCTTTTGTTCGATCAATTATTACTACTTTGTAACTCCTACATAGATTAAAAATGATTGTCAAAAGCCAAAAAGAAAAGAATTTTTATACTTTACCCCCTCCCCCCTTCCTATTATCATATTTTTTTTCCGTAATGAATTTTATAGCAAATTTAAACGGTGAGCTCCTACTATCTCTCTGCCCATCCTACCCAGACTTGATAATGACTATGAAGAACCCTCAGGAAATCAAGCACCCTCAAAATGGGGATCCAACCTTGAAAAAAACCTGGATTCATCAATGAGTATTGCAAAAAATCTAACTATAAAATCATTACCCGTAATCCAGACCTACACTAGGCCTAACCTGTTTATGTGTGAAAGAAATACAAAAAAAAAATGTCACCAACCCTGAGCATTGTCAGCGTAAAGCTTTCGGCGTAAGTTTGAATGCGTGTACCTGTTGTTTTATTTGTCGGTGCGGTCGAAACCTTGTTTGTCTAGCGTCGCGCCCGCGGCCGCGGCGGACCGTGGACATAACTGTCTCTAAGTATAAAACAAATCTCTTATGTAAACACTCTTCATATCCGTAAGTTGCTTGATTTGTTGTTAATAATCAAAGCATTCTTAAGTGGAATTACTAAATTGTTTTATTGAATCTTTACATAGAGTAAAACAAAGTCTCTTTTCACTGTCTGTACGCTTGTATCTTTCAAACTACTTTTCTAAACTACAGAGCGATTCAAGAGGGAGGTTTATATGTATAATACAGGAATATTACAGTACAGGAAACTCAAGAATTTTTAATACGGAATGTACTCTAATACCAGCGGAATCCTGTGGTGGGTTGCTAATAAATATATAAAATATTGCTCGTAGAATGAAAGACGGATATCGCAAAGATTCTGCCTATAATCTTTTTTAATAATTGAGTTGTTATATACGAAATGTTTTTTTTTATCTGATGGTATTTAATGATATTGTCATGGTCAAATAAATTCATTATATTTATTACATTTTTCCCTGAACTTCTTGTTTTATTTTTCCTGATAAATTAGTACATAGCATTAGACAAAGAAAGAAGTAGAAGATAGTAATAGACTAGACTCTCCTTTAGTACACTGTGATCATGGACATCGTCTCTAATTGACTTCCAGGAGAATCTAGTGATAACTATATAAATTCTAGACTACCTAAAGCCTTAGATATTTCCACCGCTTTATAATAATGTCTTTAAAAAGCCAAACGTCAAAACTTATTCCCCCACTGGATGTTAAGGGAAGTAAACAAGCGGCCCTAATCTTTTTATTTACGCCGCACAACAAAGGGGAGGTGCTTCTTAAAAGGTTTCTATGCCAGTATAAATTTACCATTGTTTTTGTTGCCCTCTCCGCCCCTGCCTCCTCCAACGGAAGGGTTGGTTCGGAAGCCGCAAAAATATTACGTGAATTTCTTGACTTTCTGTTTCCCAACTTTATCTTAACTAAAAGATCCTAAGACATTATACTCGAATAAAAAAAATATAACTGAGATTATATTTGAATGATTTGTTCACTAAACTTTATGAACGGAGCGGATGTGAACTCCGCATCCGCTTTAAAAGTTGGGATATAGTTTTATATACATAGGAAACAATTAGAATTGTTTAGTTTCTTTTTCTAATTTGCTTATCAAAAATAGATTTTTTGCGAAACATGCGGATCCATCCATCGTAAGTTTGCTTCTTTTTAATTTTTCTGTCTATAGTTATCTCTTGGACGTATGCCTCCTTTAGGTTATCTTAGTAGATATATTAAGCAAAGAATTGCTATTGGTAATTTATCCAGCGGACCAAACCTTATGCCACATTTATTTGTTTTGTTTGCCATAAGCGCATTTTTTCATATACAATTGCCATAAAAAAAATCACAATACAAACAATAAAACTGGCAACATCAAGAGCTTGGTCAAGGACGTATTACATTACAAATCTTCTATAATTACAGCCATCGAATAAAACGCAGTTTAATGTACGAAGACATTATTCTATTTGTCAAACCACGCGCACCCTGACACGTGTTTTGAGTCCGAAAGTGAAGTTTTTAAGAACCCTTAATGTTATAAAATTATCTAATGAATTTGGGCTAAATAAGCCTTATTCCGTTGGAATAGAATCTAATAGACTCTGTATTAAACAGGTAAATAACGTTCAGAAATGCAATTTTAAATAGTTACGTAAGCATTCGGACACTTGCACTTAAATACGAAGCGTCTACTTGCCCGTACGTTATTTGATAATTACACATAGGGTTGACAAACATGCGACAAGCAGAAATTTGAAGAAGCAAATTAATCTGTCAAAGAAAGTACTAGATCTAGGAAGATAAAATGAAAAGCTGATATAATATGACATTTTTTTTTAATTAAAAAAATTCGACTCTCAGGGTTTTTGTAGGAAAAGGTGGCAAGTAGTTCACTTAATATCAGGTACACCGCTAGGCATAAACAAACTGTGACTAACTGATGTGTTTTTCTACCTTCAATGTTGGATAGATATGAAAAGAATCCACTATCATCCATTCCCTTTCTAATCCTTTCCTTTCCTATAACCTTCTTCCAAACGTCGGGGTGTCAAATGAAAAAAAATACGATTGATAATTCTTCAAATCAACGCGTCCAAACTCTTCAAATTTAAAGTCGCCTAAATTTATAAAAAAACGTTGTAAAGGTTCAGTACTGTAGATGTCACTGGAAATCTTATTAAAACAAAAACGTGTACAATAAATAAGCGTTATATTCGTTATATGTCCATCCGTCTGGCAGACATTTGGCAACCCTGACGGGACGTATTGAGGTCGGGATCCGCCATTGTTGGTTGGCGCCAAATTTTACGTCACTTGGAACTCGAGACGCGTCGCTTGCACTTCAATGAATAGTTTATTGTTAATTTTCGCTACTTTTTTATACACATTGGAAAATTCCTTCGTTACTTATAATTACATGGAATGCAATATGAACAAGATATGCTTTCAGGAATACATAAAGTATACTAGCGGTGCCAGAAGACGTTGTTTTATATGGCTTGCCTGTCATTGAAAGTTTCAGCTAACATTTTCTGTATAATCATTACATTTATTTAAAAAAAAGCAGAGATAAATGCAGCTACTTAGTTATCTTTCAGCCTTTACATGTACCTAACAGATTCGTACTTTCTGAAATTAGGTAGAAGTATTATTTGTCTAACAATTAGTGTTTATGTGTATACGTTAATTCGTAATCACCTACCTCTTTGGGTTACGGGCGTGAGTGTACATTTTAAATACGGGAAATAATTAAAACTTTTCCCTTGCCAAGGAACGATCAATTAAAAGTTATATGGTTGTCAATATTAACAACTAAAAACCACAACCGTTGGTTGGAGGCGAATGTTCTGAACCACCCCTGTCCTCCCGATTGCGGCTAAAATTATCTAAACTGGAACAGGCAAGCGGGACGCTCGTAACCCGATAGCACTCGGGAACATCCCCCTGCCTCCCCTGACCCCCTGCCCCCCGCTCCCTGGTCTTCCGGGGGAGCGGTAACAGGGACCGTATGCCCGCACTCGCACAATACCAACTATAGATAAAACTGTGTTATGCAAGAATCAACTATTATTGCAATTAATTTTCAAAATAAAATGCGCTCACGTCCGGAAGTAAGAGTTCCATTTGATGAGATCCTGGCACACTTCTCTTGCTTCTTCTACGTACCTGTATCTATTCCTCTGTTTTTTACTGAGGAATTAAAACTAAACGTACGAACTCCAAGTCTATGAATGATAGCAGTTGGTATGAGACAGGCGGTGTTAGTTCTATTTCATGAAGACTCAAATTAAGTCTCTGCTCTAGAAAAATAAGGACAGTATATACCTCGTTTGCCTCCAACAAAGAAATATCTACATCTTATCCTACAAATAGATATTAATATTTTTTTCATAGAATGGAAGAAAGGACTTTGTGAAAAATGTTATTGGCGTAAATATTTAATATATTATAATCGACTTGCTCCATATCGCATGATACTTGCCCCGGCAAGGTGCAGGCCCGGCGGGCGAGTACAATCACTTACGCAATTGTTTAAACAATGAGCGGTAATAAAATATCGAGTTACCGGTAATAATAAATGAGCATCGGAACAACGCGGGCAGTATGCTGCGGGGGGGGGGCGATGTCTCTTTGATGGTTTTAATACTGCTATGGGACGTATAAAAATCTTGAATCAAATTTAAAAGTAATATGTAAACATATTTAAAAAGGAATTCCTTTTTCGAAATTCAAATACTCGTTTAGTTCACAATTAGCAGAAAGTTTATGCCTCCGCCCAGTTTAGTGACAGTTTATAAAATGTCTAGTATGATTATAAAATGACGAAGTACACATAACAAATACAATAGATAATGTTTGTCTGACCATTTTCTTAGGTTAACAGAAAGTTGATTGGTTTTCCCACAAGATGGCGTCATCATTAGACTTAGGTAAGTTAAACATAGAAATTTACAAACGAAAACAAAACAAATCTCGAAATGTTTATCTCGCCAGTCTTGAGGGATTACGTGAAATCCGTTCAAACGTGCGTAAACGAATAGAAACTAACATTACAAAAAACAAACAGAAGTACGTACACAATACGGGATTAGTCCCGCGTTACTAATGCGGACGCCGACGTCTGCAGATTTTGGCGCCATTTTACAACAGATAATTAATTCCAGCCCCGAAAACAGTTCAACAGACAGATAATATCCGGATTGCTTGACTTAATTATAACCAAAATTGCATACTTCTAGATACCATCAAATGTGCCAAAAGTAAAGCCATATAAACGTTGCGACTTCGTTCTGTTCCCGGCATTATGACGTTAAAAATTCCCAGTTTGTATTTAAATATTTATTTATTTAACGGCTCGTCAACAATTGCACACATATAAATTTAGACAAAAACACAAAGACACGATATTTTAGTTAACTATGCACAATCACAATATTAATTGGTTTGTGGTGTGAAATTGTTTTTCCGACAGCTTCAAGGATATAAAAATGCACGAACATCTTTCAAACATTGAATTTTTATGAAATACATTATCTGCAGTTATTTAATCTATGATTTATAGCACCGGTAGAAAGAGACATGACTACAAGACCCACCAAAGGTCCATGTTATGTTTATTACAATTTTTTTATAGTAAAGGGGGCAAACGAGCGACGAGTCGCCTAAAGTCAGGTGGTCACCGCCGCCCATAAACATCCGCAACACCAGGGGAACTGCAGATGCGTTGCTCGTTTTTTGAAGGACCCCAAGTCGTATCCGCTTGGAAATACCGCAGGCGGCAGATCGTTCCACAAGGCGGTTGTCCGAGGCAAGAAGTTTCTCAAGAACCGCGTGGTAGTGGAACGCCAACCATCAATGTGGTAAGGATGGAGTTTGGTGCTCTGTCGTGTTGTGCGGTGACGGAACTCAACTGCGGGAATTGTTTCAAACAATTCATCGGAACACTCCCCGTGGTATAGACGATAAAAAATGCAAAGGGAGCTAATGTCCCTTCGCAAGGCCAGTGAGTCAAGCCGATCAGTAAGATAAAATGATAATTTTCTAATATGTTCGGACGTTATTTGCGAAGTTTTGTTATTTTTACATAAAAGTTACACAACTGTTCAATACATTTTTTATAAAATACACGTCCGTAAGCTTGTAAAAGAATCTTCATCGTGATTACGGATTTCCAGAGACTATTCTTAATATTGCTTTTCCAAGTCTGCCTGTTTGGTAATCTAATTAGTTTTTTTAAAAATATTGAAAATCGGAATTTAAGGTGTAAAAATTTACTTTTTCTATAATTTAAACCTCTTAGACTTTACATCGAAGCACGATTTTGTTATAGTTTTTAATAAACTAAACTGAAAGTAACACAACGATAGTAAAACAATCCGATAAATATATTTTAATCTTTATCTTAGCTACTTTAAGGGTTGTTCACATGTTTGTCAACACCAAAGAAGTTGTTAGGTCGTTATTGTTTTTTATTTTTCGATCGTGTGCAGAAACCAGCATTCCGGCTGATTAGAGTTCTGACAAGGTCTGACGTAATGCAAGGAGCCAAGCGTCGGCCACACAGCCGCGGCCGCGTTGGCGGGAAATGCACCCAAATCCAATTTAATGGCGGTTTTGTCGATGGCCATTGATGTGAAATAATGCAGGGATGCGCCTCTCGTTGCCTTTGTTTGTGGTGTCGATAACTTTTTTTTCTTCGTTTATTTCAATTTAACGGATAGTGAATTTGATCTGATTTAATTTAGAGATTTTTCTGCTTAAATTTCAAGGGCAAAAGTTGTAATTTTATTATTATTTCAAGTTGCAAGTTTTTGTAATTTACCCATAACTTAAGTATAACACCAACATATAGGTTTTTAATATACATCCGTCTTTATTAAAAAAAACACCAGGGAATCGATTTTTAAATTAAGACGTAATCGATTTCCTTCCGATAATTGATAATTTACTGTTGATATGTGACTGTTAGCACACTTCTTACCTCAAGGTTAGTTTAGTTTTAAACGACTTTATAGCATAAAACTTCTTCCAACTGTTATTTTTGGCCAGTTAACGCAGGAACGTTTTACGATTTTACGAAGTCGCCAATTGGACAAATACATTATCCTTGTTTCGGTTGGGCAACAAATAGCTGAGATATAAGAATTCTTAACATAAAAAAAATTAAACTAATACATTCCATACACTAAGTCTTCTACGCGACTTAACAAATTCCATTAGCAACACATCTTTTTAAAAACTCGAGTTTTGTTTAAGTTGATTTTCCACATCTCTGCCTATATCCTATCCCCATTTAGATGCTATGCGACAAAGGGACGACAGAGAATAGAACGCGAGGACAGTTTTCACTTTTGTGTATTGTTTCTCATGTTACATCCAATCGAATGAACAAAGAGTACAAAAGCAAGAAAGGGAATTTAGATCTGAAAATGATAATGGCACAATATGGACGGCATTAGAGGTTAGAAAAAAATATTTTAGTAACATGCAATGTTACTAGTAATAGGTAATTTAAAAAAAATCAAAAAAGCCGACTGATCTATGGTCAATTCCAATGGAAGACGGAATGTAAACGACACACACAATTTAAGATAAAACTCGTTAATTCCGAAATATTTTCGGAAACAAACTTTTTCACACATTAAGTATTTTATAACATTAACTATCCATATTTTACAGTTTTACTCAATTTTATCTGACGATTTTCACAAAATTACATACCGAAGGGGTAGACAGAGGTGAAACTAGTGCACCCACATTTCGTCATATCTTTTTCCGTCCCATAATGTGATAGAGGGCGAGCCTATCTCTATATCGGGTACAAATTCCAAACTCCAGGTTGATATCGAGTTGAAAAAACCCAATATCATTTTTCCCGACCCGAGAATCGAAACCGGGACCCCGGCGTTGCAGCCGTACCGTATATGTAATACGTGATACCACTGAGCCACAAAATTACAATATCAGTGAAATTATAAAAAGTGTAATGGCCGCCATGTATGGTAATTGACGTTTGTTTACAAAGTCTAGGTTTGTGTAATCTGAATGAATAATTTACATTATCGTGTTGTAATTATTATTTACGACGTGAGGTGACTTGATCCTATGAAAAACGTATTTGGGACACTGTAGTAGGTAAAAAAAATTTACTGTGAAATTTGTCACTGAAGAATTCTGATCATTTTACGTGCTCGAACCCCTTAACTCCCTCCCTTCTCCCTCAGTAGGGCGAAAAACTTTCTCATAAATAAATAAAGTCTCATCTACAAAAACTCGAAAAAAAAATCAAAGTTGATTTTACTTTCTCTAAAGTTGCGGTGTTGTCTTAGGACGGAATTATTTGCGAAGTCTGGCGCCGGATAGATGACGAATGGCTTCTATTGACAGACACAACACATTCCGGGGTCGATAGAGATTATAAAATTGCATCTTTGTACATTTACTGCTTTGGTGTATTGGCGAGATCTCGGTTTCGAATCCCTGGTGAGGTCGTAATATTGAGTTTTTTCAACTTGATATGAGCCCGGACTTTGAATGACTGATATGACGATAGGCACACTTACATCATGGGACGGAAACATACGACTCAAGGTGAGAGCACTAGTTGCATCTGCCTACTCCTTCAAGGAGCACAGGCGTGAAGTACATTTTTAAATAACAACACTAATAGTATAAAGGTGACTATTAAATTCTGTACTTAGTACACATATGCAACTTCCTACTAAATTGACTAAAATAATTATGTCAAAAAGGGAGTAAACCTATTGTCATTTAAGTCACTCTGGATGGAGGCTTTAAGTTCTATATTGTTAAATATATATTAATAAATATTGTATAAGTTAAATATTGAATTTATTGACAACATATCTATCACGGATTAATAATAAAAGAATCAAATATCGAAATAAAAATTATATCTATATTTTATATGGCAACATTTTCATAGTATTTTTAAATATGATCTGTGCACGAATACCGAATTCCAAATAATTGAGAGCGTGTAAATGTACCACCCCACCCTAACAGCATCGTCCTTTTACTATTCAAATTTAAATGAATTCCACTTCCATACAGAGGCGGTACACATCAAAAGGCGTTATCTCTGCCCACCAATACACAGCCAAGGGGCGCCCTTGAAGAATATCCTCGCTTTGCGATTGGCCGCTGACGACACCACTTTATAATGTCCTGGGCATCCTGTATAAAATATTTTCATCTTATTTTTACTATAAGCCTTCGTATAATTCGATCCTTGTCCCACGAAAAGCAATACTAAAAGATTTTCTCAATTTTCCTGTCAAGTGATTGAACACTATATTCAATTCTATATATTTATGTCAAGTTTTTTGTATCTACAAACTCAATAACAGGCTTTGAAATTGAATCTCATTACATTTATATATCTAAGGCATTATGATACTTCTTATTGTACTTAAAACCAAATAATGTTACAATTATATTTCTTTAAATCTTAAGACACACGTATTTTTGGCATTTGTTATTTTTATTTGTAATTGAAATGTTGTCATTTTCTAATTAGATTACGTAATGGTACGTAAATTCTAACTAGAATACAACAATATGGAAAAAGTTTATAAGACTATGTTAAAAATGTGTATTTTTATTCTAATTACAGGCAAATGCATTATTCAATGCCAATTATAATCTGTAGTCATCATGCTACTTATTATATTTAACTTATTCAAAATTATCTAAAGAGATAATGTAAAACAATTTAAATATAGAACAATTACATAAAACGCTTTAATCATTAACATTGTTTATTAATAACCTCATTTAGTAAGCACCTTCATATTCTTAATTAGTCATTTGTAAATTGGTCATTAAAATTGAATTTAACGCCACCTATAAATCGATTTTAAGCAACTGTAAAGTCATCTAAACTTTATAGTAGTGTCTGACAATATTTGTAGATGACGCTTTAAATAATAAGAGACATCATTTGGAAATAAGGTTGTTTTATATTTCTGTGTCTTTTTCGCTTCGCTTCATACATATATAAATTGTTATATAAATTATTTAATTGACTGAAATTTAAAGGAAAATTATCAAGCATTTAATTATTTTTTATAGTACAACACAGAACGGACGCGTGTCGCTTTGCTCTTGCGCGATGGACCCGTTTCAATGACGTTACAATCGGCGACGTGTTGACGTTTTAGAGATTTCGCTTCTATTTCTCACTTTTGATATACGTGTCAAGCAAACTTTGCGCGTCCGGCCTTTGAGCCTCTAATCTTAGGAAAAACTGTAAGTATTCTATTTAATTCATTATTTTCTTATCAGTATTATATGTTTAATGATATCTTTAGTTATATTTTTACGAGTTGAAACAGTATTAATTGAAAACATAATATTTATGTTACGGAAAATCTAGAACATTTTCCGATTGTAACAGACGATTTCGCTAATATACCGTTTAAAATTAACGTTATCGAGTGAAGGTGAACATATTTTCCGCTTTAACCCTTCGTTAATTAAATTCTGTATTCAAATCTGCGATTTAAATTTGCTTACGTATTGTGTACAGTTACATCTTGTAAGAACTTCATTTTATTGCTAAAAAAACTATATTGACCTTTTATACTCGTTTGGTGACTTTTATAAAATGAACTGATAGCAGTATAATTGAAATATATTTTACGTCGATGCCATAAACTGTTTATAGTCGTAAAGATGTGAAAGTTTGTAAACAGCTGTTGTAACAGATAACTAGAAAATGTTATTGCGACTGAGTATTTTAAAATGTCCTTTCCTAAGATATAAGTAATAAAATATACCTTCAATTATACTTTACAAAAATGAAAAATAAACTTTTCTTAAGTTTTTCGATTTTTTAGAAGACATAGTTAAAGTAAATGTGTAATGCTTCAAGTGTTGATCAAAACAATTTATATATACTTGAAGTTAAAGAATTTCGTATTAACATTTTCTTAAACTTCTTCTATTGAATTTTTTTTCTCTTATTAATCATAAATGATAGTTGAAATTAACTAAAAGCTTTGTACTCCCATCAACATAAGTGTGTCTGTCGCCTGTAGAAAATTAGTCATACTTATAACTACAAAGATTTCCCCTTGCCACACTTATTAACTGTACATCCATTATTTTTTATATAACTTTAAGGTTTATTTGCTAGTTTAAAAATTCATAGTTACATTTAATCTTATTCTCGTATTAATGTTTGATTGCAGGACAAATATCTAATCAAATAAAATGGCACCAAAACAGAGAATGCGTATCGCAAACGAGATTGCAAGCAAGAACATCACCATGCGAGGGAATGTACCTAAAACAACCAAGGTAATTACATTTATTTCTTCTAGGACAATCTCATATAAATATACATACATACATATACATACATATATACATATATATATATA
>JAABKM020000019.1:2632613-2646429 GCA_016277805.2 Papilio aristodemus | reverse complement strand
ATACATATGTATAGATAGATTCAAAAATCATACATCTAATCGCTGAAAATTTGAGATATTGTTAGGTGTTTATTATTAAATTTAGCAAGGTTGCCACAAGATAAGTAATTGGAATTCAATAATGCAAATAATCAGCTATCTTATTTAACCTATATTTGATAAGACAACCACAATATACAATGTCAACTATCCCAATGTATCTGGTACTTGCCAAACATTGAATTTATTTTAGACAGATAAAAGGATAGCTTAATAAAAGAAATAAAGAAAAATCAAAGGTTTTCAAATAAAAAAACGTTTTTCGTTTTATTTAATAAACATATATATTATTTTATTACAATAATTAAAAATTGCATTATACCATTAGATGTTATACGTTTCTAAACAAATGTTTATATTTACCAATTTTACATTTTATTATCTGTATTAATATTAATATTTAGAGAAATACACTGTAACTGCCTCGGTGTCACAGTTGTATTACGGTACAGCTGCAATAATGAGGTCACAGATTCGAATCCCGGTTCGGATAAAGTGGTATCGGATGTTTTCAATTTGGCTTCAACCTTTAATTAGTAATTTGTGTCCAATATTAAGGCTCATTTATAACATCATGGGACAGAAAAACATATTACGAAATGTGTGTACACTAGTTACAACTCTGCAGAATTTTATTTACTTATTTAGTATTATGTTTGTTTCAGGAAAAGGATGACCAATACCCAGTAGCGCCCTGGTTAATCGCTCTCTTTATCTTTGTCGTGTGCGGGTCGGCCATCTTCCAAATAATTCAATCGATCAGGCTCGCTTAGATTGTGACGACTATCCGACTGATAATTTAGTGTCCAGTGTCAAGGTCATGGCATGCTTCTCCATCTTCCATTCGGTATAACAAGTAACATATATCTTCTAGATGTGTTACCACTTCTCTTTTCTAACCTAAACGTTGTTACATGCCATTTGTGTCCGTTTTAATAATTAGGATATTAGACCCCATTGTGACCTTCCTGAATCGCCTTCAGTTTCCATCTTCCAATGCTGGTCTATCCAAATATAATCTCATATAAACATAGTAATATACTATATTCTTGTATATTGTAAAAATGAAATTAATTATCCAGCGATATGTTTTTATTGATTTTTTTTTTAATTAAACGCACAAAGTAATTGGTTTTGTTTGGTAGAATTCTGTTCTTTGTATATTTATGGTTTTAGCAAAATTTTTTTAATGATTGAAATTATTTTGATGTATTGAATTGATAGCCACTGTTACGTAAAATTATTTGTCGGTGAATTATTTTTAATTTTAATTGTAATTTATTTGGTTAAATACAGTATATTTGTCGAAAAATTGTTTTGATTTCACATCCATCGAAAATATTGATCGATTTCAGAGATGTCTAGAATTAAATCACCATTCTGTTTTCTATATGTAAAAACAAACGTTGAGATAACACGAATAACTTCAAAACAAGATATGTAGTAATCGATATGGTCATTATGTGCACTTTATTTGCTTCAATCACCAATTTTTAAATAAGCGCCATCTATTTGTGTTAGTAACAAGTATCAAAAAAGAACAAGGAATCATTATTGGAAACAGTGCCATCTATTATTAAGTGTATAAGTTACCTAAATTTTTTGTTGTTGTCAGCGCCATCTATGATTGATAGCAAGAAATGAAGTCACTTAACTGTTTTCAAAAACATTTCGTTGCAATAAATAAATGAAAAGGTTTATCTAGAACATTTTCAATTCTAACAATTTTTCATTTTCAACATTCCTCAGCTAGAATACACAATAAAATAAAATTGACAAACAAACGCGAAAACTACATTACTTTTAAGTCATCCCATTTCATAAAAATAAGTTCTCGTATTTGTTCAGAGAAATACTCGCAAAAGGAGATGAATACTATATAAAAGGTAAGTAAAAGTACAGGTACTCTAATTGCATTATTTGTAAAATATGCTACTGGATCTTTCACTGGTCAAAATAAAAGTAGTATTTTATTATTTTGTTTATTTGTTTTTTCAGATATTATCTCTTTATTATCAAATTATTGACATCAGACTAAAATCGAATTCGTTAGAGTCGAATCGTTGTCTCTTTTATAATACAATATTATTTCTATATAATACAAATTTACATAATTGTCATGTGATATGTTTTAAATCATAAACTAACCTATTACACCGTTTTAATTTTGTAAATACAACAATTAGTAATTCAATTGTAACCATTATTTTATGTGCATATAAAAATACCACAGGTAATACAAACAATTGTGTTGCCATTAAAAAATATTAAATTTTGTAAAAATATTGCTATATAAAATCATTTTAAGGTTATAAGTGCTGTCAAATAAAAAAAGAATTTATTGCCTCATAATATATGCTAATAAAATTATATATTTTTATGGTGTAACAGGTACAATAATCTAATTGTTTTAAGCACCTTCTAGCACCAATATTATGATACTTTATTTGTGGTGAAAATTTACATACTACATTCGGAATACGGAAAGGTATATTATCTTTTTACGAAACCTAGCGTGGGTAAATAGCGTTCTTTTAATAATTTCTATGTACATCTTTTATTATAGAAAAAATTATTTCAAATTCGAACATTCAAATTGGAGCAATCTATCAAATTATAAAAATATAATATAACAAAAATATTATGAATTTAAAGTTAAAAATCTATGTAGGATGTCCACAGCTCACGCATGGATTACAACTTTTACTGCGTTGATATGTTTATATTGCATTTCAAAGTCTTTTGTGATAGGAATAATTACATATCGTTGGTAACCTTTTTTTATTTTAATAAGATATTCAAAAAGATCTTTATGAGATTACCTGAGCATATATTCTTATGATGACTTAATAGGGAAGTGCTAAAATCTACTTCTGGTACCTTCCGTGCGATACACAAATTATTAACTAAAGTCAATGTTAACAATACTACAAATTGTCACCATTACTGATATCTGAACTATTTTATTAACATATTTCATGCAATTTAATGACAAATGTTTCATCTTTTTTTTATAAAATTGAAACTAAATAATCAGTGTATATTTTTATCGACAGCTAAATTGTGGATTTCTTTGTTTTTTTTTTTTTACTTTTTTAGGTCAAAATAAGCCATTATAATTATACTCCATCTTTCCTAAAAAGATGGAACTAACAATCTATGTCGGTAAAACAGTTTTCTTTTTCGACACTTTTGACCTACGCAAATATCATTTTACCAAAACAATCTTGCAATCCTTGTATCGATGAATAGAAATAAACAATATGTATGTGACATTTAATATTCTGTGTACAATTATGACTATTATATCTGATTTGTGACACTAAGTGTACTCTAAATATATATTTATATTACAGCTAATTTATTTTAAAGTATCGTAAATGGCCTCGTTGGGATATGTACCATTCAAATGGATACTGTTGCTAAAACTTAACGAATTATCTTTTATTAGACGGACCTCGTTTATTTCTAGACTATGTTTCTGATTCTCAATCGGATAATCCTCCATGTTGCTAGTTATTTCTAATCTTATGGCGTGATTTTTTGGATCAGAATGGCTAGACGGTTTATCGCGTTCCCACGAATCGACCGTTATCGACACGTCATTTTTACTTGCACCATCGTCAAATTCACTGGACGCAAGACTTGAATTATCCAACTCGAAATCTGTTGTCTTCTCTATCACTACTACTTCGATATGCCTAAAAGAATTTTCTTGATTTTCTATCATCTGCCTCGCTCTTTCATCATTGCGAATATTAACTTCTTTTTTAACATTACAAATCACAGGGTCCGTGGCCAGAACGTCAATGCTGGTATCATAGTTTTCTTCTTCAATAGGTTTGTTTGCATTCGGTGTACAAATTTCTGCATAAATGTTATCAGAACTTGAATCTGACTCAATTTTTTCTTCTTCATCATCCACAGCGTCTGCTACTTGACCGTAAGGCAGGTCTTCGATGACGGGTAGCTTCCTCTTTTGTATCGATGATATGGATCGCCTTATTTTAACTTGTCTCTGAGGTTCTTCTGATATATCGAGGGCGATATCTTCTTCTATCTCCGGTTTCGGTGTTGGAGCTCTGGGTTTATCTATCTTTCTTCTGAAATTGACAAGTTTCTCGCTGTCATTCGATCTTTCAGTTTTCGTTGGCATACTGTTGCTGTTGCTTCCCTCTTTCTTTTCGTTGGGTTTTTTGGGATGAAGCAAGTTGGAGGTAGACTTGCTAAGAACTCTTTTCGTTTTAACATGGAATTCGGAACACAACTTCTCAGTTATAAAGGAATGCTGCTTATAATTGATTTCAAAGTCATTGTCGTTGTACATGGACCCCGCTCCGAACATATTGATATCTTCGCAGCTCTGTATTTGATTGTAGGATTCAGATTTAGCAATCGCCTTTTCTGGTATTAAATCAGGTTGTATTCTCTGCCGTCTCTCGAGGTTCGTTGATGATTTTGTAGCCAATGATTTTTTAAGCATGTTTTCGTCTAAGGATTTCAGTTTACGTCCAGAACTAGAGTTACTTTCCATCGAGCCACAGTAGTTAATTTGATCGACGCTTAGGTTTTTCCTACCATGCTTGATATTGCTGCCGCTGTCTTCTTCTGTGGAAGGACTATCAGGCATTCCGGTCTGTACTGAAACGGATTTTGTTAAAACTGTTTTCTTGTGATTAGAACTGCATTGGCTCGTGCCCATTTCCGATGAAGAAGTCGTAAGACTTTTGTAAGAGTGACTCTTTTCAGCTGTACCATCGCTTTTTCTGGAAGCACCAAAACGATCTTCTATCAATTTAGCCATATCTTGATATCTCTCTATGGAACTGTGTTTTTCACCTAAAGGATCAAACGGATCTTTTACATCCCTGTATCGTTCATTATTTTCTAAAGCTGTTATCTTATCGTCAAGTTTCTCTGTGCTCTTGAGTAGTTTCAAGTTTTTGAACCATTTGTTCTTTTTGTGACCAGAATCTTCGCGAAAAACGTGCATTTTATCATTGGTGAACTGTTCCCGTTCACCTTTTCCATCGCTCTTTTCCTCTTTACCCTCGTCCTCGCTGTACACGTCGTAGTTCATGTGTTCGAGTTCGTTTTTACTTAAAAATATAATCGAACCTTCAGTCTCGTCAGGTATATCTTTTAGTACCTTCTCACTCTTACCGAACAAACGTGACGGATCTATTTTCAGGCCTTGTAAGGTGAATTTACGTTCTTTCTCAAATTTGACAGGTTCGTGGTCTTCCTTGAGGAGGTCCTCGGCCGTCTTCGCTCTGCTGACGACGGTTGAGTTTGCGTATGAGATCTGCCTGATCCAGTTGTCAACGTTGAGTTGACAGAAGGTTAGAGCTTTCTGGAGGCGCGCGGAGAGGAACATTCGTTTCTCGCTCTCGAAGCCGAGCTGGGTGCGTCGTATCTTAATGTTGCTGTTGAGTGGCAGCAACTGGAAGGCTTCCTTGGCGTGGTAGCGAGGATCCACGTGCTTGCTGGGGCTGGAGGGACCGTACTCCGGGAGAGAGCACATCACCAGCACCGGTTCTGTTATTGCAGCTCGCAGTAGAAGGTCTTCTGCAAGCAAAATAATTATTGTATCAAGTTATTGGTTTTGTGAAACCTAGAACTGTTCTTCAGGCTGTTCCCAAATGTAACATGCAGTGCCTATGAAATAAATTTTCTTGACATTCTTTCTGGGATAATTTATAATACTTAAATCTTCATATACTACTGAAGCGTGGTGGTTTTTGAAATACCAGGAAACTATCAACAATGTAATGATAAAGGTAATGCACGGGTAAGTTTGTATACCCACCTCCGACGTCATGCGCCATCTCGATGGGCACGGTGCCGGCGAGCAGGCGCACGCGCGCGGGCAACCGCCACAGGCTAAGAAGGTGCGGCAGACGGTGTGCGCGCGTCGCTACCTCTGGCGGGGGCGCCCCCTCGCACACCCCGTCCCACTCCGCCGGCGACAGCTCCTCGGGACACACCTCGTACAGCTCGCCCTTCGTGTTGATCGGCACGAACAGTTCCTGGAAAGTCCGATGACATTTTTAGTATTATAAGGAAATTAAAAACAGAACTGTATACCATATTTTCAGCAGCGACAGAACTTTTTAAACTTTGCTAAACTTTTTATAAAGGTTTTTTTTCTCACGGATCCATGTGATTTGACGGATTTGAGGAAGGCTGTCTGGCCAAGGATCTTTAGTTAGGAGATCAATGTGTTCTACGTCTTTCAGTGACGAGTGACGAAAAACCAAGGCAAACTTTTCCTGATGTACAACAGTCAGGGTTAGAAAGATTCGTCAAAGTTTTTTGTTTACTTCAAACGAACTTTCAATAATATTGTAGTTTACTGTATAGTTCCTTACTGTCATAGCAAGCAAGCATAGTTTTTTAAACAGTTGTCTGTTATTTAAAAAAGGTACATTCGTACCGTGACTGCTTAACCTAGTACCATCCTATCTTGGGAGTATATTATGAGATAGGACTAAATATTACACGAAATTATCGTAAAAGTTATTTTTTACGTTCGGTAAAGCAATAAGGAAGAAGTATTTTTTATGGATAACAACAGCATACTTATGCATTTATTATATCATTTGCACATGAGCCGCCTCGCGACAGAGTAGTAAAGATGAAACGTGCCAGCTTTATGGCTAGACTATTCGTTTTAATGCATTCCGCATCACGCCATACGTCATTGTCTATGCGCGCGGTTATTACAAGATGGCGGCCATTGTCAACCGTCACTGTCGGCTGTTAAAAGTTGGCGCGTTTGTATTTTAATGGCAGATACGTTTAGGTATCTCTTACTATATTATACTTAGTTTATTTCATAAATTATTTGTTTGTAGACAATTCGTATATCAAACAATATGCAAACTGAGTTTTCTTGTCACTTATTTTAAAAGAGTTTTTGTAGTTCTCTACAAAAGTAGGAATTTAAATTTTAAGTTGTTAATTAATTAATTATAGATAGTAGAGAAGTAAGAAAAAAATAATGAGACTCGTTACCAAACGAAATTACCTGTATCAAACGTTTCCAGAATTTAAAAGTCTATAATTTAAAAGTTAATGTACAATTTTTAATGTACAAATTTAAATACAAAAATGGTTATATCTTAAAATAAAATAAATCAATGTGTATGCGGCGAAGGTTGAGATAACCCGCCGACACGACTGTCGTGACCGCTCGCAACATACATTTGCGTGAATGCTTAATATTTTACTTTTCAAAGTAATTCGATGTAATAGCTTACAATTACATTTCTGTTTGTTTTTGACGTACGTTGGCATGTACGTGCATACAGTTTTATTGCAAAATTACAAAGTACTCTTAAAGCAAAGCAATTCTACTTTGAGTTTCTTTAAATATAACTCATTTACAATAACTTTATCAAGAATTACATACATTTGGTAAATCGTAATTTCAAGTTCTCACAAGCAGATGTCGCTTTTATTAAATCTTATTAAATTGCGATTATGTTTTTTTTAAAGTATTGACCTGATTCGAATTGACATTTATCGCAATTTATGTGTTAAAATAATATTTTACATTATTTTATTACTAGTTTAGAATGCTACTAAAATACTGAAAAAAATCTTCATAATCGTCCTTACTAAGAATAAGTTCCCATACTTTTATATTTCATCATACAAACATATTTTAAGATTAAGATATCAGATTAAAGTGCTTAAAGTTACACCACGCGTCATGTACAGACACCCCATCGATCAGCTCGGTGCAGAAATCTAGACCTAACGATAATCTAGACATAGATCAAAACAGCCGTCAAAACAGAGGTTTAATGCGGACTAGTGTTGCGCGACACAGGCGTGGCGGTTACAATGAGGAAAGAATAAAAATATGAATCCATTCATATATGGGCACTAATAGAAAACGTTTCTTTGAAAGACATTTAAGAATTAGATATTTTGAGTTTTTCAACGTTCGAATGATTTTATATTATATATTCCGTCTTCAATCAAAACAATTCAATTGCAATATTAGAATAATTAATTTGTAAGTTCGCTTTCAAATTTGTTACAGGAAAAATCTGATAATTTTGAAGGAGTTTCAGCTCACCTCGATTCCATTGATTGTTATTTGTTATACAACAGCGAAAAATACATGAGCAAAATTAATGATAGCCAAAGTATGTATAAAAAGTTGAGGTTATGTTAAAATCCAAGTCCTTTAATCATATAAAAATCAATATAACAATATCGATATTACTGGTACATCACTATTGTTTAATGTTTTCACACTAACCCAAATAATAAGTGGGTTTCATCGCGCGCGTGTGGCAAGCGCGGTATCTAGATGTGAACAGGTTCATTACTTAATCGATTTCTTGGCAGCTCTGTGAACGGCATTGTACTTAGTAAAAATAGAAATAAACAACGACTATGATTGCAGTGTTGTCACTCTATATTGCCATATGCCAGGCGAAAACAGAGTGAACGCCTGCGACAATGCGTTTATCACGGCGTTTCACTGGTTTCAGGTAAAGCAGGGATATTGAAGATAAATAATACGTCCAAATATTTTAAAATTTTGAAAGAAATATCCGATGAAAAAAAAATTAACTACATAGCTTCTAGTTACAATCGACTTTAGTCAGTTGTATGCGTGTGTGTGCGACACACTGATTTATCGAACTCCTCTTACATTGTATTTATGTTTTATTATTGTTTTCAAAGTACCAGGCGAGCATAAGATTGTTGCAATGACACGTACACGCGCATACATTTCTGATATGATGCCTCGTCAGCACCTTCGTATTGACGTGAGCGGCGCGTGCTTGACGTACGTATTACGCTTTGATTTACCTCTTAATGTTTATGCAACTCTGGTGGTACATATTATTGTTTTTAAATAAATTCTTGAACTTTCTTCATCTTCATTATATTTGATGTTAGTTAAAAAAAAACAAACGCAATTTTAGCGGCAACAAGACAGAGAAGCAGAGAGAGAGAAGACAAATGGATTTGTTAACGCTACTAAAGCACCAGGAGAGCATAGGATAGAAAACAAATCAATGGTAATACGTAAAACGTAAATTAGGCCCTTGTCCTACTACAGACGACATAAGAATAAAACGAGTAGAGCGAGAGACTAGCCCTCGAGTAAACAAATAACGAGTGTCTGTTTTTTTCATTTACACGCAATATATACTGTACATTTCTTGTACGAGAAAATAACTGATCGTTACTCGTTTTCTCGCCCGCGGTGGGACAACTGCCTTATGCAGATATTATCAACGTCAGCACCTTCACTCGTGACGTGAGCGACACGCATTCGACTCAATTTTCTATACATCGAATGTGTATATATACAAATTACTACATATTCGTTTATATTATAATATAATACTAGTACTAAATTATAATTCCACTCGTTTATTTTTAATATAACTTTTTTAAGTCAACGGTAATAAACCAAATCCCCCCCCCCCCTCTCTCTCTCTCTCTCTCTCTCTCTCTCTCTCTCTCTCTCTCTCTCTCTCTCTCTCTCTCATTTTGGTTTTCACAAGTAAGTCAGAAAGGATGGATGATGAGGATGGTGTGTCCATTTTGTATACCAAACAATAGTTGTGCAAGCTACTAAAGTACCAGGTTAGCATAAGACATAGGATTTAAATACGAACGTAATTGAAGTACAAACGTCAGCAGTGACGTTACGTGAGCGATACCTGTTCAGGCGATGTTCGTGTCCTCATCTAAGTACTACTTACAGAACATTTATGATGCTTTGGTGCTATAGTATTCATTTCCTTTCTTAGTAATAATATTAATTGTTAAGAAACTAAATAAATTATTTAAAATGCTCCACGCGTGAACTCAAATAGAAGATTTTGTTGAAGGAACGGATTGTCCCTTATATTAGAGAAGATTGTTTTGTAAACACTACAAGGGTACCAGGCAAGCATAACACGCAATATGTAATTGTATGCAGTTCGGATAATGCCGTTAAAACACGTGTAGCAATGGAGATGTTTATTACAGTTTATGCTACCCTGGTAGCATAATATCCGTTATGATTTAGTGACGTAATTTGTTTCTCATTACTTCGCTAAATGACAACATAACGGATATTATGTTACCAGGGTAACATAAACAATAATGAACAATGTCATTGCTACACGTTACATATTGCGTAATAAAGCTTGCCTGGTACCTTTGTAGTGTTGATAAAACAATCCTCTCGAATGTATGGGGACCATTAAAAAAATATGATTAATTAATTTAGTAGTACCAGGGTATCAGAGATGCGCAGTACTTAGTACTTGGGTTACGTCACAAACGAACACGAAGGTACCAGGCAAGCATAATACGCAATATGTAACGTGCAGCAATGACGGTGTTCATTACTGTTTATGCTGCCCTGGTAACATAATATCCGTTATGATTTAGCGTTGATGTCTCTGCCACAACATTCGTCTGCGTTGTCCACACATACGTAGGGTTGGTTGCTTGATCAAAAACGATGGCTGAGGGTGTTCATAACGTAATTTTGTGTAAACTAATTTACCAGGATAGCATAAGACATAGGATGTACTACATACAAATGTCAGTTATATATATAATCTTCATAATATGTCGTCAAATATTTCGTGACGTGAGCGATGCCGCTTCAAGCAACGTTTGTGACGTAACCCAAGTACTAAGTACTGCGCATCTCTGATACCCTGGTACTACTAAATTATTCATATTTTTAATAACAATATTTAAATTATGCATTCGTCCTCGGGCGAAAAGACCAAACGACAGATAGATAAACTTGAAAATAATGAAATAAGAATTTGTTGATGTATGGTCTCCATACATTCGAGAGAATTATTGTTTTGTCAACACTACAAAGGTACCAGGCAAGCATAACACGCAATATGTTACGTGTAGCAATGACGGTGTTCATTACTGTGTATGCTACCCTGGTAAAATAATATCCGTTATGTTATGATTTTGCGCCGAATTTTATGTCTCTACCACAACAGCCTTGTCAGTTGTGACGATAATTAACGAATATTTTGTTAAAGTAAAATGACATGGTATTAAAATTAATTTATTTTTATAATTTCTGTTCATCACCAAACTTTATATGATGCTCTTCAGTGACATTTGTGGTCTTCTCGGTCACGAAGTCCCAGTTTTCGCCGTACATATTGGTCTCCTTGCTCAGTTTCCTGTGGGACTTGGTGTTGGCAGAGTTGGAGAGCCAGGTAAGCACCGCGTTCTTCCCATACTCGTCAAGGTCGAGGATGCCATGAGAGGATATCACTGTACCGTCTACTTTGACCACCAATAAATGCGGTATACATGTCACTGAGTGCATATATTTAAGTTTAGGTACTAGGGGATCATCAAGGCGTAGAGTGAACCAGTTCGCCTGCTCGTTGTAGCACGCCAGCATATCTTCTTCAGTATCATCCATGGGTATATAGATGACTTCAATGGGTAGATTGAGACGTTTGATGTTTTCATATATGGCGCAGAAGCGGGTGATGATGCCGTCTCTATCTATACCGCGGGATGTGAAGAGGAGGGCAAGAGCATCAGCGTTGAGCCTAAGCCAGGCGGCGGGCACGCGTTCGTTACGTTTGTTGTACACTACGGCCTCATCCAGCCAGTCGTATGGTGTCAGTGTGGAGTCCACGTCTGCATTCATTGACATATTTATCTTAAAATTATTGCCGAAATTCCTTGATCTCTAACACTTATTACGTACAAAAATAAGTTTTTAGGTTCGTATTTTAATATACACGAAAGAACTTTACAAAACTTTAAACACTTTTAGGGGCGAGAAAGAAATCAGTTTAACTATTTAAAACGTACATTTCGTGTAGTTATGAAGATACAATGACATTTAACGTCATGTGACGTTTACTAATGGTAGATATGTTAGTTAAAATAAAAAGTTCCTATGCCGATATCCAAACTATTTCTTAAAATATATTTTTTTGACAATGTTACATCTATGGTCAGATAAAAATCTTGACTAGAGTTTTGTTGACGCCATCTCAGTTCTGATGGTCAAATAAAATAGCGAGCGCTTTCTCAGCTTCCTGTTACACAACCCAAAAGGGGTAAAAATAATGATTTTAGCTTTGTACTAAAGTGGTCGTATACAAAAACCTATAACATTTTAATTGAAAACATTAATTCAACTTTATCGCCAAAGCCTCGCTTCGGAGTAACTGTAAAAATGAATGTCTCAATATTTCCCCACAACTATCCAACTACGAGCTCTGTTCGGGAGAAAATAACGAATTATTCTGAAAGACAAACTTAAACGAAATCATTACCATAGTGCATGTTGAAATGTTGTGCAACGTGAACATTGCTCCTTTTGTATGACGCGTCGTGTGAAGATTCAAACGTTTCCAAGCAATGGAAGATTGTATCAGCGAATACCGTGAAGTGTTATAAGTGTTGCCCTCTATAAATAAAATACATTCTAAATAGTAATTAACGATATTAAAATCTAAAATAAAAAATCTAAACATTTAATTTTAAATTAGTTGCTACAAAACTATAATTTGTTTATTATTTGTACTCTCAAATACAAAAATTTTGATGTAAAATATATTTTTTTTTGTTATAAAAATACGTTGTATGATGTAAAAGTTACTGGGTAAGTTAGTAAAGGAGTTATTAAAATATATGGATATATTTACATATCTCACGCCTGTATTCCCCGAAAGGGTAGGCAGAGGTGCAACTAGTACATATTTTACGTAACATTTCTTTTATATATATAAATAGGTTATAAAGCCTTTAAAGGCCAGTTTACTAAGTTCAAATATGTCTCCCATATCAAATCGTTACGGAAAAAGTGACACAGTACTGTAAATGCCAACCCTCCATATATGGTTCAAAGTTGACCGAAACAATACCACCTTTACCATATTAGACAAACTATCTGATTTCAATAGAAACTTTAACTCCAATATATAGAGTTAATAATTCATTAAATTTAATAAAACAAACGCATTGTTATCACGATCAAGTTTGAAGACATTGCATATAAAATGCACTTCGAAAATTTTACATGACACTCTTATGAAATAAATGAATAAGAGTTAAAATCGAATATATGACTATAGTATAAATGCAAATATAATTTGGTAGTGTATTCGTGCGTCGCCTGCAAAATACGATATGAGTGAACTATGCCGGCGCGTGACCATAAAAACTGTCATAGAATATCAATGTTTCTATTATACACAATTGATTTGAAGCTCTATTTACATGTGCATAAGATTGTTTATTATATTTTGTTGTTTATTATCAGATTATATTGCTTATTGTATTGTTACAGGTTTATTGTGCAAAGAAAACATCTCCTACTTATAGATTGTGTACATCAAAGTGGATCAATGGCGGTCGTGTTTGTTTGTTGATTTACAGTTATGTTACGAACAATCGAAATTATTTTACGGCCGTTGAACTGTTTGGAAAACTGCCTATGTTTATGGCATCGATCGAATGTAAACTTCGACTGTTTACTATTCGACTAAGCTGATTTTATCAACTATAGGCAAATATAAATTAATCATTGTGACAAACATCTTTTCAAGATATTGTTTTCATTTCAATCGATCTAATTTAATAACCGTAACCTATAATTTTATTTTGACTAAAACATTAAATTAATCGCAAGATATCCCTTAATTAATGTCAATTTGATTTCGTCATTTAGGAGATGTAGCTGAATAAAAGACGAGTTCCGAAGCTGAATTGAATTCCGTGTATTCCGTGATTTCCGTGTTTT
>JAABKM020000019.1:2556251-2597248 GCA_016277805.2 Papilio aristodemus | reverse complement strand
ATATATACAGCTAGTGTTTTATATTATTAAAATAATGAATTTGTAACAATTATTTTACTAATACCTACGGAACCAACATATTAACAATATTACATGTAATTACATTAATTTTTTCTGAATTAAAATGTAACGGAGATTTGCTTCGTTGTTATTTAGGTTAAGCGAAGCATTTAAAAATAAAAAGATGTTTATCTGCCAATAACTTACTTGATACGTAACTTAATTACATACCTGGGAACAAAAAAAATACAATAAGTTAATAATTTATCAATTATCCAAACATGGGTTCATGATCTGCCCCTTAATTCTTCCATCAATATCGTATCACAAAAGTCCCTTAATAATATTTTTTAAAGATTAGGTGTTGGTGCCCGTCATAGTATAAAATCGTAGTAATACCTCAGCAATGCAATATAAAACAAAAGCGCAACGCGCACATCACGTTTTTTTTTTCTTTTATTATCTCAGTACCCGTACCTTAAGCACCTTAGACCTCTTTGGTCGCTTTAAGGCAATTATCAAAGTTGTATTATTAGAAATGAGGGGTCTAAATTAATAAACAAAAGAACTAACCTAACCTTAACTCCTTGTCTATATCAAGAAGATATCTGAACATGATTTCTGGAGTCAAGGGATAGCTGGGGTCTAATATTTATGACAATTGAATGACATTTTTTATCTGTATTACATGTATTACATAAAATTTTGTCATTTAAATTTAGAACTCGTTACCAACCTTTAAACGAATATAAAACAATGTCACATTTTTTTTAAATCAATTAAAATCACTGATATAAAGTAATTCGTCAACAAATATGGCGCGTAGGTCGTGGGAAAGTCTTCTATTCCATTAGTCTATGTACGTAAGGCTAGCGACACACTGGACACGTAATAGTGTTGTTACGGAACGGAACGGTTACGGAATTGGTTCTTTACACGCGTTATACAAAATTTATGTTACTGGTTATTGAAGTGGCATTAAATGTTTTCTTTGGTTATTACACAAACTATAAGATTACAATTTGGATGACGTCATAGATATTTATTCGGGAGTGTTGGAGGGTTGCAGGGTTGGAATTTTGGTACGTTTGTCCATTGTTGGTCATTAAATTAGACCAATATTTATTGAAGAGTGTCGTGTTTAGTGATTCTCGGAGCGTCGTAAGGGTACAAGCTGTCTGACTTATTTTTTTTTCTATTTAACCGAGCGAAATTGACCAACGGTGGTTAATTTAAGATATTACAAGCAAATGCAAAGTTCTTGTTGCAAGTTGCGCAGAGAGGCTGCCTTTCGACAAAATTAAGTAAGAACTCCAAGTGACAAGGGAACAACTCCAAACGACAGTTCAACAATTAGCAATTAACATATAATGGAAGCAGTAAGCTGCTACAAAGCGACGTTGTGACATTCTTGACTAATATACCAAGAGATAAGTAGGGTGAATACCAGGGTACCGCAATTATATTACCAAACGGCTGCTTTACTGAGGTCTCCGGTTCGAATCCTGGATCAAAGTGATATTGCGTTTTTTATTTATATATTAGCCCGGAGCATTGAATCTGTGCCTGATATGGCGTTAGCTTCGCTTCTTATCACATCATTAGACGGATACGGCGAAATAGGTGCACTGGCACCTCAGCCTACCCCTTCGGGAAGTACATACGTGAGTGTGTACTTGAATAAAGCTTGTCCGATATAGAATTGAAGAGTTAATCATGCAAACGACTAATAATTTATTACAAGATGCGTGTCAAGTTATACTGTAAGTCAATCACCGTATCTAATACTTTTTAATTCATTTAATCTGTCATAATATCTACATTTTGTCATATATGACAAATTGTCGTAATTGTAAATCCCTATTTCGAACGTATAATATGATATTTGAAATACGCATTTCTCATATGTCATTTTTGTATTAGAATGCTTGTTGTTATATTTATATCGACATATACACGAATATTAAAACAGTAATTGGATATATTATTTGTTGTAGACTTAAGATTTGCATCGATCAAAGTTACTAAAGGAAAACATATCTCACACCTGTATTCCGCAAAAGGATAGGCAGAGGTGGACGTTACATAATAAAGAAACGTAATATAAGGAGTACATGTAAATAACGAGCATGTTTGCGTAGATGTATAGACGTAGAAGCGAAAGAGGTGTGTTAAAATCACTCCAAATTGAAATCCCTATCTCTGCCTACCTATTTGGTCACGAGCGGGAATGTATATGAGAGCGTAACTGAAACAACTCGTTACTCATTTGACTTATCTTTAAAAAAAAATCTAGAATTAGTCTCTCTCAAATTTAAGAGTATATTACTCTTGTCGGCGGAGTAATCGCCACTCAGTTCTATTTTCTGCTTTGGATTTTTGACCGCTTGATACGACACGCAGTTTACCCTTTCCTTGAATTAGAACCCAACCTTAAATTTAAACAGTTTGTAAATACAACTTGCAGCATAGATTCTACTACAGTCTTGCAGAATAGATATTGAAATTTTCTAGATATTTAGCAATTATAAATTCGCAAAGCCCTATTTCTAAGCGGTACGTAACACAACGTAACCTCTGATCCGTAAGTTTTTACGTTAGTTGCGTAAGTGAATAATCGAATAATGAAGCATCGAGTGAACCGGTTCAGTATCGAGTCGGTCGACGTGGGACCACAACGAGTTACGAAGAGCTAGAAGCGGCAGTGCGGAAAATTATGGTAATATTATGAAATGGAGGAAAGTTATTAAACCGGTTGGATTTAATTATGTTGTAGGAAAAGTTTTCAATAAAGAAAAAATTCAGTAAAGACAGAAAGTCCATAATGTGATACATTAATGGTGATTACAATTGTTTTTGTGGAGAAGTAAACGTATGACGTTGAACTCATTAGTATAACCTATCAAATCAACTAAAGTATACCTTAGGAAGTAAGAGATAGAACTTGAATTCATAAGATTTACTCTTACTTTTTTTACACGTTAAATGTATGTCAGAAACTAAACAGTGTTAGGAGGTTTAGTGGTGCAAATGAAATTTATACGACCAATCGTCCCTGTATCGAACAAGAGACGACCATTGGTTGAAACGTATCATTCTTTCGTTCGCTGTCTACTATTTAAATAAACAGTAGGAACTCGGTCCATCATTCACTTGACTACCACCATAACTTCATCGGTACCGTTTAACAACAAAGCAAACATAAAATTCCTCGTAGTTTTAACTACAAATACCAAGTATAATGTGCGACATAACGCATCCATTGCGAGGCGCTTCGCACATCGCGCGCCCTACTTGGTCTGTCCCCGCAAGTTTTGATAACGGTCCCTCGTGCGATAGCGCAGACTACTTTAGTAGGGCCCCGTCGGATTTATGATCGAAACCAATAATCTTTGACCTAAATACTTCTTACTGCTTCCTTCTTCCTACAGCGCTGTTTATTCTGGTTTGTATGATTCGCCTCGGTGGCGCAGTTATCACGGTACGAATGTATTACTGAGATCTCGGGTTTGAATCCCCGGGTCGAACAAAGTGATAATGAGTTTCTTAATTCGATATCAGTCTGGAGTCTGGAATTTTTTCCCAATAGAACGATATAATAGCCTGTATCTCATCATAGGATGGAAAAACATACAGCGAAAATGGGTACAATAGTTTCACCACTGCCTACCACTTTGTATTCTTTTAACGTTTTAAGTCTTTGTTACTTAATTAGTAAAGATACTGCAGCCGTACAGCGCGATGTAATTGACCATTAAAAAGATTTTCATCGGTGTAGTAAAATGCGTAAGTCGGCGCTCGAGTGAGCGCGAAATGGAAAGTGCAAGGATGAACAGAGCCGCGTGTATATCCGTGATAGGGGTGCCATAGCTATTTAATTAAAACTAATTGAAATTAAATACTTGTGAAATACATTCTTTAAGTCATTCCGGTTTTAAACATCCAAGTGGATGGTCAAATCCATCTCCGGAACTACCATTTTTTTTAATAAAAAAAAAAAACGAATTTGAAATCCTTTTAAATCGACAGCCCTATCATCAAGGAAGGGTGTTTAACATAACGTTAGGACTCATAGGAGGCGAGTGAAAACATAATAGCGGTAATACACAGGCACATTGAATAAAATCTAATTTATAAAATTTGAATTAAAAAAATTTTGTTTGTTGTACAACCCTATTACTAATGTATAAATTAATATACTTGTTATAAAATCAGTCATTAGCTTTAAGGAAGACCGTCTCGGAACAATAGTTACATACGAGTGTAGAGACACGCATCATTCATTTAAATCTTTCCTCATTTCAAAGATTAATTAATTATATTACAGAATATTTCAAAATTTCTGTAATATAATAAATTATATTACAGAAAAGATCGTAGACTTTATTCATGGGACGCCTTAACTTCACGCCTCTGTTCCCCACAACGGTAAGCAGAGTTGCAACGTACACCCATATGCCGTCAAGTTTTTTCATCACATAATTTGATTCTAATGCAATATAAGGCACAAAATACAAAATCCGAACCAAAATCAAGTTAAAAAACCCAATATTATTTGTTCGACCCGAGATTCGAACTCGAGACCTCAGCAATGATGCAATGTAATACAATTTCACCACCGAAGCAGTTTAACATTTGAACCTTATTAAAAACTACAAAAATGTGCAATTACGATTATATATTAGTGGTTCCTTTCCGCTTCGCACGGATAGCAAGCTATTTTACTGTCTAGTAATGTCACTAAACTGATAGAATGCGTGGCGGGACGCAATCGCAAAATAAGCCCACTCACCTTAATGAAGGACCTCCAAAAGGTCTGAAACTTGTCGGTACAAATTTATTTAATTAATAGAAGTCTTTCTGTAACGTCCTCGACAATACTACTCACTTTTGCTACATAAATTTGTCTTGTAATAGTCTCCTCTTTCATCCTTTCCACATGCCCTAACCACTGAAGTACTCAACCCGCTTCTCGTTTCTCAACCCTAGTCACAACATACAGTTTTAAGCCTCTATTTCAAACAGACGCGGCAAAGGGATTTCATTTTAGAATTTCGTGAGGTTATTTTAATACAAGGTTACTATAATTATTTCATTATTTATTCGTTTTAAGCAGCAATTAGACAATGATAATTATCCGTAAAGGTCGGTGAAATCTCGACCCGAGGCCGTCACGGGCTCGTGATGGCATAGACACGTCAAATTTGATTTCACATTGTTGTTTACAGATATATTTGTTTATTTAGCATATTATGACCTCATATAAAGTTTATAAGGCGTGACTCTCGCTTATATGTCTAATTGAATAATTTTTTCTTTAATCTTCTTTAATGATTTGTAAGGATTTTATCGGATATGGATATGTCACCGACAATTTGTGAAATTCGTTAATGTTTAATCGGTCTTATAAAAATGGGAAATATGACAACACATTAAGAGGTGTTCGTGTAATTCATATCGTAAAGAAAAAATTACAAAACGCTTATATTTAATAAGATTAATTCCCATATGATATGATCTATAAGAATTTTAAAATTTAAATTCTTCAATAAAGTGTCATAAACAAAGTTAATTAATTATGACATTAAAAAAAAGATCTTAATCTTTTTTGTCTATACAATTCTACGTATTGTTTTACGAGCTGTAGGGACTCCATGAGAACTGTGTCCACAGACAAATTACCGGCCGCCATTGTGATAGCTTACGCAAGGCCTGTCCCATAGATCAAGAGCTATTGTCTACGGTTTCACAATGTCGCCAACCGTATAAATAACCCGCCATTTTTGAGGTTAGGCACCGAAAAGGTTGGTTTGCGGAAGGCTATTGTTGAGGTAATGTCTTACGTATGGCCGTGCTCTTGCCAAAATGATTGCTAAAACAGTGGCAAAACCGACAGAATATATAATATTTTCTATGAAACATCAGGAATATTCCCCCTAATCTTTAGATTAAAGGTTTTTGGAGAAACTTTGTTCGAAGTTGAACATTTTACTAATTTGGCGATAATAATTTTATATTAAATAAAACGTGACTCCGGTCCACAAACGTCCAGATACATTGTGTAACATTAAAAATATTTATTGTCTATGGAGAACACAAGAACACACTCTAGATGCAGAATGCAATGCCCGTATCTGCACAATATATTGCAACGGGATGTTACATTTCTGATTTAACATTTTAAAACGTATACGTAAAGTATAAACAATGGGTTTAAGATATAAAAATATGCATATGTAGGTATGGACATCTGTCGATAACGTGCATGCATAAGTTTCTAAGGGTGGCGCAGTTGTATTACTGAACATTGGATGGCTAAAAGATGGCACTGTAAATATCATTTTTATCTTTTTTGTGGGAAATTCGAGTTTATACGACAAAAATACAAATAAATAAATACATCTAAAAATAAAACCCATGTCTACATTTCAATTTCACGTTTATTGTTAGAGCCGTTTCTTGCCGAAACATACAAATATTGCTAGCTTTATATAATAAGATTTATTGAGGCGAACCAAATAAGAACGCATGCCCAAAATACGAACACTGGTGACTTGTGAAAACTGTTTTCTATATATGTCATCTATAGAGATAACGGAAAACTTGTCATCATACGACATCAGTTCCGGTTGCACGGAATATGATAAAAAGTTAACGAATGACCGCGTTATTAAAAAAAAAAAGTTCGTTGACAAAGACGAACTGTTCGCTGATGAAATTGGACAAAAAAGATTTTGAAAAAAATTACGATTATACGAAAATTTGAACGATGGTGGCCAAGTCAAAAGTAAGAGTCGAGTTGAGTTTGATTTTTACTTTTAATAACTAAAAAAATTATAATAGTTTACTGTAATGAAAAATATTCCTACCTTTAGATAGACGAAGGGGTTTTGATATAGGAAAGGATGGTCAAGAAAAGACAATATCCTTTATTCTATTTATCCTTTCCATTATCATTTAAAGGTAGGCAACGTGTCTGCAACTCATTTGCTTATTGCAGATGTCTATGAGCAGCGGTCACTTAATATCTGGTGAACCGCTTGCTCGTTCGCTATTTTATAAAATAACAGTGTATTCTCTGAAAATGATTCTACATCTAAAAAAAAGTATAAAGAAAAAGGTAATATTATACTTTATACCAAAATAAACGAATGATTTATTACAGCGCCATCTATTTATGGCATGGTATAGCATGCTCTACGTGATGCGAACCAAACAAAACATTCCAATTGGGACGCGCCAATACACGCTAATAACATATTTGATTTTTTATATAATTCAATTTGAACAAAGCACTATTAAAACGACAAGGTTTCAATTCAAAAGACTGAATTACTCATAAACACATGCAAGTTACGAGCTACATAATCTACGTATAATGCACGCCTGTTCATTTTATATGCTGACCTTAAGAAATCATGTTTCTAGCCGTGAATATATGTCATGGCGCCTATAGTAACTATAATCTAATACATTCCTGTATAAGTAAAATAGAATTTAGTATATGTTTCAGATTTTAAACGAATTGGAAAACCAAACACAAAATGTCCGGGGGAAGTGAAACATCGAATTTTTTTTTACAAATAACATACATAGAAGGATAGTTATAATAAAAATTAATTAATTAATTGATAAAAGAAATAAAATATAAATACCTCATAATCCAAATTAAAATTTTAATATTTCTTTAAAAAAATATATGATGAATTAAGTATAAAAATTAAAAAAAAAACCACGGCTAATTAGATCGTATGCCGTATTTATAATAGTAATGATATAAATAAACTTATAACATCATCATTAAACGTTTATAAACAATAAAATAAAATAATAAAAGCGGCTAAGATATCCCAGTCGGCAGTTACACGGACCAGTAAAGGTCTCTCCACATTAAGACAAACTCTATTTCAGCTCTACTAGAATACAGCATGGAAACCTTATTCCGTGGATTTTATGTTTCAATAACTTATATATAGTATATGTTAAATAACATATATATCGCTTTGCGTAACGTGAACTAGTCAAAACGTCCCAAAAGTGACGGGTTTGAGTCTTCATTTAGCTCGTTCCAGTAATATATTACACTACGCGTCAACATTCGATAAGTTTGTTAAGACTCTAATATTACCACCGCTTAAATTCAACCGTAATTAACATGTTATAAAGCTCATATTTCTTTGTTCGGTGCGTCAAGTTGGCGATGAGTTTGTCTTGTGTATAAAGACCTTTAGTTTAACTGTTCAACAGCTGTCATTAAGGCGTCGTCTACACTAGCCACTAATGGCAATAACTGTACAGGTCTGCGGCGTGGCTCGTGTGTAACTGACCTTAGGTAACACTGTTGCGGAGTTCCTTGGGGGACAATATTAGGTCCGGAAAATCTATTTGCTGTGCTACTCATGCGGTTAAATAAGGGGTATTTTGCACAATTATGTAATAATACACATTTTAAGTTATTCAAATGGTCACCAAATACTTTAAAATAAGCCACTAAAATATTCATTTTATTATAAAAGTGAGCGACAGTGTTGGTAGGGGACATCCCAGAAGAACTTACATACATTGATTAGTGACATACCAAAGAAAGGTATTAAGTACTCAACTAGCATATATGTGTAACCGACTAGCATATATTTGTAAATATGTTTTAGAATTACTCCTAATGGAAAAGCGTAATCTCTGCCTACTCCTCAGGTTACAGGCTTGAGTACATTCCATATTTTATACCTTAAAAACATGTCGTCGTCACGTTTTTTCAAAAACAAAGTTAATTTCAATAAAACATACATTCCATCGCTTTTATTCTTAATGAAATAAAGTATATAATTGAATTGAAAATATGGATACGTAAGTTTATATAGCAGGGCGAGCGCACGTGGCTCAGATCGTATACAGATACAAGTCGGGGAATGCTATTGTTCTGCCGACGAAAGGGAATGGCGGGAAACTGTCTGCTTAACTTACTTCTCACGCCTCCTGAAGAATCATTGTTACGCTGCCGCAGAAGCCTTATATTCAATTTAATTTAAAATTCAATTATTTATTACTAACTGTTTGTTCGTTTGCTTTCAGCAATTAGTATCACCCGTTACGCGAGTCCTCATGTCCTTGCAATTTTTTTTGTCTATACCAATATTACTTAAAAACAATTATGTTGAATAAACTTAAAAACTATTGAATCGATTTTATAATTCTTTCATCTGTTGATGTATGGATGTAGAATAAAGAGGTGTGCCAGGAGCGCGCCAAATGGAAATCCATTTTAATCTCTGCTCAATCCTATAGGTGATGGGCGTGAGTTCATATTTATTTATTTCATATATACAAATCTCTTCAATAAGCGTAAGCCTTTTAATTAGTTAACTTATCTCCCCGGTCGATGCCCGGTCGGAAGGTGTAGTTCTAGAAAGTCTAGTATTAGACCACAATCCCAAATAAAATAAAGACACTAATTTTATTCACTCTTTGAAGGTATGATGTCGACAATTGGATTAACTATTTCTGTTTAAACTACGCTCCCCACTTTTGGAATTTGTTGTACTTGATTAGTATTCCTTAACTATAGCGTTCTTAAAAATTACCGCCCAAAATACTCAGAACAGAAACAAAGCCGCCGCCCGTAAGGAGCGGCGTGAAACAAATGAATATTTTTTTTTATTAAAAATAATTACATGAGTTCTCTTTAAATCAACGGCCAGTATTACAGTTATATCATATTTAAAATCACAACGCAAAACGCAACCTATTCCCATTACCATAAAGTTTTCTTTACAAATTTTCCACACGTGTTTTTCAAAGGAACATTCCTACTTCATTAACACTCGACAATCGTTTTGATGCAATCAAAACTAAATATTGACAGCGACGACTCATAGTAAGCATACGTGATAAGAATATGATAATTATACTGTTTGTACTGTGTTACGTTTCAAGTGTTTAATGGGACATTTTTAAAAAATTCTAAAAATCATATTAAATTCACGTTATAGTGATATTAGTGAAGGACATTTTTAAAGGTTACGTATTTATTAATTTTAGTTTGATATTAAATGATAAGCCATTTTAATTTAAAACAGAATTATATCTTAACATAGTCTAAAACAAAGTCGCTTCCTGTCTGTTTAGATCTTTCATACACAAGCGATTTTAATTCAGTTTTCAATATACAGATTTATTCATGAGGAAGATTTATATGTGTAATACAGGAATATAACAAAGAAAAGCTGAGTATTTTAAATACGGAATAAACTCTATTATCGTGTAAAGCCGGGGCGGGTAGCTAGTTACTAATATAATATAAAGCTGAAGTTTATTTGTTTAAACACAGTCATCCCAAAAACTATCAATGAAATTTTATTTTGATTTCTTGCATTCGTGTATTAAAAGAGGGCTACATAATATCACGATTCAATCGCTTAGTGGGTAAGCAGAAAGAAAAAAAAATTTCTTCGACGTGACAACCCTAAGTCTAATACAATGAGTCACATAAATATAGTTGTATTGTCCGTGGTGACCTACACACTTCCTCTATAAAGTCTATTTTAAGACAATGGCTGAAGGACGATCGTGCTTTGTTTAAATCATAGACAATTCAATAGACAAGTTAACTTTTATTGCTGCCGTTCGCACGATATATGTAACGTTTTGTTTTTTTTTATTTTATTAAATGCCTTTCAAAAAACTCAATGAATGCAAATTAAATTTATTTAACAGTAAGGTTATAGTTGGGTTAATAAAAATGAAAAACGATTATTTAAACAAGAAAAAGCTAATAATATAGCACTTAAATTTTAGTTTGTTGTTAATACTGCAATTAAGTAAAAAGCCAGTGCCTGAGTAGACAGAAGTGCAACTAATGCATCCACTTTTCACAATATACCATGATATGACAGGGCGAGCCTATCACTACACTGGGCACATAAATTCGTATTCAAAATCGGGTTGAAGGGAGATTCGAAATCAAAAACACAACAACACAGCCGTATTGTGATACAACTGCGTTTTTGAGGCAATTTATCGAGTAGGTATCATAAGTAGCAGACGTGGGCCTTGGCCCAGCCTTCTGCCACAGCGTGGGAAGATCTTGTTAGGTGAAGCCTTATAAGGCTGTCTCGGGAAGTAATTGTAACAAATTATATCTTTAAAATTACCTGGTAGAGTTAACTATGACTGTTAGTGTCACCAAATAAATATATTGTGTCTTTCGCATTCAAAAATCTAACCAAACCTAAATTTGACTGTCATATGTATAGAAGTATTAAATATTATTTTTATATGTCTATATGTCTTTCATTGAACACATATTTGCATTTTCGGAAAGTAACTAAAAAAGTTTAATAATAAGAAAAAAATTGCAAATTTTTGCTTCGACAATCCTTATTGAAATAATAGATTTTTTAACCTTCTTATATATAAAATGAATATTTGTCTGTATGTCCTTTATAGAATCGTAAACCAGGTTTACGGTTTACGGAAGGTTTATGAAAAAAATGTAATATTATTTTTTGAGGTATCGAAACTGCATTTTTGTTCAAGTCTGCAACGCGTGAACGAGTACAGTTAGTAAGGAAATAAATTATATATAGATAGATATACACGGTAAATTCTTCAACTATATTCTATAACTATAGCTGGTTCATTCTGATAAGGAATATCGAAAAATGCTCAAAGATTTCTCGGATCTAATTTAGTTTGAAAATTAAACTGCATTATTGAATATTCGAAATATCAAAATTCCATTGAATCTAAACTTTTGATAAAAAAAAAACACATACTGTATTAATAATAAATATACATACTTGAACATAAAACCACTAGGGTTTTATCCCCAGCCACTAGCGGTCTGAGGTCGCGACTTTAACCTTTAGGAATTCCCAATAGGGCATGGAATGGGCCATTGCTCCTTCGGGAAAAAACTGGATATCTTGGATAGCTTTGCAATTTAAGGACGGGTTAAACTGTCAGCCTGTGGCGTTTTTCTTTATACGTCTGACGGGTAAGGACTATGTAATTACAGGGGATATTGAATATCTTGGTTGTTTTCAGCACTAGTAATGGTAGGGGTGAGACCGTTGGAGTTAAAGCGGATGCTTCTATCCCTTCCCTGATCGATTGTAGCTTTGTTATGTATAGTTTAGATCATAGCTATTTAGTTTTACTTATTGAAGACATGTTTAGCATGCATTTGTAAACTTTCTATAGGGAACGAATAGGGAACGAGCCTATCGCCATGTCGGGCACAAATTCTAAACTCCGGGCTGATGTCGAATTGAAAAAAAAACAGTATTCCTCTTATGACAAATTATATTTTTTAAATAGCTCTATAACTATTTTATTGACATTTAATCAAATAAGGTTTATTATGTCAATAGTATTCACTGACAATGTTTTGTAGCATAGTACAATGTTTAAACCTTATTTGGATGTAAATAAATTATTTTTCATTTTTATTTCAATAACAATGTGAAAGAACTATTGATGCTATATGTATATTAGTTCCATATATGTTGCAAGCAGTTACGTGTCTAATTTTTTTTATTTTGCTGCCCAAAAGTCTATAGTCTTACTACCAAAAAATTGTTTTTTTTTTTTCAAGATAATCTGTTATAATTAAAGTATAAGTAAATTCCGGTAAAAATTTAAAAAGGCGATTTATCCTTTGAAATCGTTTATTCTGAGCTCGGTATGTTTTTTTTAATCAAAGAAGAAAATCGAACGTCATTTATGAACGTAGAATTGTATGTAAATCCATGATTAAGACATTATATAAGTCTGTGTCAACAGATGTGACAATCGATTTTATAACTCTAGTTTAGTTACGTAACCCTAATGGTATTTAGATCATTATGTCATTAGACATAAAGGTTATTATTGCCCGAAGCGAATTAGCATTATACTAATGGTCACCAATGGCAGGTCTGTAGTGTTGAAAATGTTAAGTAATTCCTTAATGGTGCCTAAGTTGACCTAAGTTAACGGTCGCCTGTCATCTGCTCAACTATCAACCAAAGAAACAAGTAATAGAAACTCTTTGGTAATTCCTTTTAAATTCGTCTTAAAAAATACATTACAAGACCAAGAATACAAGACATATTTATATTAAGACAACAAAAGGCAGCACTCTATGTATTGACATAAGCCTTGCAGTGTCTTCTTAGCCTACCCCACATTATAATAATACAATATAGAAGAAGATATAAATTAACCATAAAATGAAAAAAAAAATTAGTACTATCCATTTGTATATGTCGCCATTTGTGATATGAACCTTAAGGAGTTAATAATGAAATAGAAACTTTTAAAGAAGTGATTTTCTTAGGAAAGGAACAACAAGAAAGTACTCACCATCATAAGAGTCAGGAATGTAGAGCGGTTTTCCGACCAGCTTCCCCTTCTTCCCGGACAGCGGCACCGCCTCCACTCTCCTGTGGGCCTCCAGAACTCTGTACAGGAGCACCGGTCTATCTTCTCCTTCTATTTTCACCACACGCGGCAACGAGAACTTATCAACAAACTCTTTCAATGTCATCACATCACTACTATCGTCTTCTGGCTCTATCGACCCATTCCGGCGACCAAGGAGGAAATTGTCGGCCCATTCTGGCGCGTTCGGTCTCCGGTCTAAGTAGTCCGGTCTTCTCTCGCTACTCCGAGGCTTGTATCTTGGCGGCCGATCTCTCCGGACCATGGCCTCGTTGGCTTCCGCAAGCCATCTGGTGACCAGGCGTTCTCTTTCGACGTCCAAGTACCTCGGCTTGGATGCGTCGCAGGCGAAGCGTGCTGCGTCAAAGCAGTATTGTGGTGGGGGCGGGCGAACCCTGGGGGGATAGAAGCGCGGCGGGGGATAGGGCGGATGCGGGGCGAGCGGCGGGTGCGGAGCGTATGCCGGCGGCGTCCTCGGCCCGGAGCCCTCGACTGACGCCGTTCTAAACATCGTTTCAGGCCATTGATGCTAATTCCACCACCTGGAACAAAGATATTTGTCTTTAAGCATTTACATTTCAACTGCCTCGGTAGCGCAGTTGTATCACGATACGGGAACACGATTGAATACTGGTACGGGCAGAGTGATATTGGGTTTTTCAATTCGATATCAGTCCGAAGCCTGTAAATCTTTATTCGATATGGCTCGGTTCCTAACACAACATGGTCCCTTACACACAACAAGTGGGTACACTAGTTGTTCCTGTGCGTATTCTATACTATCTCATTAAGGTACAATTATATCTATATAAACATTATTTAACATAAAGATATAGTATATCCGGGTCGCCGTCTGCCGCCCGTCTACAAAGTACGAGAAATTTAAATAAATAGCGGCGTTTGTTATGTGAATGAAATAATAACGCTTTATTACGGTACTTTAGCTAATAACATAACTCGCCGCGTTGTCTCATAAAGCTTCCAAAAGACTAGAATAATTTATAAATGTGTTGAAGAATCTTTTATCATGGATTAAGTAATTCAGTCACGTGTAAATAGAGAAAAAAAATTATTTTATGTTGTTTTATTTGGCGATTTAAGTTTTTTAAAATATCTTTGAACAAATTCTTTTTTAACTTCATTATCTGAAGGGAAATCTAAAGGAATGCTATCCACCGAGGGAAGACTAGGATTTTGTGGGATTCTGCCCACCTCTCTTCGCTGGCCATAATACATTGCGATGAGAGAGGGTGCCGGTCTCTTAAACAGAGGAGACCGATACACCCCTTGTGCCTCCTCCCGGACGTATTCTTGAAGCTCTAACTAAAGCTTTCATCGCTGATGGTAAATTTTAATGAAAGTTAATTTACATTCCACATCCTACACAAATCTGAACTGAATACTAGTTCTCTAACTTTAATAGATAAAGCTATCAGCGTGCGAACATATCTCTGATTGCAGTACAATTGTGTGAATACAAACGGACAAACAGTTTTGTGTACAATTTGTGTAAATTGTACTATATAAGCTAACTATGTACCCCTATAACATGGAATGAAGGAATGAACATGGCGTGACCTGTGTTGATATCGGGATTTATTGTTTTTGTCCAATAAAAGAAATGATTCAGTCTTCACCTCTTTACATTCTGGCTTTACCTAACCTACTTTTCTATGCTTTGTTTAGCAACGTTTCGACAACTCGGATAAAAAAAAATTGACGAGACAAATGTATTAGATTTTAATGTCACGGTGTCACATTACTCCGAGTCTTATGTTATGGTATACCCGTTGTATGTAAACATATTTCTATTAGTTGCGTTCTTGAAATATAGATTAAATTAGCATTAATCATTTCTCACGAATAGCTTACAATATTTAAAATCTTTTTTTTATTTTTTGTTTATGCTTGGAACAATTTATATTAAAATTACTATGAACAATATTTATGTAACATCAAAAGCTTTTACATTCTAAGAATTAAAACAATCATGTTATGAAATAAGCAAAAAATATATTGTAAAAGAACTAAGAATTCTTCAAGTTCAATAACTTTAAGTGACTTGTCAGTTTTTTTTTATTATATCTTCATTAAGATGTGATATTATGATTAGAGGCTTAATTACAACTTATACACACCTCACGCTTGTATTCCCAGAAAGGGTACGCAGAAATACAACTAGTGCACATAAATTTTGCCATTTTTTTTTTCGTATTTAATATGATGAGTAGAAAAAAGTGTGCTAAAATCGCACTAATTAGAAATCCGTAATCTCTACCTACCTCTTCGGGTTACAAGCCTGACTATATTTATTTATAATATATATCGGTAATACACTGCCTCGATGGCTCAGTGGTATCACGTATTACGTATACGGTACGGCTGCAACGCTGGGGTCCCGGGTTCGATTCCGGGTCGGGAAAAATGATATTGGGTTTTTCAACTTGATATCATCCCGGAGTTTGGAATTGGTGCCCGATATAGCGATAGGCCCGCCCCCTATCACATTATAGGACGGAAAAACATATGGCGAAATGTGGATGCACTAAGTTGCATCTCTGCCTACCCCTTCGGGGAATACAGGCGTGAGATATGATACTTTTTATATCGGTAATAGTCTGAGAGGAACATCCTTATCCATATTGGGCTTTAGTTAATAAGCTCTCAAAGTAAGTGACCAGTTCACATAATTCGCCAACTTTGTCATAATATTTTACAATGAGGCGTAGGATACCGCATATGGAAAGAGACCTGTTTTTCTTAAGCCTGTTTCACACTGGTATAATTTTTATTTTAAACATCTCAACTAAAAGGTGTCAAACCCAATAAAATTTACACGCGGTCCTAAAGATTTTTTTACTTTAAAAAAATGCGTAACCCTGGGTTACCCATATTTACTGGGTTACCGATCTTGGTAGGCAGAGATTATGGATTTCCATTTAGTATGATCTTCGCACACCTCTCTCGCTTCTTCTATATCTATATAAAGTGTAAGGTTTGTGTTTCAAAATTTAACTTTGCTAATATTTTATAAAATATTTTTGTAATAACTTTAATGTTATCAATGTGCACTCCGCTTTATAATCCCAAGTAGCACGTAGCACTATTAAAACTAACGTCCCAACATTAAGCTCTTTAATCAGGTCTCGATGTTACAAATTCATGATCGCCATTAAAATATTTTGAACCCTATTGTGACGTAATAAAGTCGTAATTAAATTCTCCACGCACGTCAAACGACTGGAAATATTCAACAATACTCATTTTAAAAATTTTACACAGGAAAATTAAACCTTAAATACGGGTAATAAGAATTAAATACCATTGTAGTGTTATTCGTGTGGTATATATTTTTTTCACAACGCTTGCTCTATTTTTATGATCTTGAATGATTGATGTAAGATGTATAATAATTCTACGACCGTCTATGTTTGAAGCAACTGACGTTAAAAAAAATATACCCCACGCCCGTATTCCCCGAAGGGGTAGGCAGAAGTGTAATCAGTGCAATCACATTTCGCCGTATGTTTTTCCGTTCTATGATGTGAAAGGCAAGCCTATCGCTATATCGTACACAAATCCAAACTTCTGGCTAAAATGTATTGAAAAAAATCCAAATATCACTTTTGCCCGACACGGGATTCGAACCCTAGACCTCAGCATTGCTGCCGTACGTAATACAACTACGCAATTGACGTTAGTGCAATAAAAATATACGAGACCGAATTATTTGATGTTTTTTTTTTAATAAAAGGCAAACGAGCAAGAGTATAGTCTACTCTACAGTAAGGTAGCAGGTCAACCCACGTAATATCTCTAAAACTTATCAATTATGCTAATAATTTGTAAAGTTAATTTTATACTAAACGTTGCTTGTATCGTACTGTCACAACAAACTATAAGCATAGACTATCCATAAGTTTACAGTCGAGGCAAAAAAAAAAGTCGTCCGTCACTTTAAATTGGTTTGCGCTAAGAAAACTGACAACAAATTAAAATAATCGATTCGAACATCGTAATAACGTCTACGTGTCTATGATTTGATAAAGGAATTAATTTAAAAACTGACAATCGTTCCCGGATCCCCTGGTATGTAAAATATAGTTCACAATTATGTGATTACAATGAATTTAATCTTAAAAGTATTTTAAATTTTATTTAAAAAATGCGCAATCATGAGGTTTAAATACACAATTGGATCCGAAAGATGGCGCTATTATCAAATATTAAATTTAAAACATTGTAATAAACAACAACAAGGACTCGATAATAGGACAAGATAAGGTCCCATAGGTTTACTATTTACATCCTAATCTTGTATGTAAATAATATTTACAGTTTCAACAATGACACTAGTAGCTGGCATTCCTAGTCGCCCATGTTTGAAACAAAGCTAAGGACATAAATCCGAACTAATCCGACTGTATTACTCAAATAATTCTTAGTCAGTGATCGTAACTCTTGCTATTGTATGTCTTGCACTCACCTACAAAGTCTACAATGTCTTGTGATTGCATTTATAAACACTATTTAGTGTTGCCATGCAAGAATATTTATTTTAATTGCATACATTTCGGGTAATCGATTTTTTATTATATTTAACTCCGAGGTACAGCTACATACATTTACGTTTAGCACTCTCATACATATACACACACATTATTGTCAGTTATCGATGCTTTCAAAATCGCCTTTCTTTAATATGTCACCAATCTGACATAAGTTAGCCTAGGACGCTTCTACCAACTCTCACTTACTTTAGTAGCATAAATATTTCGAGTTTTTAATTACAACTATTTCCAAGCCACGACATTTCTGTACCTCCAGCTTTGTGGGTAAACAATATTCATCTTAATTTGATTGCAAACATTCTGTTACAAAACATTCCAACAAAATAGTTTGTAATGAAAATGCAAAATACAAGATAAATTAGTTATTTCTATTGCAAGTTGTAAGGCATGTAACGCAGACAAATGATCCTCTCCCAGCGGCGGACTGTGACCATCAATCAACACAGACATTGTCAGTTTGTAGAGAATCACTTACCGGAAGGTTCAGACGATGCCTATAATGAACCATTACCGCGGATAGCGAAACTAGTAACTAGTAAAAGATAACTGCTCCGGTGGCGCAATTGTACAATGATAAGGCTGTAATGCTGGAGTCTCCAGTTCGAATCTGGAATCGGGCAAAAGTGGTAGTGGTGGAAAGGTATTGATAGCCAAAGAAAATATGCTTTTTTTTTGCTTATCACTTTCTCTGCCATTTATATCACACTTAATATAAGGGAATTAATATGTAACTTACTGCTCTTTTACCACTCCCTATAAAAGAAGGAAGTTACAATAATAGAATGTCAATGTTAATAAAGTGTATTTTGTATTATTCTTTTTAAAAATAAATAATAATGCAAACTTATAGACTATAGTGAATAAAAGTTTATTTAAACCTTGTTTTCCATTCAACGCAAATAAATAATTCATAACACGAAAGAATGTGGTGTGAATAAAAATAATTGATCCAGTCCCATCATCTCCTATTTCGTATTCATTCGTATCGTTTAAGCAGTTGGCGATGTCCCAGCTCGATTTTTATCTGTGGATATCATTATTCGATTTATGGGAAAACGAATGAATCGAGTTTTGCTTTCAAGAAGGTTTTATGCTTTAATAAATTACATAAATGCCTATTAACTGAAGACATCTGTTTCTTAAAACACACACACACAATTTGACACAACATATTCTAAATAAATTTTAGTCTTTTAATTCCTTAAATTATTTTTATCAATGATATATTTCAAGTGGCATTTCTACCAATGATATGTTTTACTATAGATATGTTATACTCTTTTTTTTTACAAAATGACCGATCACACGTGTTACGTTTCATTTAACTGTCTCACTAAAATATCGAATGGTGTAAAAAGGATAGCGTTACAAAAATAATAAGAATAAAAAGGACAGATAGTGTTTGTAATTTTTTTTTTCATTGAACTAAACAAAACGTCTCAATCGGAACGTTTCGAAGCTTCTAAACTCACGAAACTAAGGACCCTCTATTATTTAATATTTTCTTATATCTCGGGTAAGGAGTGAATTGTCAAAGACAGAATTATACTCGCTTCCAATAACACAAAAACAACACAGACCACGTGCAAAGAACATTGTTATGTTAAACGCTACCAAAAGATCAAATAAAAAAATGACCACAAAAAACTGCTTGAAACCAGTCTAACGCAGGATCTAATTAAGCGTTTGATTGACATAATCATAGAGATCTTTTTAATATCTTCTTAAATTACCAAGAAGGTTAAGAACCTCAAACGAGCTCTGAGATAAAGGATTGCATTGAATTATTGTGAAGTGTACAGTCAAAGGAATTTATAGTCTTTTTTATGTATGCATTGTTTAAGTCTGTTATAAAAGAATGCAAATAATAGTACATTACCGATTGTTTTTTTATTATCTATGAATAGTAAAGTACTTTATTATAATAGACTTATGATAACAATACAATTAGATTTTTACGTCGAAATAGTGAGTGGCAGTGTCGGTAGGGCACGTCCCAGAAGCCGTACGTAAATAATTTAGTAATAAATATAAATAGCGAAACTCTTCTGACTTTTTTTTACACTTTAAGATACGTTGCTTAACATAAGTGAATAAATATTTAAATAATTGAATATCAGGTCACCTGTTACTTAATGTCTAAGTTGGCAGCTTAAGTAACAGGACAGAGTCCGTTATAATGGTCGCTCAGCGCAAAGAAAAATGTAATTACATGGATTTCCCAGCCTCCAACAGGCTTGTTCCGTCAACTGGTGTGCTTAGAAGGCAAGGGTCTATACCAAACATAGAATTTTCTCACTAAAGCCTTCTCTATTAAATGTATTCAACAAACAAAACAGTATCGCAAGATTTTAAGAAACGATAAATAAAAAATGATAAAAATAGCTTAATAATAATAAAAAAATTAAGAATATGTAATAAGAGTTTAGTTACCTAAGGGAACTATTTTTTTTTATAGTAAAAAAGGGGCAAACGAGCGACAAGTCGACTAAAGTCAGGTGATCACCGCCGCCCATAAACATTGGATACACCAGTTGCACCTCTACTTACCCTAAAAGGAACATAGACGTAAGTTATTTATATAAAATATGATCTAGATCAATTAAAATGTACTCTAACTTATTTTATTATTATATTATGTACATACAATTTAAATATACTGTGACCGACAAAAAATCTCGACCTATGATCATAATAATTTTCAAGCAAAAAAAAAACTTAATTCATATTTCAATGTGAACTCCTTGCCGGGTAGATCTGTGACTCAGAAGTGGTTCTGTAGAAGAGTTATTAGGGTTCAATAAAAACAGACATTTGCGGACTTTTTTTACAATTATCATATTGAATTTCGAGGAAATAATCTAGTTGGATTGTTTAAATTATATTTCTGTATTAATTTAATAAAACAGGCTAGGCAGAGATTTGCATTTTAATCAGTACAGTTCCACATTTCGCCGTATTCCGTCCCATGATGTGATAGGGGGCGAGTCTATCGCCATATCGGGCATAAATTCCAAGCTCCAGGCTAATATTAAGTATTATATAAACTAATAAGAAGGAATCTGTTTGTCTAAAAGTCTTACACAATCGATTTGTCATCGACGTATGTTTTCTTAGAAAATCCCAAACAATTGAATGTTTAGATATTTACAAATTGTATATTGTTTTTTAAAATGCTAGCAAAGCCTCGCGGTTTCACCCGCCGCGCTTTTGATTGACTCCTAACAAAATTACGTTTAACTATCATTTGCGTCATTCCATGTCCGATGCGTTTTTTTATACCACGTTTTATAGTGACTTATCACATCACACAGGAACGCGATCGAACGGGATAAAAAAATATCCTATATCCGTCTCCTGGTTCAAACCTACCTCTCCACCAATTTTCAGCAAAATCAGTTCAACCGTTCTTTTGTTATAAATAGTGTAACTAATATGACTTTTTTTATAATAAATAATATAGATTGCGTCATATTGTATACAGAACCATGTTCATTAAAACAATAAATAAATGTGACATTTATAAAATTATAATGTAATATATTCAAAATATAATGGAGCAAGTTTCGAGCGGAAGCGATAAGTGTGTCAGTGGTTCGAATTATTATTAAATAATATAAATAAAGATAGAATTAAAAGTCACTAACAGGCAATGGATGGTTAATCTTCGAAACCTCCTTAATTCAAAGAGAGGAGTAATTTCTGGCGTGACCCAGATTCTTATATTACATTAAGTGCCATTTCGCGAACGATTAGGCAAACAGGTCAGAGCCTCCGTGCGGAAAGCAATTGACTATATAATGTTCATTGTATGAACTTTAAAGATTTTGTTTACATTATATTTGAAATTAGAACCCTGACATATTATAGTAAACTTCCTTGATACTTTGTTATAATACAAACCTAAATTTAGTCCATTTCTTACTATCCCTTTTGTTTACGAAAGGGATAGTAAGGGATGAAAAAGAAAAGAAAAGATCCTTTTTCATGTCTATGTTCCCCTGTCCACAACAACGCAACTAATCTGTATCTTAGTAACTTTATACAGTCGCTTAGTTAACAGTCACAAAAAATACTTGTTTTGCTGACTGTACAATGATACTAAAAACCACAGATTACCCAACGACCTTGTAGCAAACGTCGACCATTGCGTAGCACCGCCTCGAGCCATGACAACCAACCATGGTAAAAAGTAACTACTAGACGCAAAAAGTTACAACTGACTTTGATAATTGACATTATATTCGTAGCATAGTAAAATTATATTGTAATATAATTTTATATACAAAAAAAATCCAGATACTTGTTTTATCATAAATAAAATTTAAATGATAGTGAATTTTGATTAACTTTAATAGTAATATGTTTAAACAAGAAATATGCCACTCTGTCTGCAGCCAATAATGGTCCAGTAGTGAACGTAACAAATCGTCACAAAGATTAGTCCCTTGCCATTCATTCAATGGACTTCCGCAACCTTGATCAGATCATCGGTCCATATTGTAGAAGGCTACGCTGCGTTGACCTATGAGACAAACACACATACGCCTGTGCTCCCTGAAGGGATAAGCAGAGGTACAACTAGTGCACCAACCGTTCACCATACGGTGAACTTTTCCGTCCCATAATAAACATTGCTCGTATAAGTGTTTCAGAAATAACATATCATTTGTTAAATGGTTATGAAAATATCCAGTAAGGTAACTAATATATAAAAATATCTTTGTGTGTAAACACTATGAATAGTTTAATTACTAATCAATTTAATATGCAAGCACCGCTCTGAGAGCTAGGGGCGAGCGTTAAGCTGACGGATAAGGCCGCCCGAGGACGGTTTTCATTGTGTGGTATAATACAAAAGAGTAAACGACTATGTTTTGAATTGAATTAAGCAGAAGTCAAGATAACCTTGTGACAATTCGCCACAGAATTTTTAAACGTTTCACAAGATTTTGTCATATAAAGCTGTTTTGTCAATTAATCTGCTGTAACTTTGATGATTCTATTACAAGTTAAGAATTTAATGCACAGCCAATCTATGTAGGGACTTAAAGAGTTGAATATAAAGAAATAATTTGTGTTAACACATTTTATAGCTCACTTATGAATGAAGCCATAAAAATAACCCGATTTCGCTTATGAATTGCGCCAAACCTATTAACGTATCTCGCTTAAGCTTGTATTTTATTCCGTCATGGCGGGCGGTGTTGGTCTCTGGCCGTCACTCAGTACATTGCATCTCGTTAGTCCGCAGGCTAAGGATTCACTCGCCGCAGTTTGTTTAGCATATAAACTGCACGTTTCCAATGCGAATAAAAAAATATGTTTTATAAATAATACCCATGTTTATGTTAATGGAGTATGGGTTTATATTAATAATGTTGTTTAATTAAGTTTTGTACATTATAGCTGTGGTAACTAAGTAATTGGGATGTCAGTTTTTTTTCTTTATTTTATAAACCAATATCCGTTTCCATGTAATTTAATGAGGCTATGTTTAAATTTTAAAACGTATTTAGAATTTATTCCAAAATGTTATTAGTAATAAAAAAAATCTTAATATGAAGTCAAAAAAAAATGTAAGAACGAACCAACTGCAGAATCATCAGTTTACTATATTGATTCCTGTTATATCAACTATCAGCGACCCGCCTCCGTTTAAAATTATAGGCTTTTCAATATTTTAGGTAGACAAGAATATGTATTCGTCTATTTCTACAATTACGTCAGTTCTCGCGTCTTGCTATAAACATTATTAAAGTTGCCTTATATAGACTTATTTACGACTTGAATTCCCTCTTAACTATTTCTTAATAGAATTAGGTTGAACCTTCTAACATAACTTATGAAATTCCGTGTCAATATTTCGATCCATGCGAAGCACGTACATTACAGATACATTACAGATGTAACTCTTTTCATCGCATGGCTCGATTTGATGTCTGTATTTTAAATCTGAATTATTTTTAGTTGTTATCTCAAAAAGTAGCAACAAGAGTTTGAACTCCATTTTTATAAGAGAAGTAGAAACTCTACTTTATGAATCTTTTTCTAAATTATTACAAGTAAGCATAAACAATAAAAGCGCTACTTGACCTGATGCAGTAAGTTATTTTCCTACATCGCAGCACAATATTTACACATTCAAACAATGAACAATTACTCATATTAGATTCCCACACGTTACTGTGTACGAAATCCTTGGTATTTTTTTTACTAACGAGATTTTTGATAGCCATCTTTAAAGGTTGCGTAGGTGTTCAGATTTAAGATCTATCTGGCCGTTTTTTTTTTTTCAATTTCTACTCACACTCCCTCTTAACTTAATCCAAATCATCAATCATCAAACACATACGCCAGCCTTCCCTCAAAGGGTAGGCAGAAGGCAAAGGGGCAACTCATTCACCTTTTATCTGTATGTTTCTATCCCATGTTGTTTTCAATTCGATATCAGACCGGAGTCTGGAATTTGTACCTGATATGGCGATGAACGGGTGCACTATTTGCACCTCTACGTTACCCCTTTGAGCACAGGCGTGAATGTGTGTTAAATTAATAAATTAACGAATTAGTTAGGATTACATTGATCAATCTTCAAGCCGTTTTTGAATGCATCCAGCACGTCTCAAGGAAAGTTTTTACGACACATGTCCGCCAGCCGCCACGCTGAGCCGTTACAGACTGCGTCCCCATAATCTGTTTACAGAGAAAGCCTCTCTTACTGAGTGAATTACTTTTTACGAGAAATACGGTCCAAATTATGCCTTAAATTGCGTTCAAACCTTCCGTATGTTTTACAAATTGTACACATTTAAACAAGATAGTTTAAGAGTACATACAAATAAACATGTCTGCATGATTATTTTAATGATTTACTTCCACTTTATAGGGCTTATGCTGACAAAAACTGAGAGACTGCAGGGCAAATGAAACCTCTCTTTTCAAATCCGGTAAAGTGGTTAAGCCTACAGGTTACAATGAAAACTATCATCGTCCAGCTAGTTAAGAAAAAAAAATATGTAAAATTATAATTTAAAATTAAATATAACGCTATCTAGTTGAAATTTTTTTTTTGTCCTATAATCACTTTTTCTTTATAACCAACCCACAATTAGCCATCTAAATTAAAACTAAATGGTTGTTCTTATTTACAACTATTTGTTATTATATTATAATTAATAGACATGAAATATTTTTTTCTTTCTTTACATGTTAAACTAAATTTAGGCATAGTAAAATTGTCAATACTGACCACACAAACATTATGGCTCCTTAAATTTACATATTTATTTTGAAATGCTAGCAAATACAAAAAAATCATTTTTAAAACATAAAATTATATATTGTAATAATTTCATAACACGTAAAGTATTAACGTAGCAGCGTAATGACTAGACTGCGTGTTAAAAAAAGTTTAATTTATTTTTATCTTAGCAGCCAGTTCTTCACAAAGGAATACCAAGTAGAATTCGCAGCTGGCTCGAGGTGATAAATCTTCGTACAATGTTGCGTACTGAATACCAGTAATGACCAAGGATCAGTTGGTAGCCGGCTACCAACAACTTTATGAAATCTGCTTTACGTGTATTATTAAGTATTGAATACTTGTTAATTTATGTTTTTTTTTTAATGTTGGCACTCCGGAGAAAAATACGAATCTACAATAACAACACAGGTCACATAAATCGTATAACATACAGACATACAAACATCCGCTAAATAAATACCAAAGGCATTTGAAACCGGCCTTTTCTCTAACCCGATCGAGACGCAACTTACTAAGTTGCAGTGAAAGTAATTCAAGTCACCAAGTTAGTGCCAAGTCACGTAATTCTTACTTCAACTAAGTGATGACTTCTTTACTGATCTTCCAACTCTCACGGCTTGATGTGTCTATTGTCTTTTCGCTCTATTTTAAGGGTTTTTACGCCATATTGCATTCATTGTTAATCATTTCCATGAGAACTAAACTTTATGTATCATTTTTATGTAACTTTGATTGTTCAAGTTTTATGTAATCTAATTACTATTCTATTTACGGATGTACAAACTTATAGGTAAACTTTATAGAAGACTGGCAACGACCAAACAGTTCACGTCATGTTAAGTGACAGCTACCCCACGTGTTTACAACAAGTAAATAAGGTACAATAAAAATACGTGAAATCATCTTACAATTTTCATCCTATATTCCTAATTTTTACTATATTTCAGACAATATATGAAAACAATACGTTGACATTACTAAATAAAAAAGAAATCGTGTGAACATACCTTTGTCTTCGAATCTATCCGTTTTTAAATCCTACGTTCGAATTTAGAACAATTATTACATAAAGATGGCGTCATTGTTGATATTAAAAATTAAATGCAAGACTTAAATAAAGCCATACTAAATGCCGTTAAATCCGTCTGAGGACGCGTAGGTAGCTTGGTCGTTGAGTTATGTGCGTACAGAATTACCACCTCAGCAATATCATAAATACACCTTTAGAACAAGCAAACCTCTAAAAGCGTAGTGATGTTAATAACACAAAAATGTTTGTCCTTAAATATTAATTTTGTTTATACGTGGGTAAGATTTTTAATAGAGTACCTATTTAAACTGCTTATGTCAAACTGAATTCAACTAAATTAATCCATTATTTAATGTACTTACGAAAGTTACAAAACTCTAATCTGTTATTTTTTGAAGTTAAAACATATTTCCTCGTGAAAAGGGACAGAAGTACGTAACAGTAAGTCGGGAAAACGCTCTTTTTTGCATAAGATAATAGTTTTGCTTTATAAATTAATATTTAGATACAAAACAAAAACCTTTTACATTTGAAATTTACTGCCAACACAAACCGTACTTGCGAAATATAAAAAAAAAATAAAAATTTCTCGAATTAAAAGAAACGTGCGAATCTTACTGTAGTATTAAATTCTTATGAAATATTTTTTGTAGCAATTTTCGTAGTAAGAGATCTAAAACATTTACACCATAGACCTTTTTTGCTAAATGCCTTTTTATATCAAAAGGGGACAAACGCGAGGATCCCTTAATATAAAACGATTACCAACGCCCATGGACATTCACATTAGAGGAACTGCTGATGCGTTCGCGGGCTTAATCCTTAAACTTAAGTTCCAATGACTTTTAACAAATAAAACTAGTCTTTAGTCTTAATCTTCTCCGGTCTCCGAGACCATAATAACATCACTAGTAAGTAAGTTACCACAGAGTTACGCAACTTCAACTTCAAATAGCGAGTGAGATACGAAAGTGTACAGATTGTGGGTCAAATTATTTTTCTAACACTATAAATAAACATTGCCTTCGTACACATAATGTTTAAGAAGAAAAAACATACCTCACCTCTCTTAAGGGGTAAGCAGAGATGCAACTAGTGTTTATACATTTCGCCTTAAAAGTATAAGGTATATTTTAAAGCTGTTAATTCATTGTTATGAAGCCTACAATACAGGTATGAATTATTTTATGGCCGGAACATACTTGGCATTATCCATGGCCTAGAAACCTACAGTATTTTTAATGTCTGTGTGTAACAACTACTTATAACGTGCATTAATTTGGCTTAACACATGATTTTTGAAATAAAAAATGTTAATAAACAATTTGGGCAGTTTCAATTGAAATGCATCGAATATTTCATAATATTTAAAAAAAATATATCTCACGCCTGTATTCCCCGAAGGGGTAGGCAGGGGTGCAACTAGTGCACCCACATTTCGCCATATGATTTTCCGTCCCAGAAAGTGTGATAGGGGTCGAGCCTATCGCCATATCGGGCACAAATTCCAAACTCCGGGCTAATATCAAGTTGAAAACCCAATATCATTTTTTCCGACCCGGCAATCGAACCCGGAAATACCGTATATGTAATACGTGATACCACTGAGCCACCGAGGCAGTTTAATATTTGAGTTGTATATCGTTTGAAGTTTGCAATTTGTGCTCGATATTGAGATAGACTCGTTCCCTAATACATTTACACGGCGAAAATTGGATGCACTAGTCCTGCCTACCCCGTCAGAGTACACAGGCGTGAGGTATGTTTTATATTTACTTCCTTACCGGTTGCAAGTGGCAGTTTCATAAAGGTGTAACAATATTGTTATCTAACTACCATAGACAATATTTCATAGCAATTTATTGCTCTGAATATAACTTTATTGAATAATCTGACAGTCGATACGCGATTGGCCGCAAGTGGACAGAGCAGTGAATTATCGATTCGGATTCTTGGTCTACTGTTATTTATACTGCGACATTGTTTCACACAAGTTTCATTGTTCCTGAGACTACATTTTAATGCCTGCGGTAGCCTACGTTTTCTAATTCAAGTAACATAATTTACAGTATTTGATAATTATTACAAAATAATTGCGTTGCAATTATTTTAATACTTCAAAAGCCTAATTACGGGTATATACCCCGATGGGAAAACCTCGTTTTTATTAGTAATTTCAATTTAAAATTTTCTTCAACCCAACTAACAATACATTATATATAATACTACAAGTCTCCGTTAACATACAAGACTACGATAAGGTTGAAGTTACATCACGCAGTTCGGTAGTACTGGTAAGGTACAGTTCGTAAGGTTGAGGACACACCAAAACTATTTCAACAACGATAGAGCTCTCAAAAGTTACACAAAAACTGGAACGACCGGTGAAAACATCGACGATATCTTCTGTTAGCAAACAGGTGTCAAGTAGACGTATTCTGACGTGCAGTCCTAAAGCTGGCAGTTTTACGCGCCAAAAAAGTAACATGTATAAATATTTTTTTTCTTCAAAACTCTAAAAACACATTCGTAATGTATTACAGTTTATTTTATATAAAGTAATTTTAATTGTCACACATCGATCTAGTGTAGAGCCACCTTTATAAGTACAATCTACACAATCCGAAGTCCGTTAAAAGCCGTAATGAGTTCGACTTGTACCGTTGACCTGCGGTCGTTTGACCTTCTCACTCTCCTTGTTACAGAGCGAGATGAAAATAGATAATCGATCGTAATAATCAACTAAAAGAATCCACTAAAAATACAATTGTATAAGTTGATTTTTGGATGTAGAAGCAAAAATGGTGTGCCATGGTCGTTCCAAAGGAAAATCCAAAATATCTGCCTACTCCCTTGGGTTACGGGCGTTAGTGTATATTTTTTTTAATCGAAATTTACAACTATATCCAAGTTTATTATTGGCGAGCGATTCAAGCATCGCTTTCGTGTAATGAAAGTAAAAAAAATTGCGAAAATCTAAAAATCGACCGCCGTAATGATGTTTTAACGCATTGACCTAGTAACGAATCTCTAAGCCACTTACCCAAGTTACACTAATACGCTAGATTACGGTACAGACAGTTTTTAGTGCGATCTAATACTGCTTTACAACGACTTACAGTTATAAGATGATTATATACTTCCTTTTGTACGGCCGGAAGTTATACGGTAAAGATTTTAGGCGCTGTCAGCTTTATGCTTACACTAATTAAGTTTCAGAACGATACCACACTTTTTTCTTAACATAATGACAGCAAAGAGGTTGGAAACCTCTTAACCTCGAAAAGATCGGAAACCTCTTTGCTGCTGTTATTTTTAATTTAAAAATGAAATAAAATCCTAAACATTCTGATTCATTCATAGTATGCGATTAATTTTATTTTAGGTCGAAGATATTTGGGTGCGTTTAAAGCAAAAAGGTTTTAGTGCAAATATTTGGAAATGTATAAGAGGAGGAATTTGCAAACGCAATATCACTGTCTGGTGACTATGACTTATCTATATACTATTATACATATATTTAAGAAGATTGAGTCATTCTTTGTATTTGTTTTTATCATGTTATAATAATGGTAAAAGAAATAAATAACGCTTTAGTTTTGATACTAATCTGGACATCCGATAGAATTATCATCGCCTCAGATCCGTTGAACTGTTTTTTTTTTTTCTTCCCTTACATTGAGAATTGCTCACGTCTATTTATTTGCTTAGCATTGGTTCAGTTCGTTGAACCCACACAGCTGCTACAAATCTTGCATTACATTTAAACGAAAATCAACCTTATACACACGTAATAAATACTAATATGAAAGTATTACTAATTTTGTAAACTTGTAGTTTCAATATCGAAATGTTTGCACTCCATTTCCATTCTTCCACGTTAGTATCCGTTTCTATTTCCTGAGTATTCGAACTAAAACGGGAATGTAACAAGTACGTGTAAATACTACTGTAATTTCGTACATCGTTTTTATTTTATTTTTTTCCTAAAAAAATCGAAATGTATTTTTTTTTTCACTACAGCTGTTCTATCTTATTTAAAGTTATAAAATACCGCTCTATTTCGAGACAGATGTTTCCGCACGTGGTTTAACAAATTTGACAATGGCCAGTCGTGCAACTTGACAATTGAGACTAAAACCTTTTTTCTTTAAACTTCAACCTTTACTTTTTTTTCAGCCAGCTGCGCACGTGACAATTGAAATAAATAATACCTTACTCCATATTATTCCGTTATGATATGTTATATTCGCCATGTTTTATTTTCGCGTTTAGACAGACAGACGCGGTAAGAGGAGGGATTTGTTCTATAATGCAGTAATCGATTTATTTAGAATAACACTATTTATTACTGATTCATAAAAAAAAGTTTTCTTTATGTTTTTTTTTTTTATCAGAACATACAAATGAAAACATTCGTGTGTGTGTATGAAGTACCACGCTTTCATAACAATAAGAGAATCGCATGGAATGCGCTCCCCCCTCACTCACGTCTCACCTCCCCTCATGCGTCCATGTACAATAAGTGACAACTATTGTTGTAATAGTTTGTTAGTTTTATTAGATAAATCTCGACGTAAACTTTATTGTACACCGTACAACCACGCTGAAGTGATTTCATAGGATTCAGGTAATGCTAATATGACATTTTTATCTCTTTACACAAAAATAAACAAATCTTTAGATATAACACTCCTGTACCCCGGAAGGTTAGGCAGAGATTACAGATTTCAGAGATTCAAATAAGTTCTGAGACGTATCTTACTAAACTAAGATTTTGTCTATTTCAAGTTCAGATCGGATTTTATTAATGTTTGAACATCAATCACTGTAACCCGACAACAGATGTCACTGTGCTGGATCGAACAACATACAAACTATAACACAAATACCGATTGCGTAATCCGTATAAATTTAATTTAAGCCTCATTGGTCACAGGAAATAGTCGACGTAACCTAAAAGCCACCTTAAAAAATTAACGCATTAAAAAAATAATTCCCACGGCAATACTTAAATGCAGTCAGACCAGTTTTCGCAAGAGGATGTACAGAGTAACTTAATTAAATAGCGCTATGCACATCTCGATACAACTAACAGCCTTAATCAATGACATTTTATAATAAAGACACGTTATACATTTACAAAATCACCCGTCAGGTGAGCCGTCACTGACGTCACTGACATATTTCGTTCAGTCATCATCATTCATCATTATCATCATTTCGGACCGTTTTTATCCACTACTGGACATAGGTCTCCTCTCTGTCACATCACTCTGTTCTTTCCTGCACCAATCCAAACCATCTCTTGCCCTGAATCTTAACAATATTTTCTACCCATCTGGCTGGTGGTCAGGCAACTGGTCTCTTCGTTTATTATAACAATCCAGAACTGAGCCTTAACCATGCAACTTTAAGATTTATATTACTGCATAGCTTTTTTTAAAAGTGCTCAGCACAAACTGCTTGGGTCGTTATTCAGTCATCATTTTTCGTGCACTTATAACATATCTATGGTGTCTTAGGCTTTAATCGAAATTAGAATTTAAAGATTGTATAAAATAGTTTTCTTTGTTTAATCAACAATCTCTACCATCACCAAATCCGGAGTTATTGAATTAATAACTGATTAGCCCTTAATATAATATGACCAATGTATTCGTTATCATATAATCTTATAAAAAAGAGATAATTGAGTCGGGTCGTCTAATGTTGACATATCACCAAATCTTTTCACAAGACGAGACCTGTAGAAATAAAAAATAAAATAAAGTCGTAAAGAACGGTCCTAATTTAGCAGATTTAAATGACATATTGGACGGAGCTAAAAGCTTGAAGTAACCACATAATTTACGTAAAGCTCAAGAAAAATTTAATGCATTCTTTAAAATCAAAGAGCAAACACATGCGCTCGTACAGATTATAAACAAGTCTTACTTGTTTACGGTTACATAGGAACCACTCCAGTCGGTCGCCGGCCGTTTCCGTTTTAATTAGTACAAAAGTGCATAGATTAAACGAGCTTGGACATGGCATTTGTCGTGCGAGTGTGTTATCACCTTATTATGACTGCAACTCTATGGCTGTTGTTTTGAACATTTTATCTAAACATATTTTGTACTCCCCACAGGTTTAGGCAGAGGTGCATCTAGTACTCATTTTTCGCCGTATAAGATAATTCCAATAGTTGTACAGCCTACACTTTCGTGGAACGCTGGCGTGATAGTGTGTTTATTAAGGAAAAATTTAAACGAAACATTTTATGTTACGTCAAGTTGTCAGCGATTTCAGTTGAACAATGTGCAGTTTTACAAAGTACCGACTCTCACAATCTATCGGTGACACACGTGTAATCGTTTCATTGAAGTGCAAATGTATCGATGGTGTCAAAATAACAACAAGCCAGTACCGGATGCTAGAACTTTCACCTTACTTCGTTTAGCCTCACAATGCTTGTATGGGGGCCGTTGAAAGATGTATTGAATGGAAACTTCCTATATTTTATTTGAAGATTACTTGTAGTTTTATTAAGAGATAATTAAAAGGGCCTCGTTTGAAAATAACTTAAACCAGTTTTCTGTGACTTTACCGCTCTTAATAAACTTATTCCTCTTGAATCCATCAATCACCGGGAAGGCAAGTCGTTTAATAATAAAATTAACGGAGCTCGTACTCTGGACACGGAGTGAAGTTGTACTGGTGTTAATAAAAAAAAAAATTTTTTTTTAACAATTTCACCTTTTACGGTAACAATTTTTTGGTTCTCGTCTGGTATGAAGATGAAAATACTGTAAAAATTTACCAAAAATGTAAATCAATTTTCAAGCCTCACACCAGTAAGACGAGGGTAAAATTACACACCACAAAAATTAGACTAAAATCATATCAAACGGCGAAATCTGGGTGCACTAGTTGCACCTCCGCCTACCCCTTACGGTAATACAGGTGTACACTTTACTAACACAATGATTAAGTTATACAGCACTAAATTGAGACTAAAAGAGTGAAAAAAGGTGATCATATAGTCATCATTATTACCTTACCTTGGATACTTTAAAAAACCATCCTTGGTCAAGGTCATATTCATATTCCGTAATTTTAACAAAAACCCGTTTTTGGTAACCATTTACAAAACCTACATTAAATGGACGGGAGAACATAAAAGAATGAAAATAACCGATTAAATTCGATCCGATATAAAAATAGCTTTCAACAAAATTATTTCAACTCCTTAAAGCGCCATCTTGGTTTTTTCTTAACCATAAAATATTGGACTGGAACCATCGAGATATATTGTATGTTGCTACTTCGGAGAAATGTCCAAGTCTTGTTTCAACTTGGTTAATAAATCCTCTACACTACTAAATTAATTTCTCGTCTAACCGAACTGTTCAAAAGGACAGCGCTTAGATTGCTTGCTATGTTTTTTCTTTTAAAAACAAAATTTCTTAAAGCTTTTTTGACGCTTAAGAGCTAGCAAAATACTATAATGTGGCTCTCTAGCCACAACTGAATGGAACACAATAACATTGACCAGTGCTACTCTGTTACTATACATCTCGTTGACTGGAGCGCAGGAATTTATGAACCTGTAGAATGTGAATACGGACTGACAGCGGCCCTAATGAGCGAAGCTATTCTTTTTACTTGTTCGCAATTTAAAAAGTTACCGACAGAAATATGGCCTATTTATATAATGCATAGCCTATTGACTTGACGCTATAGGATACGAAGTTTTTATTCTTATAAAAAACGTAGACTCAGTCGATTAAAAAGTCGAGACCTAGCATTTAGTGCGTAATTGAGCATTGGGATAGCTAACAAATAAACAAAATAAAAACTTGGCAAAATAAGATATCAACTTCACGTTGATTTTCACTTATTCCTTTGCAATCATTACATTTTTCATCAGTTAATATGAATTCCATGGTTAAATTTTATATTTATAATTTGAAATAAAGTTATTACAAAAAACATAACAGTTAATTGTGTCGAGGCGTCACTAAGTTAAAATTTAAATAACTGTTAAGTAATAAAAGTTACGCGTTACTTTACTAAAACAACTCGTGCGGGTAATCGATGAAAAAAATAGTTTAAGCATGTTACCAGCACTCTAGTAATTCTGTTTTTTTTTTGTTAAACATACGTATCGTTACGATTACGAAACTGCATTAGCTTGTTAATTACAGTTATAAATTATTTTTCATCTTTAGAAAACTTAGTAAGTATGTTTTTGTTTTTCAATACTGAAAATATACTAGGTCCTGGAGATCAAATTTTGAAAACGTAAATATTTTTTAATTTATAAAATGTTTTTAAAAAGAAAAAAATTCAAAAAGTATTGAATTGTAAGTAAGTTAACACTTGTATTAGGACACGGTTCACGACAATCTGGTGGATTCAAACCTATGATCATGTTGTGCACGTCTCTTTTTATTTTATTAACCATTAGAATACTGGCGCATTTACATTCCAATACTCGGCAATGCCACGCTATAAACTGGTCGTTTGTCAAAATGTCGTATTTTCATTACGCCAACTACTCTTAATCCGCTTCTGGCCACGGTAGGAGTGAGGTTAACGCCCTTTGTGACAAAAAAACCGGACTTGAGAATTTTACACGACAATAAATATGGGCAGTGCTATCATCTCTATTTTTAAGTTTTTTTTTTTAATATTTCGCAATAATTTCATATTTTCAAAACAAGATGTTACAACACAATGTTGCATACGACACAAGGACACACTATCAATATGTAAAGATAGAAGTATAAAAAATACAGACTATAAAACAAGAGTTCTAAACTTAACACATTACGGTCAAAGAAAATTTTTAATATTTATTTTACCTATTTTTTAATCTATAATTTCTAATCTTAATCTTTGATTGTCTATAGTATGTTATAAGAAGCTATTAGAAAAATACTGTTCCATTTTGAAAAGTTTAAACTTAAATGCGCTGCAGCGCTTCAACAATATTTACGTCGTCTAACTAAACTATTCAAACACACAGCGCTAGATTGCTTGTAACACATAAATCCTTAGACTTTAACAGAGCTAGCAAGCGACAGAATTAAGTGTAACTCTCTAGCCACAATTAAACGGAACACAACAATAAGAAGAGCCGCTCTATTACCATATATCTCGATTTTACTTTTATATACACGTAACTTTACCCTCCAAGTTCGTTTTACTGTTTTTAAACCAAACATGAGCTACACACGAATAAAGCTTAAGTCACACTTGTAACCTCGTCTGTATGCAGTTTGCCTTCAACATCCACTTGATATTGTCTCCTGCGCAGTTGTGTACATGCCTTCCTGTTTTCATTATTTTTTTTTCGATACTTTTCATACCGACATAATATAAAGTAACATTAAGTCGAATTTTTAACTACATAACTTTATAGGCTCGGTGGCGTAGTTATATCTCGTTACGGCTGCATTGTTTCACAATTTGATATGAGCCCAAAGAGCACATCAGTCTGGTATTTCTGCCCATCATGGCATGGCTACATACGGTGAAAACTGGATGTATTAGTTGCATGTTTGCGCACCTTCGGGGAGCACCGGCTTGAGTGAGTGCATTTTACTAAGTATTTATGTAATCAAGTAGTCAAAATTATCAGTACAGCACCTTTATGACCTCATAGAAAATTTATTTAAAAAAAATTGCACATTGGTACATAAAAGGTTCTTGAGATAACTCAACGCGACCGCTGCGTACTGCTTCATGTGGCAGTGTTCTTAGAGCAAAGTTAAATATTACAAAAGGATTTACTTCTGATGATTTACGTATACCAAGACCGTTTCCAACCGCCGTAGTTATGCAAAAAACGCAATAATAAACCTTAATAAGTAGAAATCATATGTAATTGTTTTAAATTGTAAATCCATTACATAATTACACACCTCCTGTAATAGGATATCCTTCCTATATACATTATTGGATTTCTAAAATAATTCAATACATACTTTCTAATTATTCAACGTTCCCTTGATGTTCAGACATACCTCACGCCTATACTCCCCGTGTGGTAAACAGAGGTGAAACTTATACACCCCACTTTATACCGTTTGTGTCAAGATCACAGCCCGCGACCTAACCGCCTAAAAATCGAGGTATCATTTTCAAGCGGACAAATTTACGGTCCCTAAAGAGGATCCTAAGTGACTAAATAGATATTAAGTAGATGGATTCCAAAAACAAACTTAGAAATTAACAAATTTGTTAGGAGATGAGTGAAAAGTTTAAAGGCCTTCTTTATTTTATTCCGTTTCAATATGAAACCCGTACATGACGCGACATTGCACGACAACACATTCAGAGAGGGAGGACTAGACCAGCCATCACGCCACCGGCTCACCGTGTAGGCTAGGACACCCCACTATGAGTTCAAGATGGATACACTACACCTTACCTACACCTCTGCCTACTCCTCCGGGAAGCGAAGTTTAATGTGTGACGAATGTGGTTTCAATTCAAGATTTGTTTTTGAATCAAATGAGATTTTATGATAATATTTTAAAAATGAATTCCGTTAATTGTTTTACTAACTTTCACGATTCGAGCATTTCAGATGTAAACGTTTTTAACTACTTTTAGACATTGTGTACTGTTAATATTTTAAAATATGATTCTTATGAAATTATAACAGCAAATATAAATATAATAAGCATTTATAAACTTGTACTAATTGTAATACTGTCTATCCTATTTGTGGGAAAAAGGAATAAGACAGCTATAAACAAAAGGTACAGTTAGTTTTGCTTAGGAAAAACCGATCTCTATCTTCATTACACACTGTAAGAAGTGTTCGCCAAACTTGTGTGACGCTAAGTTATATTCTTAAAGTTCAGGTTTCTGAGAAAACTTAAATCAAGTTTGACTTATATTCTTTTTAACTTACAGTGTAATGTTTCCCAGATAAGTATGTATAAACATACAAACATTTTCTATTATATTGGTTTTATGCTAACGATATGACACTTCAGTTTTAAAAATTGGTCAAAATTTGACATCCATGAGTGCGATAAACCGACCTCTTCTTGGGTCAGCTTGGTAAAAGAAATCTTTGATTGTTATTGTATTAGCCAATATTCCTCCACTGTAGGAGGTAAGCCTCCCCCAATCTTCACAAAGATGAATCCTATACCATATTCATCCGGCTCAGCTTTGATCAGATCGTCGGTCCATCTTTTGGGAGGTCTACCGACGCTGCAACTTATACGTGGCCACCACTCCAGAACTGTTCGACCCCATCGGCCATCACTTAATATTTGATGCGACCTCGTAGAACTAAAAAAAACATCTGCCACACGCCAAACTGTCTCGTTTATAAAATATAAACATAAATATACGTAATCTATATATGTATATGGAAAACTAACTAAAGATAGCTGCTTTACAATAAATGAGTCCAATGACCAATAAAAATTCAAAACAAAATCGTCATTTCCATAAGCATCAATGAATAAAAGAAGTTTATTATTACATTGATTATTACTTGATGATATATTTAAATAAAAATTTTCACGGACAACCAGTTTGCGAAATAGTTCTACTTAGAAATCTATGTTTACGTTGTATCCTTAATTTGAATTTACATATTTATCTCGGCAACTTGTACTTTTGGAAGTTTCAATAAGTTCTAAAACATTTAAACACTAGGGAAGTAGGAAATTCTGGTCCTTCGAACAAGACAGAACGAAAGCCAAAATGTGCCAAAAAAACTCATCCTATTTCGATAAAATAGGATGAGTTTGTTAGCATGTTTGAGGCACTATCATGCGTTCTACATAAAGATCTAGTTTTAAAGAGAATAAAGACTTAATCAAAACATCTTGGTCATAATATATCGTAACCGCTATTGTATTAAAATACGTGGGTAGTCTGACATCAACATTATGAAATAAAATTTCTGTCTTCATGTTTTATAGATAAAAAAAACGCTAGCGACTAGATTAAGAGAACGTACTGCGAGACATGCACAACATAGCCATGGGTTCGAATCCGCCCTTCAATTTATATACAATCTACTAATATTTCAACCATCACCATTCTTCGTAGTGAAGAAGTCTCAAAATTTACTTAAGAAAACATTCCGGAAAATTCTTTGCAGTAATTTATTCCACAGCTTCTGGGAAATAAATCACGAGCAACGTTTTAAGCTAATCTTTTAGATCAAGGCATTAACTGAATCAAGTCCGTTGTAGCACCACACGGCGCGCCAGTCCCACAAGCCACAAGGCTGTATTGATATCGCAAAACAGATTGGAATAACATTTAAGCAACAATTACTCGCCTTTAGTTTAAATTTTGTCTAATTCTTAAACATTCCTTGGCTACGTTTACAAAGGAGGATAGGAAATAAGTTGTTTGAAATTAGAATTTGTTCAAACTATGATCTGAACAAATATTCACTTTTTACTTTTTTTTATCTTAAATTTTACTAAGCCAGTCTATATTTTCTGTGATAACCATCTTTTTTTTAAATAACGAACCTAATGTACAATAACCTAGCATTGTACAATAACTTAAACTGTAACTAAGTAACGCAAAAAAATATCTTTTCACAATTTGACTTCGACATTTTATAAATTGCCTAGAATTATACGAACATGACATATACTATCAATTCACAACTCGCTGATAATTTATAATATACCTAATATGATTGTAACCTGTCAGTGACGGATAAATAAACGTGAAAAATATTTAAAATGTCCGTGTGCATTGCTAGTGTCGCCAATAACAGTAGACTATATTCAGTCTTCAATAAAAGGTTCTATAGGAAACATAATAGCCTGCGTATTGATAACGCAGCCTGATTTTACTTATCCTTATCGGAGGAATGTAAATGACGCACTATTTGGAAAGATATTTTTAAGTGACCTCTGGTGGTTTCATTGCATACCTTTTAAACATGCTATATTTATTGCAATTATTTTTTTATCCAACTGATATTAAAGGATTGTTTTATGTATGTATGGTCTATAATGACCTCTTGTAATGTAAACTGCTTGTCCTATTTTGAAGAGAGATATTAGATTCGAATACGTCAGAGTAAAAATCCATATAGTAGAAGTAAGTAATTAAAAAATGCCTTTAATCATAAAGTCTGTTGGTTTTTATTAAGGAAGTACCTTTTACATGTTATTTAAAAATATAATATCTATGGTAGCTTTTGACCGTTTTTATAAAAAACATGTTTTTTTTATTATTTGGCGGGTTTGATATAAAGATTAAAATTATGTGGTATTTAATTGGCCTCTATAAGATATAACTGTAAAATGTTAAACCATGAGTTCGCAAAATACACTCAACATGTTTTGAAACAAATCTTGAAAAATCTTGTGATCTTTTTTCCGAATCGTAAAAATTATTGTCATTTGCCATTACATATGTTTGCCAACATATGTTTTTAAACTTGTTGAAAAATATGTCTTGTATAGCGCTGTAAATTATTTTCATAAAAATAGATAAAAAAATTCAATAAATTCAAAAAAATTTTTACACTATAATTATAACTCATAAAAAATACAATAGCGTTAATGTTTTTCATAAAGACGAATATTAAAATTTTAGTAAATTAGAAAAAGAGAAATCTTCTCAAAAAGTAAAAAAATCTGATTAAAACATAGTACACGTGTACCAAGAATTAGATAGCTTTAGAAATCTAGTCATATATAATACTCTACCAAAATGTTTCTAGCCCAAGGTTCATTAAATAGGACCTAGGTATTTCTGTCAAACACTGAATCTGGTTCAACAGAGCTAAACCGTTCACATTTCCATCGTTCGATTGGCATTCCATCAAAAAGTTTACAAGGTCATAAATATACGTCGGTAACTCGATAAGAAATTTCAAGAAAAGTTACTAATTCGAAAAATTGTTACTGTCAATGAGTTAAATAACTAAAACAAAAATATAACCTTACACAATAATTCTCTGACAAATGGTAGACAAGACAAGCGAGAATGCCGCCTCGCAAAAGGCGACGTACAAACCCTTTCAAAAAGAACATAGGCAAACATCGTATAGACAGACGTAGAACCCTACTTAATTTAGCAGCATTACTTACCAAAATTCGAGTTCGTCAATATCCTTTAAATGCACTTCATGTAAGAAAACTTTTTTTGTTATCACGACAAAAATAGTTTAAACACAAAATAAAAATGCACTTTTACCGAACGCGCGTTTTAATTTTGACACATTTACAACCGAACAGACGTCTTCGCCCCGCGACGTCGCGCGCATAACTGAGGAACTTGTCCGGTAAGTCTGCGACTGCGCACCCAACGTATGATCCGGTTTTCTTCGCCTTTGTCATACGTAGATATAATTTTTACAAAAATTATATAATAAACTTTTTTTAAGATACCTCAGTTAACATGTTTGTTTAACGTGTGTTAACGCTGTGTTAAACATGTTAATCAAAAGTTCAATATTTGTATAGTTTACAAAAGCAAACTTAGAAACATGTTTATTGTAATGTTGACAAACATGTTCCACTACCGTTTGTGGACGTGTTTATGAGTTAAAGAAATAATTAAAATCAATTGCTAAATGCTTAATGAGCATGAATTACAACCAATTGTTTATCTAAACAAAAAAACATATCTCACGCCTGAATTCCCCGAAGGGGTAGGCAGAGGTGCAACTAGTGCACCCACATTTCGCCATATGTTTTTCCGTCCCATAATG
>JAABKM020000019.1:2532655-2546287 GCA_016277805.2 Papilio aristodemus | reverse complement strand
TATATATATTTAGCGAAAAATTTTGTGGATAAGTGACATGTAACGAATAAACCACAAGCATGTATTTCTAGATGAAAAGAGAAGGTCTCACAGTGATACGAGTTTTAGTCTTATTAGTAATAAAACAATTTTATTTCAAATCAAGAAACGTTAAACTAAGTACACATGGGACACAAACACATAACGGAAAACACATAACGGAACGGAAAAAACATGCGGCGAAATATGGGTGCACCTCCCCCTACATGGGTAACCTACCCCTTCAGGGAACAGGCGTGAGGTATGTTTTCATATTTAAGTATTTGTTACAAAAGTGTTTTTTTTTTCGTAAACAATGAAATTATGCTGGCGTCGCTCCAGATATGTCCCGTTACAATTCTGAATTCATTTACGGGTTCTGAGATCACGCCGCATGACATTAACCTCAAAAGAATTGTAGCAATAATTTTATTACGAATCTAAATCGAACAAAAAACTGTAACCGGAAGCCTAATTCTGGTCCTCTCCCTCCTTCACCACGCTTAAGGAAAAGACGGGAAGGGGAAGAGGATATAACAGAGAACTGAGATGGATAAAAAAAACTGTTTTTTGTTCTTTTAACATTGTGTATTTTCAACTAGTTTCTTGTGGTAGCGGTCATTAACATTAGGCTTACAAATACCTAATTTACGATAAATAAATGTAATTTTCACTGAACACGTGCATTATTTGCGCTTGCGTTAATTAAATGATTTGTGTTCATTCGTTTTCGCAATTTCTAAATTTTGAATTGTTACAATTATGTCTGTTTATGTAATAGACACAATACCGGTACCTAAGTGTTTTGACACGGAGCGATAGAATCAAATGCCTTCGATCAAAAATATACGGACAAATCAATTTGACACGAATAATTATTAGTATTTTTAAGAAATTTACTGTTGGTCGATTTCGAATTCGAAAATAGTCTTTTTATATTTTTCTCTTCTTCCACCTTAACATGCTTGGGATAACAATATATTTCAATGGACTTGTATCTTAAATATTAATACTTCTGGTCACTTACTTGTTGCGTAAACGACGTGAAAAGGAATGCGTTTGGGCATTATCAGGTCACTACCTTCCGGCGTCATGTAATATCTCTATATTCACTTCCATTTCTAATAAATAAAACGTGAGTTTAAAAACAAAAAGGAAAAACACGGCAAATCAAAACACATTCTGTACTGTAAAATAACACACGTAAAAGACCCGAATTCAACTACATTTCTAGATTTATTAACAGTTTAATTGTTAAATAAAATAAATATCTAATAAGAAAATATCTTGAGAGGTGAAACGAGAGTGGCGAAGGGCTGAGGGTGAAGTTTAGCGCGCAGTGGGCGACGCTGGACAAAATCAATAGCAGTTACCGGGCGCTCTTCACTGCCCTCCCGCGTTAATGATGGATTTTCGTTTAAGCGCCATCTATTATCAAATAGCGAAGCTACGGGCAAGAGTTAATTTAAATTAGTAAATTTACTTTTTTTTAAATATAAATTAATTTACCAGTAAATTGAAACCAGTATATGATTTGAAAAACTGACAACGGGTAGTCCGTAAAGCAAATTAACACCCTTGTCTGAATTCCACTTTCGATTTATTCAATTTAATAGTATTTGGTAAACTAACCTGTTTACGTCAAAATAAAATAATAAAACGAAAACAATTAAAAACATCTTTTATTATATCCTGCAGAAATCCGCTTGCGTGGTCGCCACAATCCAGTCTAGCAACGCGGTTACGCGCGTATTGACGGCGGGCGAGGTGGACGCACAGAACGCGCCGTAGCTCACAATACCCACGCTGTAGAGCAGCCCGTTCGCTGGGTCCGTGTACATCAAGGGACCGCCGGAGTCGTCCTGCAAACACAAGACAATGGATTAAATATTGTCCGTATCTGTTACAACCATCATCATGATAGGTTCAGTTTGAACAAGGACAACGAATTTATAGAATGGATTGGAAATTAGACATCAAATATTGGGTAAAGAAATAACACAGGCTACTGGTTTTTATTCCCATATACTAAGTTTCTTATTTTCTCCTCTTACAATGTTCTGCACGGATCGTAGAAAATGATTTTTTTACTATTTTTAGTAGAATTTTTAGAGTGAATGTAAGGTTTAGCAATGCATCAGTCATCTCTTCTACATGGTGTTCATAATATAAATGATACTTCCTTCTCCTTTCCTCTTCCTTCTCTTTGGGATCTTCTCTTTGAGGAATGTAGCGTACCTGACAAGAGTCCTTGCCGGGCGTGTACGTGCACATCTGTCTGGGCGTGACGAGCGGCACGCTGCGCCGGCACACCGACTGGCTGATCACGTCCAGGTCCACCTTCTGCAGCACGTTGGATGTCGGCCCGCCGGGGAATAAAGTTCCCCAACCTGTAAGCCATAAGTGGAACTCCAAATCATCAATCCTAAATTTAAAGTTTAAAAAATAAAAACAAAATTTACAACCGCAAAGTTTAGTGTTTGTTATTCCTTTACGATCTACAAACTTACGGTTGTAGAGAGTGGCACTAATAGATAATGAAATTCAACATTCGACATTCTTACAGCAGGAAGATTAAAAAACTGAGCATATGAAAGAACGGGAAAGAAATAAACGGACGAGAGTTTTAATTACAACTTAAATAAAATATACTTATTTCACTATCACAAAAGATTATACCTAATACGGTGACTTTAGCTCCAGTGAAGTCATTATTAAGGAACTTGAAGGGCAAGCAGACCGGGCCCACGCGGTCGCTGAATGTGATCTCCTGGTGTACCGTTAAAATGGCTATGTCGTTGTCGTAGTTCGACCTAAAATACAGATGTTTTTTTCTTTTATAAAAAATATTGTAAACATGAAAGCAATTTAACTGATGTTAAGGAAGTATCGTTAGACATAAACAATAGCAACAAAAAATATACCCAAAACCCGAAAGGGATAGATAGAGATTACGACTTTTTTTGGTATGTCACTGATCTGATCGACATAAAATTTTGCATCAAAAATTTAAGCTAGTATTCAACCATTAGGCGTATATATCTATTCAACGCATTAAGTGTTAATATAGTTTATATATAACTTACAAGTTGTACAGTGGATGAATTCTAATGTCAATAACCCTGAAGCCCTGCGTGGCCGGCGAGTCGCCTGGAATGTATTAATTAGTTATTACTGATATGAAAGTAAGGTATTTGACATTAAGTTTCTTAAAAATTTATTCATATTTCCAAAATACATAAACTATTTTTAACACATTAAAGAATGAAAGGAAGTTAGTAATAAGACTTGTATAAAACAAAAGTTAAATTACGTTTTCAATGTACCGTAAATAACGTGTGTCAACTCACCAGCATTAACATCGTGTTCTCCAACGACGACAGCAATGCTGTCAAGAGTCCGCCTGTTGACGCAGTGCGCTGCTGTCATCACGTGCCGGCCGCTGATGATGACGCCGCCGCATTTGATTTGTCTGATGTCCACATACACGACACCCGCCATCATCGGGAACTCGTTGACGCCGGTCTCTTGACCACCGACTATACGGTTCTGGAATCATTAATACTGACTTGCAATAAATAGATTAGTTTCTCTTTTGAGTTTAACGTTTGAATGAAGAAAAAAAAAAGCAATAGCAGATCAGATGTGTTAGAAAAGCTGCAAGAAGATAACAATGGAAGAAGTGAAAAGCCCTCTTCTGCACATCATATGAAGATATAAAAAATATTATATATCTCTTCTATTAATCGCCATAAAAGTGTAGTCAAGTAAATTAGTCGTTTCCTTAATACGGTATACGACCTTATTATAGAGGTTTATCTAATTTATATCATCTTGCATATATAAATGTTATTATCAATTCTTTATGTTTGTTTCTTACCGATTTCTTATAGCCGCATCTACACGGCGTCGGCATCACCGCGGCCGGCTGCGCTGTCAACTGGCAAAAGAATCGACCGCCAGGACTCCAGTAAGACGATATCAGACCTGGTTATACGGATAATTAAATAAATTATACAGTTAAAATATAAAATAAAACTAATAATCGTTGATTAAGACGCCTATAACTTTTGAAAGACTTTTCTTGCGACTAAACTCCTTGCTATTTGTTTAAACACGATGGCAAATGAGCAATCTGTTTATATTATGTAAGATAAGTAACCGCTGTCGGAACATCGTTGTACTCGCTCTGAATAGAATAGGGCTTGCGGCATCTTAACAGGGCGGGTCCATTCGTGAAAAAGCTCGTAATGTCGCGAGCTTTACAAAAGCTAAGTAAGTCCTTACTTGGATAATATTACAGTAGTATATTTAATAAATGTACATAACATATCGATAAATCTACTAATCGACCATTATTATTATTTGTTATTAATATTGTTGGAAATGATTATTTCATACGCAATTTAACTTGATTAAAATCTTAATTACTAAATAAAGATTAAAAAACCGGTAGAATTATCATAAAGTAAATCAACCAATACATATTTATTGTATCGTTTTTTTTGTACATGTTTATTTTAAAAACAATAATTCTTATAAGAAGATAATTTGACACTTACTAGTATCATTATTGTTTTAAGACAATGAGCGAAGACCGATTTTGGCATATTTTCTAATATACCACACGCCTGAGTTTCCCGAAGGGGTAGTCAGAGGTGCACCTAGTGCATCCACATTTCGCCATATGTTTTTCCGTCTCATAATGTGATAGATGGCAAGCCTATCGCGTTATCGGGCAAAGATTTAAAATTCCGATCTGTTATCGAGTTGAAAAAATCTATACCATATAATCAGTATATACAAGAAATGTACATACCAACTGACAATCTCTGAGCAACTGACGTCACGCTTAGCGTGCCCCGGCCGCAGTAATACTCTGATGAAGTCAGCTGAGGGTCGCCAGTCCTTGATATCAGTAGACGGTCCATTGAACATGATGAGCTCTGTGAAATTTATTTACTTGTAAAAAAAATATTAGCAGATTATTGAAATAATTAACTATTCCAACTAAGTTAGAAAAAGCTTGTGCTATGATGTGGTTCACGACAAAAGTCGAATGAGGACCGAACCTATGGCCATGTTGTGCATGTCTCGTAGACCGCATACTTAACCATTAGACTAATGGCGTTTCAAATTACATTACCTATGTTCAAATAATTAAGGCATTTTTTTATTCAATTTCAAGGCAAAATTTACAAAATCAAAGACTGCATTCTACGAATGAACCTCAACCGGTGAAATACCACCTCACAAAAGACAGGTATCAAGTAACTCGGAATGTGTTACGACTGATTAGTAAGGTGTCGGAGAGATAATTCCTAACTTTTTCTAAGGAGAGAAACAGTGGATGGTTAGGAAATGAAAACATCTTTACCTGTTTATCCTTTCTTCTTCATTAAAGATATACAAAGGGTTTGCAGACAGCTTCTCGTAGATGTCTATGGATAATGATTCCTCAACATTAGATGTACCACGTGCTCGTCACCTTTTATCGTATTAAAAAAATATATAAAACGAATTCACAAGTGCAATTCACCTCGGGTAGATTAACTTCAGGGCAGTCCAACTTGCAGTTGTATCCCGTGGGACAGATTCCAATCCACCTGCACTGTACGCCCGGTGTGTAGTTCCGAGGGTAGCCAGGACTGTACACGTAGTAAATACGATTCGGTAGCACCTGTTATTATACGCTGTGTAACTAACAATTTGCATAAAACACAAGAGCTTTATGTAACCAGTAAATGTAAAAGTTAACTTGTTTATTGTATGTTGATTGAAATGTAATGTTGTGTCTACAGCAGCAAAAATTTTATCCATTCAGATGGACGAGGTCGATGTGAAAACGGCAGGAATGTGACAGACCGCATACTGTGGAATGCATTCGGGAAGATCTGTGTTTTGTAGTGTCGTCTATTTTAGGCTAATGATATGATGATGATAATTAATTTAATAAATAATTTCGTACTTACATTTTGAGTGAAATCGCAATTAGCATTTTGTGTCTGGACATAGTTTATGACAGCAAACAGAATACATAGTGTTTTGAATTTCATCTGTAAAAAAATGATGTAGTTAATCGTACAATTAAATTGTTTTAAGTATAACAAATAATAAAGTATTCTGTAATCGGAGTGATGTGCCTGTCCTTATTCCGGTCCTCATATACTTCCTGAAGGAGGAGATGGTTAGGAAAAGGAAATATTCTATTTTCAGTTTACCTCTTCCTATATCCATTAAAGATAGGTAATGTATCTGTAACTCATTAGCTTTTAGCGTATGAACTACTTTTTCGTTTATCAATACTTGTATAAATAAATTAAAAACAGTCCATTTTTTCTTAACTTTGTAGTTAACAATTAAGTAATGAAGCACAAATAAATTATATTAATAATATTCGCAAATTGTAACTTAAAAACTTTTTTTATATAGTAAAAAGGGGACAAACGAGCGAGGAGTCGACTAAAGTCAGGTGATCACCGCCGTCCATGAACATCCGCAACACCAGGGTAACAGCAGATGCGCTGCCAGCCTTTAAGGTGGGAGTACTTTCGTTTTTTGTCCCTAAGTCAACAAACTACAACAAACCCTAAGACTTGTACACAAAGTTGTGCCCTTGGTACGTTTCAGATGTGTTTAAAAAAGAAAACTTCAAGTTAATAAGATGCGTAAATTTTGAGATCACACAATAAGCACTGAATAACAAAAGATTATTTTTTTAAGAAACTAATTCACATATCTACGCTGATTTGTATCTATCGAGAGATTAAATATTTATCGATAATATATTTTAGGTATACATATTGATAACGCTGAGAAAACATTAATTTTATTTTAGTTAGTACGTTATTGCAAAATAATAATGACTATAATGTTTACCTTTGTTTATACATTCTAGTAATATAAAATCAGAATAAAAGAAGTCTCTAGCGGTGATCTCGAAATGATTTAAACTGCATTTTCAGTATATTTAGGACGACTACCTCGGTGGCGCAGTTGTAACACGTGTTACGTATACAGTACGACTGCAACGCCGGGGTCTCGGGTTCGGATCCCGGGTCAGACAAAATCAGTCATTTCTACTCAATATCAGTCCCAAGTTTAGATTTGTGCCCGATATAGCTATAGGCTCGCCCTTTATCATATTATGTGACGGAAAAACATACGGCAAAATGTGGGTGCACTAGTTGCACCTCTGTTGTACCCCTTCGGAGAATACAGGCGTAAGGTATATTTATATGAATACGTAATGAGCTACTTTTAAATCAGATAAGTAAATACTGTTCGTCATATTTGGCACAAATACCAATCCGTGAGCTACTCGCTCGTTAGCATACCACAATGTTAACCGCAGATGACACACTAAAACAGACTGTTTAAAATAGTTAAATAAAGGGATATTTGAAAATTAACCTACGCATAGGTGACTCTTTTATAAATATATTTAATTTGCCAGTTATAAAAACTAATAAAGTTTTACTTAACAAGACAATATATACTAAAAAAATGTGTGGTTTTACAATTATCACTAAGTATTCCCTTAGCGAAATGTAGCTTAAACCTTACTGAAAGCATTCCCGCGCATTCGTAGCCAAGGAACGATCCTTGGCAATAGCAATGGAGAACATCCACGGTGGACAAAAGAATGGAGTTCGGCTTAAGATTACTGGCACAAGGTTAGGGCTATTGAGGAAGCGCGTTTGTGTATATTTAGATAAATATAAATTAATTTAAAAAAAGCTAAGACACGACAACTTCTGTTTATTCAACTAGTTTTTTTTTTATATGAAACAATATTTCAATGATACATTATTCTATAGAATTTTTCTTCCTGTTCCCTCTCTATACATTTAATAATAATTAATTTCATACCTTAATTTCTTTGTAGATTAAAAAATCATCAATAACACCTTAATTTATTGAAACAAAAACTTTCCTTAATATATTTTTTTCAGCTAAAAGCACCAAAATATTTAAATTAAAAAAAATAATTTCTGTCAGTTTTCCCGCCAACGCGCGGGTGACATGAGCGACGTGTGTAGCGTTCGCGGCGCTATTAATTGTTTTAAATGCTTCATTAACACATCAACTGCTGATAACAGAATAGCGGTCGCTACAATCAGTGCTGAAAAGGTTTACATGATAAGGTAACTTATTCAGACACAAAATGATGACGTCAATTTAAATTGCATGTTTACAATCTCTTTTGAATGGACATAAGTAATAGTTACGTATTTATAAAATACATATTTATTTATTTAAATATTGTAAAGAGAAGTTATTTGTTAATAATTAATTTAACTACTAAACTTTAGGCCGGCAGTTCTGTAGTTTCTCTGTCGTTACGGATGTGTTTATGGGCGTCCGTGGCGACTTTTATACATATATATGTGTGTGTGTGTGTGTGTGTGTATATAAAATGAATCTTTCTGTATGTCAATAATAGAAAGATAAAAAACCATACATACAATCGCCGTGAAAATTTTATATGTTATACTGCGTTTTTGTTCAAACACAGAAAGTACAGTTAGTTCATTATAAAAAAATAAAGAGAATATAAAATGAGAAACACATTAGCGTGACTTATCAGTCGGTATTCGTTTGAAGTGCTGTACCTACAAGTGTGTCGCACACAGACGTAGTTACTAGATCGCGTATCTTAATTTCACCCACATGCCGGCGGCCTTAGAATTTTTTTTATCACTGAATTGTGTGAGCCAATTTTATATCGCAATGTATACAAGCATTGTTGAAAATTTTAACTGTCTCGTTGTTTTGGGAACTTGACGTTTGGTTAAATAAGACGATTAAATATTTTTTTATTTATTTACATTAAAAGTTCCTATACTATACTGTAAACGTAGAAACGTAATTTTTCTAATTAACATAATTTTTCTACAATAATATATTTGCTAATATTTGTCATTAACATGATTATTTTTAACTGTCAGATTCCAACAACTTCTATATTTGTGTACTTATGTCGTATGGCCTACATCTCTATAATTCTCCACCTATATTTGTGTAATCACTAAAATCTAATTTCCATTGAAATCGTTTTTGTTAATTGCAATTTAAAATTATTTATTTTCGAAAATATGGAAAAGTTTTTTTATTACCATTACTGAGGTATTCCATAAAAATGATTTTTCTGATTTTTCCTTTTGAAAGAAGTTCTACTACCAATATATTTATGCCAAATATCATTAAAAGTGAATAAATACACTAACGACGAAAACTTATACAATATACTTTATTCCACCAGAGGTTATCTGTGGATTTATACAGAATAGCCCCCATTCTCGAAAACTTCACGGCCTTTGTATATATTTTTTAAAAACTTTTTAATTTCATTTATTTTCCTTTTCCTCTTCTTTCTTTTTCTTGATAAAAGCCTCCGGAACTGGGAACTAGTTTAACGTTTTGTTTAATTTCTTTTTTCTCCTTTTCTTTGGCGGAAGAACTTTCGGAAGATGTATTCGACAATATGCCTTGCAGACGGTGCGTATTGGTTTGGCTTAATCTGTAAAAAAATATTTATATCGATTTCTTCTTTTTCCGATTTATTCAATGAAATCGTCAATTGGCGACTCTGCCTTGGCTTTATTTTAGTCTCAATTCCATGTATATCTTTAATTCACATTTGTGATAAGATTTTTTTTTATTAAATACCAACACTGCATAAAGCACCGATTACTTTAAGAATCATAGAAATTTGTAATAAAAACAATATATAATACGAACCTAACTTCCTCTACATCTGCCACTTTGTCTATGAGACTCCGTATGATGCCCTCCTTGTGCTGGAGAGCGAGGGAGGCCCTCTCCAGCTCCCGCCGGTACTCCGCCTGAGCGTGCGCCGCTCTCTGCTCCTGCTCCACTATACGCCGCTCTAGCTCTTCCAATGATGTGTACGCCCGGGACTTTACTGCCTGTTAACAACGCCGAAGAAGAAAAAAAAATAAGAGGGGCAATGCTTCACTATAATCTTTGTGATTTATGTTTTAGACACGACACAGATGGATTGATTCCGAACTGTTAAAAATAAAATCTCAAAGCGAGACTTTTGTATGAATATCGAAGCTCGTCAAAGGGAGTACAATATTACAGAAAACTTTCTTTTCTTTTTTCCACTAATTGTCCTTACCTTTTCTCATTCTTCATTCAATTGGCAATGCAATAAACATAATCAAGCACAAGCAAACATCACACGAACGCTTGTAGTTAATTTTGTCACCTAAATATTAGGGAAAAGTAAATCGATATAAATAACTCATAGTGCCTTTATTTCAGTCTTTATCCTGTCCAGTGCCTGCAGCGCATGTCGTAGCGGCTCGTTGTTGGCGCGCTTGGTGCGCGCGCCGCGACGCAAGCGCGTCACCGCCGCCGCGGCCGTGCGCGCTCGATGGCGAAATATCACCGCCGCCCGCCGGTATAGTCTGCAAGATGCGATTTAACATTTTACCCCTTTTTTTGATCTCTAAACTCGTTCTCTATTTTCCTACTAAAACCAGAAAAAAACAACAAAATAAATTATCTAGCAATCTCATTGAACTCTTCCACTAGAAAAAAATAGGTAAGTGTGAATTAAAAAAAAAAATGAAACAAGCTATTTCTTTACATAAACCAGATCACAATCACCTGACATTTTTCAAAGCTGTCTTCAGCTCCTCCTTTGCCGCCTCGTGCTCCTGACAGATCTTGTTGTACTTCTGTTCTGTGCTGCGCAGGTCTTCCTGCAGTTTCTTCAGTTGCTCAGTCTTCCGTTCGTTCTCCATGGAGTATTGGTGTTTGAGTTCTTCTAATAATCTGTAAAATGATATTAAAGAGAATTTTTATCTTAACACTTTACAAAAAAAATAAACGATTATTACATAATTTAAAAAAAAATCACCGTTTGCAGTGGTCCAGTCTCCGTTCGTGCAAGTCAGCGGGCACGGTGCGCGCGCGCATCGCGTCTAGTTGTGTTATCTTCCCTGCCGACGCCTCCAGTGCGTTCTTCACCGCGAAGTACTCGCGGTGCACGGTCTCGTAGTCACGTATCATTGCCGCCACTGGACAGGCAAAATTGCAACTTTAAAAAGATTTAAAAGACAAATATCCAAGGAAAGTGATATGTTGACCAAAAAAGAATATCCTGGTTAAAAACATTCACCGGTGGTTTGGCAAGAAGACCCGCTTGGTTATCAGCCACGCTTTCTGTAGTTTAGATTGCCCTAATGATTGCGGATCTTCGAAAGAGAATGCCATTTGAAGAAGAAAAAGATTTTGGGATTTTTAATGGAACTTTCATTTGAATGAATGAGGTAAAGTTCAAATAAAGTAACTTTGTCATATAATATAGCTGGAAAATCGGCTTGAAAGATGTTCGAGTTATCGCTTATTGCTGTATCTAAAGTTAATGTCGTGAGATAATGTAAAAAGACATACAATAGAGTTCAGTTCAATCATACGGAGGAGAGAAGGAGAGAAAAAACTAAGAGAAAATTGTACTTACTTTTATCTTCATATAACTCATAAACTTCTTTCAACTTCGATTCAGCTCGTTCCGCTCTTTCGGTCAGAGTTGCCTTTTCGATATCAGCCGTCTCCCTCTCTACTACAAGTTTCTTGTAGCTCTGTCTCACTTGCGACAGTTCGTTCTCCAACATGTTCACTTTATCGCTTAAAGATTTGTTGTCATTTATAATTTGTTTAGATTTCTTATTCATGTTTTCGAATTGTTTCTCATAGTCGCTGATGAGATTGTCTTTTTCTTGGAGATTCTCTTGATAAGCGTCGAATAAAGGTGCTGGAAAAAAGGCAGTCTTAATTTACTTAATATTAACATAAAGAGACTATAGCTATTCTACATTCGCTGCCGACTTCGCCATGTCGTCTTCTCTTCAAGTAATACACCTCTTCACATTCATTACGTTTAAAAAATGTATCGATTACTCTCTCACTCTCTCTATCTTTCTCCCCCTCTCTCTCTCCCTCTTGTTTGCCTTGAGTTGCCTGGAGGAGAATACCTTAGGCATTAAGTCCGCCCTTTGCTAGGCAATAAAGTTTAAATAAATAAATAAAAAGGCTGTATATGTATAGTGCTAAAGTAAAAGACAAAAACCCTTTATTCTTGCCACTACAGTAAACAAGTATTATAAACATATTTATATAATTAAACGAACATCGCTTCTCTATTCATTCTTAACTCTAAGTTTTATATATATCAATCAATCTTACCCAATGCCTGTGCACTGAGTAATCCGGATAGATCCACAACTCTAGCATGAGTGTCTTCATGGCCCTCTCTCTTAGAAGCCACCTCCTCTGCATTCGTAGACTCTGAAAGGATGAATTGCTCGTTTTTTTTGTATACAGTAAAAATAAAGCACTTTCAAATGACTTAGTATCAATGGAACCTGCAAGACCTTTGATGTCGTGTATGTTGTTTCGCGTTAGTCATTGGTATGAGATTATATGAAGGTAAAAAAAGTTTCGTAAAACAGAGTAAGATATAGAGGAAGAAAAGCTTCTGAGGGTTAAAGTTGTTCTAAGCATTCCGAGAGTGCTGATTTTAAAGCAGTATTTGATTGAATTCTTATATTTTGTTTGTATCGTTTTAACCTCGTCTTTGTCCACAACTGGCAGTAAGAAGCGAGTCTAGACAATCGTACTTCTCGGGTTTATTATCTGTCTTCAGTGTCGGTACGTTACTACGAAGCTTCTCTTGGTAACGGGCTAGTTGGACATTCAATCTGTAACAATATAACACATAAAAAAAGGATGCGAAGAGAGAGACAACAAAGAGAGAGTGGGCGATTGAAAGAGGGAGGAGAAATAGGGAGGGGAGGGGAGGAAGGGGAGGGAGTGCAAGATTCAAAGTCCCAACTGTTCTTTGTTTTGGAATCACAACAGTTAGTAATTCAGAATCTGCATTGTATTACAATGACAAACCTGTATAAGACATCCTTGAGAGCTTGCATGTCTTTTTGTAACCTGGAGTTCAGTTCCCGAACCTGGTTCAAAACAATCTGCCGGCTGCTGCAACTCATGCAGACCTCCACTAACGGTATGGCTGTTGTGGGTTCTGATTGATCTGAAATTAGGAAATATATTGTGCACAGCAATCTAGTGCTGTATGATTTAATATGCTGACTAGATGATATAAATATTGTTTTAGCGCTGTAATGGATTTATGCTTAAATTGAGAGAAAGATAAATTTTCTTTTTTTCTTAGTAACAAGAGTTTTCTTAGTAACTCTTCTATTACAATATATGTTGATGGCTAACCTAAAGTTACAGACCTGACTAATACTAACCTTTATCGGGTATATCAAATTGTCTCACTCTATCCTGCAAGCTCTTACACTTGCCCTCTAAATCTGCATTCTTCTCCCTCTCTTCTTTGATTACTGTTTTACATTCTTCAGCGTATTTGAGAAGCGTAGCATGTTCACATTTGAGATGTTCGTTTTCACTTGCGAAAAGTTTATTGTATTCTAAGATGGTTTTTAATTTTTCCTTTAGTTTGGTTATATGAGCATCCTTTTCGGATATCTGGAAATATATATCAAAATCTTTTAAAGTACACAATGGAGTTTAATCAAGTTATTCAAGAGGAAGGTTTATATA
>JAABKM020000019.1:2436880-2517689 GCA_016277805.2 Papilio aristodemus | reverse complement strand
ATGTATATATATATGTATGGGTGTACTAAGTGGCACCTCTACTTACCCCTTCGGGGAATACAGGCGTGAGACATGTACGACATTTAAAAAATATGAATTCACGGTAACGATTTTATTACCGCCATTATCTAAACTGGATGCACTTTATTACAATCGTGAGATAGACGGGAATAAATCTTACCGCGGTCATTTATTGTAGAGATTACCGCAGGCACCGTTACATAACCTGCGCCGATTCTATCTCTTCTATTGTACTATGTTATCCATATATGTTAGTACTATCGGAGCAACATATCACTTTGATATCACTAATGTGAACTAGACGTAGAGTGTTATAGCTATGATTAATAAGAGTTATCATTAAGACTACAATGAATAAAGTATTGCTTGACCAAAACATAGGATTATAATGGTGATGTGGTAACAAGATGGTACGCACTAGTTTGGTAACAGCAAATCTCTTATTTTTTCCCACGTCATTAACTTGTTCCATTCGTTTGCGTGAATTGAACGAACATTAAAATAGCTTTGTTTGAATCCGAACGTGTTTATGGATCGACTAACCAAAAATTTATCTATGGTTATGAAATATTTTATTCTATTGCACCTCTTTATTTTAATGTATGCTCGATTGGTAGATAATGTTTTTATGCATTAAGTTTGCCAATTGTACTCGTAGATACTCTACTCTATTGTTACATTTTGTTACAAATAGAATTAACTTTTGAGACGCAGTTTCGCAAACCTCGCAAATGGATAAAATGATAGTATTATTTTTTCCTTGTACAAAATAAAGTGAGGTAAAGGTAGTCTTTCATCTTTATTTAAAAAAAATACACGTAAAGGAAATTTAAACATTTTCAATATTGTTTCGTACATACAAAGTCGTACAACGTCGTATAATGTTTTTTGTACTAAATGTAAATTCGTTGCCGCCTCGCATATAATTTGCAAGTATAATTAGGTGCTTGCATATGCAGCTCTTGCTTTAAAACTTTTTTCTCGGCTATTTTAAAACAGAATAATAAACTGATGAAAATTGCTATATATACTTAGCTAGCCCTAGATGAGCGACAAATGCGTCAATATCCGATACTAAACAGTAGTTGTTGTTTTTGTCTCCTTAGCCATAATCTGTCTCTTGTCATGTAAAGTATCGCGGCGTCGCTAATCTAGGAATACTAGTTGTATGTTATGTAAGACAAAGGTTATAATTTACATCTTGGATATTAAAACCATTAAAGAATGACAGCTAAACAGCTGTTTTATGACTGGGAAGGCTCCTCCGAGTAAGTATCAACAACCGAGCTTAGACAGTATAGTCCTGTCGACATATTTATACATTTATTTTATCGAACAAACTTCTCACTTTTAATGTTTACTTCAATTTCTTCTCTCGTTCTTTTTGCAGGAGGGTAATGTTTTATGAATGTTCGTTCCATTCGATTGGTGTGTTTGTTTTTAAATTAACTATATCTTATTTGAAACAGTGTTTATACATTTATTAAAAAATAACACCTAATAAAAAAGCTACTATTATATATTACAAGATGTTTGAAAATCAAAATAATATTTGACTTTAGATTCTAGAATCCAAACTTATCGCGGACATCAAGATTTAGATCTTATAATCACAGACTAATTAAATAGGAGATATTTTATTATAATGATATAAAAAAAACCTGTTTTGAGATTTTATTAAAATGTTGATATTAACGTTATATATTTCGATTAAAATAAATGCCAATTTGAATTTAGATCGACCAGCATTCCTTTTTTAGAACATAAAGATTTTTAGATAAATTAGAAGCCACTACAAGTGGCTTGTTATAGAATATTAAATAAAAAAGAGGTTATCTTGTGTGATTGGGAGTTTTTTTTATTTCATTTATTGTACATAATTATTTATTTAGATATTATGCATATTTTTATTCTGTGTTTATTATCAAACAATACTTCAATTAATATATTATGTAATTTTTCGGTAAGATCAAGTTATTTATTTATACTTTTTGCATTCCATAATATAACACCAACAAAGACAGATATGGCCAACCAATTGGAAGTCTTATTGCAAAGATCAATTTCATCCAGACAACCAAAGATATTTTATAGTTTGAAATAAATTTAAATCTTAAGCTATTAAACTATATCGCTATATATTTCTTATGTCATTGCGTAATCAATTAACTTGAAACGTAATTCGTTATCGTAGCAGAACTGCCGGTTTGTTAGCACTTAGCACCAGTCAGAACCTATTGCCTGTTAGGTTATAATGGAGGGAACCTGCTCGGTGACCGCGGCCGCGATACCGGAAGGAATAATTGTTTTAGTCAACGGACTTTAAAGGCTTGCGATACAATAATTTTAAAAGGTGTATCAAACTTTTTAAAATTATTATTTTTTTTATACTATAAGGTGGCAAACGACCATGCAGCACAAACGATGCTACGTGACCGTTATCCATAAACATCTGCAATAACGAAAATAGTTGCAGATGCGTTGCCTACTTTAGACGGCCAGAGAATGGATCAACAGAAAAAAGGATAATTCCTTTTCCTATCGATAAATATGCGAAGTGAAGAGTCGAGAGAGCTTACTTGGGTTAAACTATTGAACAAGGTTACAGTTAAATAAGTCTTATTGTCTCTCTATCAGATTAATTGCTTTTGCATTACAGAAATAATTAGCCAAATGTAATGCTGGTCTGTCCATCTACGAAGACTTCATTTGAGTCGGTGTAGTTTTAAAAAAAATAATAAGGAAAAGCTATAAAAGTAATGAAAAATAATTTCTAAATTACAAGATAATTAGAGGACCGTTTAAAGAGACGTTAGTTTCAATTAAGTCTAGGCTGCAATAGGAGCGTCGAGCGATGCGATGAATAACAATTGAACGCGACTGTACATCCGGCGCCGAAACGCTTGTTAACTGTTAAAGAAGACCTTAAAGGGCAAGAACTATGTCCTCTGTCGACGTCCAAATGCCAATAGCTTAATGGTTAAGAGTACGGACTGTGAAACACGATGTCTGAGTTCGAATCCTCATTTAACTGTTATGTATCGTAACACAAGATATAAGCTTAGTTTGAATATTTTTAATGTTTTAATAACTAATAATTTTAAATTGCGGTGTGATTTGAAGAATCCATACGCGTACCCATAATGTTATACAAACATTAGTTCTTTGCTAGAAGATAAGTTGTCTATGACAACTTCTTTCCGAATGAGCATATATTCTAAAAACAAAATACTATTTTACTATCTAGGACTTATAAAATACTATCGCTTGGTACTAATAATCACTTAATCATTGCATCAATGGTGACACGTTGCCGCATGTGTGTCACATCGCGTCATGAAGTGTGTATTAACTGCCGACGTCAACGAACCCATTCCCGGCTTCCTTGTTACTCGGTGAAACTTCATTTGACTGAATTGATCACAATAGACTACACCGGCTTTATTGAAACGGTGAGATATTCCCTAGCCTAGATCGACCATTTAAGATTATGAGATATAATCATAATGATCATATATAGTAAACCATTTTTTGAGTGCAAAAAAAGTGGTTGAGTACTAGTATCATTATTTTGTAAAATTCAATTTCTGTATAAAATATGGTAACTCTACATGAAAATGATTGAAAAATGTCTTAAACCCAATTTTCCGTACACTACGTGTTGTGTGACATCATAGTACTTAGGTGTCTTGTTATTGTGCAAGAGTAGTATGTCCGCACTAAACGAAGGCATGTCTGCAGAGCAGGTAGTATGCGTATGTATAATGCATCTAACCACAGTCTAAACAGCACGCTAATAGATCCAGTTAGCGACAAGGCTGAATATCGCTGAGGGTGAAACGTTTGATACAAAACACGTCTAGTCAAAAAAATTATATTAAATCAATAAATGTTATTCCATTATCGGCCTTTATCGCCTTACAAACAGGAAACTAAAGGATCCGATTTGGTCAAAATGAGACTAATCGGAAGATTGATAAGATCACAGAGCAGGAAATTAAGTCATGGATTTATATTCGTGGCGAATATCTTCTATTAGAGAATTTAATAAAATGATATTTGAATGTAACACAAGAGGGTGCTTCACAAAACAAAACGCGCAAAAATATATAGCATCTTCACACCGCCCACGCGTTCTATTTATGAATACCGATACCAGACAAAAACAAGTTATTGATTTATTTAATAGTAAGTGGTGTGCGCGTCACGGTCGAGTTGAAAAACCCAACCCCCCTTGTAGTTTGTAGGGTGGATAATAGATAAATTTATGGATGGCAACATTGCATAGCGTAGATAATTAGTGGAGTACTTTAATGGTATAATTTAGGAATCTTATTTATGTATTAAGATAGAAAGAAAACATATCTCACTCCTGTGTATCCTGAAAAGGTAGAAGGGTAGGTAGCGATGCAACCAGTGCACTTACATTTCGCCGTATGTTTTGCCGTCCCATGATGTAATAGGGGGCGAGCCTATTAGGATAGCTAAGCCTTGTACGGGATCTGAATTCATCTGCAAAACAAGTTCAACAGTGGTATAATAAAATAATTAACATTTACTTACAAACTTTTAAAAAATAATACTTATCAATTATAATCTTCGACGTTTTTAATTAATAGCAGGAAGGTTATCGTATAACATTTTTCTAACAAATGTCAAAGAACTGTTTTTTTTAAGGGAAATAAATTAAAGAAATGTACGCCTTGTTATGGATATTAAGACAATCAACGAAATTTCGTATAATTCTCCTCCATGGTCCTGTAATAAAATTAACATTAATATTTCTGAGTATTTATTGTTCCCAATTTTTGTTTCGAAATGTAAATCGAAGAAATCGAATGTTCGCGTGTCTTCGTATCGTGTTCAACATGCGTGCCTCTCACTCGCACGCTTTGTTTTTTATTTCTTAGAACTATTCAGTTTTCTTCATCGATTTCAAAGTATTTATCACTCATGGGGACACGTTAATACTGGTCTCATCGTGTATTTTTTTATTACGACAGCTTAACTTTTGTTTGAATGATGTTGCCTTGTATATATGTAAGTATGACAATGACTCTATTTGTAAGGGAAATAACAATCATGTGATGGTGGTTTTTTCATTTTTGCTTTTTAATAGACTAAGGTGCAAGCAGTTCAATTGATCCTTTTCAGGTAGCTTTTTATCTAATTTAGTAATGCAATTCTAATGAAAGAGTTGTCCGTTATCATTTAGGATCTTTACTTTTACATCAGAACATCAGAAGTCATAAACTAACATTTCAATTTGCGTTATTGCGAGATGTTTATGAATTGGTCATTGCCCTTGAGTGGTGAAAGTGACTTTGAGTTTTTAATAGTAAACTGCTTATTAGTTTGCGTTTATATAGTGTTATATTTTTTTGTTACATTCTGCGTACGCATTTCTCGATCTAGTACGTCAGTAACTATTGGTAATTGGCTCAAATGATTGCATCGCTTACGAACGTTATTTCACTACGACCAATAAGGCGTGTGTTTGTTAAAGTAAGGCATTGAATGAATCGATGTAGAAATTTTGGTGCTTAAATACTAATAGACTTAAAATGTCCTGTGGAAACTTTGTTATGAATCTTCTTTTTGTTTACTCTCTTCCTCTCCTCACTACTCCACTTCTCAACTACTCTTTTTATAATACTATTTTTTTTATCACGTAATCTAGTGTCCTAGATTAATAAATGTCTATTTTCTCAGGTGTGAGATGTCCACAGTATTTCTTTCTCAATTTTGACCAGAAAGACTTAGCTAAGTGACGAAATGAAAACTTTCTCATTATTAACAATACAGATTATGACTATAAAAAGAAATGTTAAATCGCGATCCCACAAGGAGCAGCGGCGAACGGTCGGGATCGGACAATGGAAGCCGGGAGATGCGTACAATACATTTGTTGGAACGCAGCCGGCCTTCAAGATGTACGGTCGCACGCTATACGGACAAAGACGTAATGCGCAAACTCATCCCCCACTCTTGTATCCTTCATTGTGCATGTTGGGTGTGATATTATTATTAAGCCTTTATTGCTGATACTAGACATTTACATTTATTTTACATTTTACGTAATGTTTTCTTAAATTACTATTAGTTAGCATGTTCTGTGACACATATACTTCTTCCAGTTGTTTCATTCTTCGTGATCCTTAGCTTTCCTTGTCTAAATTGTCCCTTTAATATTCTTCACATCATCTGTGCATATTTCACTTGTCTTCTTCTTCTTTTGCCGTCACGTGATTACCATTCAGTTATAATTTTTGACCATTTGTGTGACATAATTTTAGTGTTGCATTTTATTATAGCTTAAGAAATATATTTATTGTGTACTACATTACACATGAACATTTTGAATATCTGTTGTTTTTGAACGCTTTGTCATTGATACACAAATCGACATTTACATTTTTTTTTAAATACTAAATGTCCATGGGCATAGATGTTCACTTTACATTGGGCGACCAGCTCGTCTGCCCTCTTATGGTACAAAAAAAACTAAATCTCTGACTAAAACTTGTAGGTTAAATTGAATACGTCTCTCCTGGGGGTATTCATAATATGATAGATATATATATATCTATAGATAGATTTGAAAAAGTCGGCGTGATTAGAATCAAAAGCTCGTGTATTGATTCGCCTAAATTTAACTGCATCTCGAATATCTTGCTGTCAGACGCGCTAAATATTCCGGGATGACGTTTGAGGAAAGGTTAAATTGGTTTCTAAATAACTAATATGTGCTCATATCCGTAACCTAGAGGAGTAGGATGAGATTACTGATTTCCATTTAGCGCAATGCTAGCATCTCTAGTTTCTAAATCCATACATCTACTCATATATGCTCGTCGGTTACGGATATTCCTTTTATTACTTTTATTTACTTTGTCACTAATTTGATAATTACGAGTACTTTGTACGATAAGTTTTTATTCATCAATAAATAAATTTTATCACTCACGATATCTTTTGGGCCAGAGACCTCTGGGCCCTGAGGCAGAAATTACCGACTTTCACATATAATTTTTATCATAAAGTTTACCTATAGATAAGAATTTGTGTGAGGAGATATTTGAACTTTAAAGCTACCGGTAGCGACACTATTTGGCACCAAACCAAAACAACACCGAGTATATTCGATGACACACAATCCTGAGTGAGTCACACCCGCACACGGAAGTAGGTGTTGAGAATTGCCTAGGCACATCGCAGAAGCGCTAGGTAGAATGAAATTTAAATCTTACTTTTAGAATTATTAAATCGTTATTTTATCGTTACACAGAACAGTCCCCCATTTGAATAATTCGTTTACCACAGAAATACAGACATTTTTTTTACGTCCAATATCGAAAATGCATGCATGTAAATGGAAACGAAATTTCAAATCGACACTCGCAATTCAATGGTTAGATCATTCTGAACTTTGTGTTTGGTGAGTTGTTGTGTAGGGATTGGGAGTATCAATCCTCTTTTCTCACTCTATCTGTTCTCTCTGAAGATTTACAATGAACCCACGCCTTTGTTTACAGAAAATGTCGCTAGTTATTAAATTTCATACGTTTTTGTGTTCGTCTGTCAAACAAGGTCTCAATTTGTTTGTGTCCAGGGGACGGTCGTGCTGGGGAACCAGGGGGGAGTTTGTTTGCGGTGCGACGGTACCTGCTTTTCACGAAAATCAATACAGCTCAGCTCTGGTCTAGAGCAGCGAGCGCTCTATGAAATAATTTTGTTTGCTGTTGGTTGCAACCTAGATCGTCTAGATAGTTAATAGCGTATACACCTGTAACCTTGTTTCGGCACTAAATCCCTAGGACTTAAAGTATTATTTACACATTTGTTTGTACAGAAAGTTAGATATTGTGAGAAATGGCTTCATTTTAATATCACTCGCTAGTAAATAAAAAATAAATAATTCAGACATTACATTGACTTTAAATCTTTATACTGTTGCAGCAATCGATCGACGAAAGTTTTCGAACGGTCTTTGATATTTTAATAACTTTTACGAAACAAGGTCGTCAATATAATTGCATTGATCGGAACATAAAAAGTGCATCTTGAATATTTCTGATTACTTTATCAACGTAGACAAACTAACTCGAGTAGCTCTTACAACTAGTCATTTGTCAGCCAAAAGCATCATCTCGAAATATCGACGGTCGACAGTAACTGCGGTCGACCGGTGGAATACCACGACCTCAAGGAAGTGAAGGAAGAAGTAGACTGAATTCCAAATCATGCCGTGGTGTTATATTCATTTTGTCTCGTAGCATTAAGTCTATAATTTGCTAGTGAAAGCTACAGTTGTCATGTATTTGAACAAATGTTACTATCAAACGTGTATTTTCCTAAAGCATTTATCTTTGCACGTATCTTTCCTTATCTAAGTACACTAGAGCATTGCACTTGACAATGCATTACTGTTATAATGTTAGCTTTAATTGTCAGTATAAACAATAAGTTTTCAAGTTTTTTTTTTATTTCTGATGCGATATCAAAATTGTTGTATCATACATACTTAACGTATCCTCTTTGTTGCTCTTTTTCTGCCCCATGCATTATATTTCTCCTTTTCCTTATCAATTTCTCTACTTTTTTTTAAATGTTGGTAAGGTATCAATATTATAGGATTATTATGGATATGAAAAGATATCCGTGGTCACTTTACTTGTTTAAATGTCTCCGTATAGTGTAATCTTTTTTTCGAAGGACGGCTACCTGAACACTAGATGCTACAGGTCTAAAAAGTAAACCTAATCTAATCTAAACAGTGGCTGTATAAAAAACTATACGAACTACAAACATCAACATGAGACAGGCGTGTAATGAAAAACAAAAATGCGGCTCAATGATCATAAAAAGCTAAGAAGTCAATAGCCCATGGTTAGCGCAGGCGTTATAGTTAGCCTTGAACCCGCGACCTCTCAGTTTAGCTGACTCATACACTCAGACGTTCGCAAATCATGCTGGAATGCTCTCACCTAAGAATCGATTAGTTGAACGTGAATCGAATAGACAACGATATATTTTTTATTATAATTAGTTCGATTTAGATTTAAAGATACGGTTCATGGCTTATGGCTTCGAATCATAAATAATTTTACCTATAGAAATATAGAAAAATATTTTATTAGTAAAGTTTACTTTTTATTACCTGCCTGCATTATGAATGTAGAAAGAAGTTTATTTATTCACTGCCAACTTTACCATTGTTTCTTTCTTTTACCTGAACCATCAAAGTCAGGTATTTGTCTACAAAGATGTATTTTTATTATCTTCGGACATTGTAATTCGTTCAATCATCTTTTATATCTTTATTGTTGACATGATCGTAATGACTTTGTTTTTTTTTCTGTAATAAGATTGTATGATAGGCACAAGTTGCTCTTAATCTACCTTGATGATGTTCAACATGTTTTTGCCGACCTAATGGGATGTCATACTTTATTTTTTCAATTTATTTATGTGTGTATCGTATCAGGAATATTTGGAAGATTATTTCTGTTGTTAGGAAATTGTAAATAATCGCAATACAAAATACTGTAGTAAGAAAAAAAATAACTGGGTCTCTTACTTAGATCGCATCTCTATTGTTTTAAATTTTATCATACTCAGTTCTATGCGAGTCGTACTCTGCACTTAGCCAATTTAAGTTTACGTACTTTAAATATTTCGTACTAAATTTAAATTTACACTTTTCCTATATTGAGATAAAATATCACGAAATAGTTTCTGGTTGCAAGCCAAGCTTGATATAACAAACCCGTGACGTCAGCATGTCCTATATTTCCAGACGCGCCGACGGGACGCCGGGCGCCAGCCCACCCTGTCTCACTACCCTCTTTTGCACGTTTACTCAAAATAATTATTATCCGATAAAAATCTTTAAATTATATAACACCGTTTGGGGAACTTAGCACCTAGATGTACAGAAATTAGTTTGTCATTATTACAAATATCTTGAGATTTAGACATTCATCATTTTTCGAGGCGAAAATATTGTATTTCGCTGACTAAAGTTACACTGTAATATAATTTCATTGACATCCTTTTGATATCTCTCGATTCATTCGTTTGTTTATTTCATGTAAAACCTTTTTTCTGAAAAATTGTCTAACAAAGAATAAACATAACCTCATATATTTTGCAATACCTTTCGACTATTCGATTACAAATTGCAATTGATTTAAATATAACAAATTATAGGACGGACATAATGATCTAATTATTGGCACTAGAATACACAATTCAACTACTGCATTCGTTACTTAGTGCACTTCACATATTGTGCAGTACCATCACGTGTGAACCAGTCAATTGGAACAGACGAGAGAGTGCGAATGACGGCCACTTTCTTACTTAAAGCACCTACCATGAAACATTAAAATGAAAAACAAACAAAAGACGTATACATTGCTGTCATTTACATATAAATCACATTACATCAGGAAGTAAATAACTTTCTAAGATAAATGCCAATGGACACGATGACGGGCTAACAGTCGTAATGTTCGCGGATCGCTCCAATTGTGTATACAAAAAATTCCAAACTATTGTAAATAAAAAAATAATATTAACAATACGATTTAGGATTGAGTTTTTTTTTAATTATCTAAAGCAAACATAAAGCTAGGAACGATATCTACCAACTCAAAAAAAAAAACAATCTTCGGTTAAAAGTAAAAAAATTCTAAATCCTTTTTTTCATATTTTATGAATAACCACCCATATCCACTATAAAGTACGAATATAAAACACTTTACGCTTCAATACAAAACTCGGGAATATAATGCAGTCGTGAAGTCTGCGGTAGTGTCTAAACTTTGCGCGCGTGCACATTCGCACGTTTATTTTTTTTTTATTTACCTCGACATGACGTAGGTACACGTGGAATAATGATAAAAATTATCGACGGACCCAATCAAGATCCGGATTGTATTAAATTATCTTGTATAGACTTTTGTAGTAATCGGTCATTATTTTATCATTATTATTTTTGGAAAGAGGTGACTAAATGACACATTCACCTAAAGATAAGAATTTATACAACAAAAAAACATATCTCAAGCCTGTGCCCATCTTTCTTCCCGTAATGTGATAGGGAGCGAGCTTATCGCCGTATCGGGCCTAATACGAAACTCATGACTGATGTCGAGTTGAAAAAACCCAATATCTCTTTGCCCGACCCAAGCTTCGAACCTGAGACATCAATACAGGCGCACCGTAATACAATTTAAGATTATAGTTTTCATTATGGCGGTGTATCTCGCTTCTTACAAATCGACACATCTACGTTTATGTGCTCGTTGGTAAACCAACAAAAAAAAACCAATGGTAATCTTTTCGCATTTTTTTTAGTACGTCAATAGATCTATCCCTATTGAAAATAGATGACCTTGACCATGTTTTAAATACCCAATGCTTTCTTTTAATGTACATTTATAAGGAAATTAATGTAGCTGTATTTTGTAGACTAAACAGTATTATACGCAAACGATTTAGTTATCAGGGACTTACAACTGTGTAATGTATCACTTCCGTCCGTAATAACAGTTCGCAAAACAGATAGTGGAATTTATAAACTACCAACATTGATGAAACATTCACAATCAGGTTGTATATTTAAGGAAATACGCTAAAAAAACGTTTCTAATATATCATCGCGTATTTTATATGCGCTAGTTGTTCCTCTACCTACCCCTTCAGGGAATACAGGCGTGAGATATGTCTTTTGTTTGTTCTAAACCAAAAAAACTTATTACACTTTACACACAATTAAACTTATTTACACTTTAATTCAAAGATTAAAAGTAAACGTAATTTTGTACACCCCTGGTAAGTTCTTTCTGGGAACTTACTCAAGGAATCTTTGTTATATACTATCATGTCTCCCCTCGACACCGATATAGACTACAAAGGATGTAGTCTTATGAGATAATCGTATAATTGGATAAATATCAAATTGTTTACCATCCACACACACCACATGGAACGAATCTTGAACACAAACATCTCATGATATTATACAATTAACTATGAATAGAACTCTATACTGTATAAAATATTTTGTAATATAATAAAACAACTAGATATTTTTATAAATGCAAATGTACAATATGTAATTTTGACCTATGCGAAGAAAAGAGTTACATCCGTAATGTACCTGGAATGTATACATGTAACTCCTTTCTTCGCATCTGTCGACTTATCATTTAAACGTTACAATTAAAAGACTGAATATTTTATATCAATACAAAATACCCAGATCTAAAAACAAACAAGAAATAATAATAAAAAAAAACAAAGTTTTAATTTAAAAATTAACTGATTCGTGTAACATATTAGGATCAGTATGCGTCATCGGTTTCTTTACGTATGGTAGAGGCCAATGTCAAGTGGGGACCCTGACCGAACGGAGTAGCGGCCGTTCACCTCAAGATCACAAACTATAGGCCGGGGGATTAGCAGTGCGCCCAATCGCAACACGTGTCTTGAATTTAACAGGCTAGCGGATGACCCATCGGACCGACGGCCGATGATAGTTGCTATACAATGGATACTTTTGTGACTATGAGTAAACATTATGTTACGAGATAGAATATACCTCGTTGTTTCTCATTTCATTGCCTGGCTTATTGCTGCAAAATTTAACCCGGGCGCCGCACTCATTGAAATTGCGTTTTCTTGATAAATGTTTTATTAAGTTACGTTTATATTTAATAAGACGCTAGCGAGCTGCAATGCAGCAAGGAGCTGTGCTGCAGTGTGACTTCACGTTTTATTTGTATATAAAATCGATCGTGAACAACCTTGCCCGCTATACGTCGTCATGGTGATATTTAAAATTGTCTTGGTGAATTTATATAGAGTTGGAAATTATCCTTTTTTTCGCAAAGTAACTGTGGCTTACGTCGTCGCTATTGTATACGCTGTACCGCTATGTATAAAAAGATACAAAACTAAATAAACATAAATAGACATAAACGAGGAACAAGGTATTCGTGTTTTGTGATAATAAATTCAACGTAAAATTTCCTATCGTGTCTTGAGGTAATTTCACATATAAATTCAACTCGTTCATTACACAACATAAAAATAATATGAACAAATGTAACGAATTATTGTTAAAAAGGTATGAACTGGATGATAATAATGTGTATATGTAAAGATAAGTCAGTATGAACACTCGTTCAAGACTATTGGTTTATACTGTTCGTAGAAATGGTTTAAATTATTGAAACAAATTTTCAAATCAGTTTTAGGCCAACGTTTATCATGGTTATTTGTGACGATTAATATCATGACGATGATGATGATGATTATATAGATCCTTATAACATCATCTTACGTTTTAAATAATTATTAGTCTAACTCCTCGTACAATTCAATCTAGATACGTAAAAACTAGTTCATATTTCATTATAAAATGTTATCTCAGAATAACACTTAAATTAATTTCTTTATCTGCGAGATAAAGTCTCTTTGTAACCGTGTCACTGAATTTTAAGGTTTCGTCGCTAGGCCTTGCCGCTAAGTGTCCAATTACCATACTATGTATTATAACTAAGGATGGTCACACACTAGGCTTAATTTGATAACTTATCGAGTCATATCTTAATCTTTAGGATAGCCCGAACATTAATTATCCGTTCTTAGATGATTTTGTTGTTTGTAAGAAGTAAAGTGATCGGATAAAATCATAACGAATACAAGTTGATAAAAAAAAATCAAGTTAAATCAATATCAACAAAATACTGCATTTTGTTGATATTGTAAAGTTTAAACACAAAATCTAAACCTAAATAATACACAAATAAAAACGACAAAACTTCAATAACAAATTGCGTTGTGTCAATGTGTTGAGACCTTTATTTCAAAATTATCATAAGAACGCTCGGTTTAAATTACCTTAAAACGTTCAAAATAATTCTTAGTATAAACCTTCACGAGTACTACGCTATGATCGAAGGTTGTTGGATACTATGAATAAAGATTCATTAACACAAGGTTATGGAGTTATGAACTACATAGATAGGTATTTTAAACGGTAAAAATTACGTAAAAATAATACGGCATGACACAGTAGTAATAAAAACCACATACCTATAAGAACCTTACCCTCTTTTTGGGTTTACTTGCGTCTATTCGGATGCAACATTGAATGCAATGCCGATATACGTCTACGAATTACAATGGTGTTTAATTTAAAGTCAATTCAATTTTCTATTATAGAATACGTTTTCGTCACCGCCCTGGCGTTTCCTATCAATATAGATATAGTATCGGTAGTGATGTCACCGGGTGGGGTTTGTAAAGCACCTGCAGTCATTTGTTACATGGGTGTGGTAGTTTCTGTGCTACCATACCGTCTTTATGTGGAAACTTAATTGGTTTCAGAGTAGTAAATTATTTTTTATTTTTAAAACGGATACCTAATTAATTACGTATTATAGAGTTGTAGTTCCTAGCGGGTCTGGAGTTTGATACATAAGTCAAGTAAAAATGTTGATCATATGTTTTGAATGGACGCACTATTAGGCGCCAAAATATTGTACAATAGATTTCCTATATAGGAAATCTATTATACAATATTTTTGTACTACTTCAATGAAAAATATTTAGATTCAAAGTCACATGAAGATTTTGAAGGATTGCTTTTGTTATCATATCTATATAAATCGTTTTTTGTCTGTCTTGAAAAGATTTAGGTTTAGACGTAGATGACAGAGACTAGAGACTAAGTTAACTGTAAAACTCTCCATGGATTGTTGCACGACCATCATTGCTAAAGCTTGGCTTGGTGCCATTTGAACTTTCCTTTCCTCTTTTTCGGTTCCTTATTTTTTATTATGTATTCTCACTGAAGCAAAGCGGATCAATGTGATCTTACGAATTTAAATGAGCAGCTTTCGTGATTTCAACGCCAAACGTTTTTTATTTTTGAATTTATCTCATTTACCTTGTTCTAAATCAATATCTTCATTTGTGTCAGAAGTTTTACTGAAAAATTATCAACTCAGCCGGAATTAATTGACCTACGAACGTGATGTTTTACGCAAAGCTTCCTGATCAAATAATTGCGGTTTAAATTCATTTATTCTCTCATTTTCTAAATCTCTTTCTTCCTCTTGCTTACTATGAAACACAGTTCTGTGTGGCCCACACGCTTTCTGTGGATTTTGTTTACGAATAGAACACGCGCTCGCGCCAGCTGCGGCGTGTCAGGAAGCCAAACTCGAGCGGTGTCGGGTGTCGAGCTTTGTTCACGATTTCCTTTTTATTGCACCTTAATTAGAATCGATTTCTGAAATTGCCTGCTGCACTTTGCTTTTGTGTTTAGTCGACAGAAGGACGACTTGATACAACGTCTTAAAGAGGTTTTTGGTTTCGAGAAATTGATGCGTTGCTTCGAAGTTTTTTAAAAGAACATTTGAAATTGGACATCCACTATTGGAGAAAGGGACAGGCCCCCGTAGTCACTTGTTGTAGTTGACCATATCAACATAAACACTCTATGTCGTCCAGGTGGTAGCTATCATCAATTGGCCGCCATCCACAAGGCTAAGACAATGTTGTTTACCTTGTTAACAAGAATATGTTGAGAATTAGATTGTGTTGCTAAAGAAGTAAGGTGATACGCAAAAGTGCATTTGTAATTTAATAACCACTGTAATTCGTCCGTCGCGCTTCTCTGATCTCACTCTCGTTCTCTCCAAACTTTTACTTTTCAAAACGTATATAATTATGTAATGCGCTGAAACATTTTTTTACATAAGTGTACAGCTGTAACATAATTTACGTAAACATTAACTTGATTTAAAATTCTTAAGATACTTGCATTTTATAGAAAGAGAGCTCTAAGTAAAAAATGTGAGAAAATGTTTAAAAAAATCCAAGAGGATCTGTTTCTGCATTAATAATTAAATGAAGATGAATACGATACAATAGATGAAGACAAGTGTCAAGTGGTAATAAAATAGATATTGGCATGTACTCATAGACGACACAGGTGCTGTAGTAACCTGTTCTCGGTTCCCTTGTTTGTAGCCACTCATGCGCAACTAATACGCTATGTATATATTACCGTCTCATTTAGGTTGGATACACACGTCATGGTGTGCAAATATTTCATCTTATTGAAAATATATTTACGTAAAGAAAGTCTATAAAAATAGATATCAAAATAAAAAAATTATCATCAGATATAAAAATACAGATTTGTTGGTAATTCACTAATTAAATGCCAAGAATACAGAATATAAATTAAAAAGTTGCCAAAACCTACATTTTTTCTTAAAACAAAAGATTTTAATTAAAACCTAAAATTACTTTTTTTTGTTTGTTTAGAAAGCAATTAACATAGATGAAATATTTCATTTACTCCACAAAACAGAAGGAAGTTTTCCACATAGATAAACAGAAAGGGTTCTGGGCCATTAACAGCATAGTCTTTAAATTCATGTGTATCATTTTCTGTTTAAAATGTTTCCTAATGGTTTTGTTCTACCGTTGATGTATTCGCGATAGAAACTTCCCACGATGTTAGTTCTTTGTCTGCCACGTCAACCGTAGCTAAATTTTATCTATGAGATGGCTTATACAAGATCATTATTCTATGTCCCATACGTTATTTAAGAACAAGGTTATATCGCAGACAAGTTATCTCTGGAAATACTCGATTAAGATAACGTTAGTTTGATAATTGTTTTATGAAATTCAAGGTTGTGTTGTTATAAGAAATAGTAAAATAAGTTTGGATATTAGGTTGCAGTTCTTCTGCATATATTGACTGAAAATAAATAGTCGAAAGTACTAACAAATTAACATATTTGAATTTGTTAATACATTTAGAATTCCTCATGTTCGTTCGATCAAATTATTGATTAATGTCTAAAAGATCACATCTTTGTATTAATCTATTAGACAAAATCATGTTAGTTTTAATATGTTATACTACTGTAAGGCTTCTTGTCCATTTTATTAATAAAGTCAATAAAATTAATCATTGATTTTAATTAAACGTCTTAAGAAGTAAAAGTACAATGTATCTCTGAGTGTGTCCTCAAGCTTAGCGGAGAGGCAATGTCATTGCTCTTGTTGTCGCACTGCCGGCACAATGGTCTGGCAGATAACACGGCGTTTGCTTTGAAACACAAACCGAGCTGGCCGAGCTAGCCGCAGCGATCTTACGTCTTTTTGTCTTAAAGATTGTACCGCTGATATGTAATTAAATAGACTAGATATTAATCTTAAATGGAAGTGGCAAAGAAATTTTTTTTTATTTTATTACCAAGACAGTGACAGGAAAATGGACTTCAAGATTAGAGTTAAATAAGAAGATAGAGTACAAACGACCACGAATAGTTTGTTAAATTTACTTTCTTTAAATACTTAAAAAATAATTGTACCTGTATATTTTACCTATTTTATAGTATTAATAAAAATTATGTAATAAATATTTATACAACCCTATCAACATAATATCCTTATTATACAAAAAGTTAAATAGCTCATAACACTAATAACTCTAGATTGTTCAACCAGTAAATTGTTATAAATAAAACATGCACGCCATTTATATTCAAAGTATTCAGGCTCAGTGGGTAACGGTCGTCTGTCACAGCCTTGGTTCGAATCCGGCGTCAAACGCATTGTACTAATCCCTTTTTCTCTCATTACAGGTAACAAGCTGGGAATGGTAAGCAGGTATCAGGCTGACACTGAACGTTAGCCTCATTCATAATTCATACAGAGGCTTCGACTTGCGGTGTATACTGGATGCCTTTTGGTTAGATAATTGCAAGACTTTCGCGTCCGGACAATAATGTGACAGGCGGTTATTTCTCGTAAGAGTTACGTGCCTTCGTTTAAAGTATAATTATTGATTATAACAGTCAACGTATGAATAATATAATAAAAACTAACATTTAAAATAGCCACTCATGCGTATGTACACAGACAATTTTTTTCTTAACAAATTCAATTTAACATTTTTTTAAAGTACTCGTTAATCTTGACAACGAAACAATTCTCCTCGATTGTCGCAAATGAAAACTTATAATGATCAGAATTTATTTGTTCGCTCTATAGCCATCTATGTCAGTAATACTAACACAGTAAAATAGAAAATATTCAGTTTACGGTTTCACAGCACTAATTCGGAGATTTATTCCGTATCACTAAGGTTATGTAAGAAAACATTTCAACCAGGCTTTGTTTTGTATATCCCGTTATAAACGTCGCACGATATGAGCAGTATTCGTGGAAGCGATGCCCTACTTTTTACTTCCCCAGCGGGCGGTACAAAGTGAATCCAATACGACCGGATGGTTTGCCGCTGCCTTTTGAGGACATCTGATCACAGTAATGTTCCCACGACACATGGATAGGAACTACCACTTTAAGCAGCTCGCAATGTGATAACTGCGATCATTATCTTTACCGAATTGAAACTTCAGCAGCGAAGCTATAATCTGACTAGATACGAGGGTAAAATTTCAAGGATGGGTCACGTTTAAGCATATTTCGTTACAGTGGTAGAAGTGATGTAACTTGTGACAGTGGTAGGAGTTATGACACCTGTGATAGTAGTAGATGTAGTAAAGTGGCCCCTACCACTGTCACAAGTAACGTGACTCCATTTGATGTCGATTTTTGTCATTCCCAATATTATTTACCTAACACGTATGAGCCGGTAACGTATTGGGATAGTGGAGGTTGTAGACCATATTACCAAAACGTTATTGTTCATTTTTAGTTCAGATGTTTTATTCCTTTGTGAATAATTTATATAAAGAACACGTCGCCCAAGTCTCGTATGAAATGGCCAACGATCATTTCCTACGAGACTGAACCGACGTTTTCTGCAATTACTTAACCGTTTGAATCATCCACCTCAAAGCTCTGGCCTACATTTCATCTCTTTCCGCTTCTAATGCGCGTTTGTCTAAGCTACCGTTACCCCTGTGACTTTTCTTTAAATACTTATCTTATGGTATGCATTAAAACATAACACTTAAAAAAAAGAATGATCACATTTTTATTTTAATGTTACAAGCCTATTAAGAGATATCGTGTTTCTCATGATGATGGAACATAGTCTTTGTGAAAATGTCACTTTACTGTACATAAAATAAATAAAAAAAATAATTCTTAATAAATAAAGATATTTCATCCTTACTAAGAATTCATCTTGATAAGTTTAGCCTACCGCATTTTGTATTCCAAGATTCTGCGTTACTACGACTCCTCTAGAAGTCGTAATAATACAGAATCATTAAGAGGTGTTTACCAAATGAAAGAAATTAATAAATACAAAGATATGATTATATATCAGTGAGAAGACGACTGTTATCTTTAATTATTATCAAGTTAAATAAACTTCTTTTATCTTTTTAGACAAAGAACCATACAAAAAAAACTGCAATAAAATTAAACAGCCCGAATAACCTTGTACTTGTTTGTTTTATTTAATATATTGTTTCAACTGAAGACATTATAACTTTTAACTAGAAATGTATTTATAGCTTTTGAATGCCAAAAGTATAGAATTGGACTAGATATTGTACGCTTGTTTGATATACAATATAAATTTGAATTCGTATTCTTGCCAATTTGTCGACAATTAACCCTGAAGCGAAAGTATTACTATGTTATAAAAATGTATCTTCAGGAGCCAATACCTTAAATAAGGCTCGTTTAGTCACTTGAAGATATTGTGGATTTCATGTAACCTTGCCTTTTTATTTGACAGAAAGTATTTCTTTTTTCTTCTCCGATCGAAATAGCTTTACTCGTTTTGAAACCCTCACCTACAAATATGTTTTAAATATTTATGCTAACGTTATTACTTAAACAAAAACTTGTCTAATTAATTTAAATTATTAGCACAGTTTTTTGTTACAATAATTACTTGCTAATGTCTAAATCAATATAGTTTTTTTGTTACAATAATGTACTCTCGTTAACATGTCGACAATTAGTACTGGTCGGTGACGCGTCGATTTGCACGTCACGTCGTCCCACGATCGCTGAGAAAGTGGCGGTCACGGCTCGACGGACGAGACGTTTTTTACGCAACACTTTTAGCACTAAAGGATTAAGGTAGAAATTGAGAGCGGATATCAAACGTAGATTATTGATAATGAGTCTCAATTGAATCACGTGACCATAGATCATTGACATCCTCAGTGATCATTAGAGTTACTTATATCTTGCCAACCGCTTGCTTTATAGAAGAATAGGAATGGATAAGAAAAATGAGAGTAGATGGGTATGCGAAGTCTGCGAAAATCCTTTATGATTATTATTACTGAAATCATTTTAATATCTTAATAGATGTTCTCTCCTTTTATTAAATTACATAATTCTTTGTATAAATATTTATGTAAAATTGTAATAAAATCGCTATCTTCTTTAAATTGGACCGTACAAACTGATCTCAGATCTGTTTACATTCATGAATAAATGAAATTTGATATATTTTTTATTCTCTCGGTGGACTGATTGCTGTTTGCTCTCAGATTTGTAACGGATTTGTTTGATTTGTGTTTGGACATCATTATAACATCATGTTTATTCGCTGTTAACTGTTTTCAACTGACGAACATTTTCCAAGATTTGCCCAAAACAAAACGTAAATTCATAAGTATTTTTTCCCTGTCTGTCCTTGTCATTCTTAAAATAGCATTGTGGTAAACAAACGCCGCGAAGCCTTCTATTATTCTTCTTTTATGCCCTTTAAAGTCTTTAGTACTTTAAATATATTTAATAATTGGTTAAGTTAATTAATTTGCTGTATAAAGGAAACTTTTAAAGTGTTATTAATTATGTAATGAATTCAAAATTCACAACAAAATAAATAGTCTTCTTTGATATATTTATCAAAGACGCCATTCAATTAACAATTTAAATATAAGGGCGTGTATACATCAGGGTAACGGATTGTCGATGTATATTTATTCGAACTAAAAAATTATACACTAATATTACAAGACTTAGTATCAACTAGTATACATACTTTTAGATGTTTAGTAAAATTTTAATAAAAAAAATTATACCGACAGTTGGTCTTTTACAAATAAATGAAAATAACATTGAAATATACAACTCTGTTATACAAGGCATTTAATTCACAAATTACTCTTGACAGAGCTACCGCACGTATTAGACTCCGACAAGAAAGTGTGTCCTGTATTGGTCGAGCGGCCATATCCCCCTATTAGTGCGCAGTTGGCAGTTGTTGATCCAACAATACAGTATACTTATATTTATTATCCGCCGGTCACCAGTTCCACTCCACTGCATTGTATACGTGACTTTATGATATGTCATTTTAACGATAAATACCAGTGACGTCACTGCGGCTATTCATGTTGCAAGATTCGTGGAATAACTTATTCATCAAGGCAATCGAGTAACTTTAGAATATCATATAGATGACCTTGCAAGAGATAAGCGGTAAAAGGTACCTAAGAAACTGATGTCAGTGCCAAGAAATTAGACAGAGTCATCCGTCACGGTAGGCAGTATCTTGTGCTAATCATAAAATTAACTATTGCAGAAAGTCTATGCAAGAAATTTATATAAGTATGCCAAAGTAACATTAACTCAGTAATCGACGAGCATGTATGCGTATGTGAGGTATATGAGATGTAGAGGAAGCAAGACATATGGGCTAGGATCGTACTTAATCCATAACATCTACCTACCCTTCTGGATTTGGGGTGTGAGCGCATGTTTATTTTTATTTAATAAAAATTTACTTTTTAATTTCGTGATCGTTACCGGTCTGTTTAGTCTGTGGCAATCAAATCCAGTTTACAACAAAGAGATTGTAATGTCGCCTCGCTTCGACAATTCTTTATTGCAGATGTCCGTTTCATTGTTGTTTTCTATTACTTAATATAAATCAAGGTCTCGAAACATTAGCAGTGTCTATATTTTGAGCAAGTACATACAAAATTAAATTTAAGCAATAAAAGAATTTAGTAACAGTAAAAAATAGTTTCAAACAATGGCCAGGTCTTCGATTTATGTGTGAAGTGGTTTGGATCCAGGAGTAGTTTATAATAAAATAATTCAGTAGCTGCAAACTTAACTGTACATATAAAAAAATACTTCTTTGTATGTTGCAGTTTCTTACTTGGCACTTGTATACGTAAAGTAAATACTAAATTCGCAAACATTTTTCGCACGATCCTCCTGCGAGGGTTCAACGACCGCTTACCGGCAACGTTATCTTTGCATGGGTTTGTTTAATATACACCAACGCATTTTCTTGAAAAAACGAACAATATAAATTTTACTGTATAATTGTCTGGTAAATTATGCAAAATTATCAATTACTACCGAAGAGGCAAGGGATTTTTTTTATCTTATTTTCAGTTCAATTTTTCCTGTCCGAATTTGATGAATTCATAGGTTAATTGCAAACAAATTATACTATACGGGTTTTGTTTATCAATTTTTTGTTCCCAAAAATAACATAACGTGTCCACAATTTACAGGGGAAGCTAAACTATATCCGAAACTTCATTCATTCTATTAACAAGACCGGTAGTACATCTGCAGTTACTCTGGTGTTACATATGTCCATAGGCGGCGATAATTTAACTTTAGATAATCCGTTGCTTATTTCTACTATGAAAAATACACTCGTGAAGGGAAAACCACTGTTTTTTTTCTTAAAATTTCTTATCATTCCGTGTCAGAACGAGATCTAAATTAAAAATAAAAAAATCTCATAACATGGTCTTTTCTATCTCACGAGAGATTGTAGAAAATAGTGTAGCATTGTTATAGTTGTAGATAGTTAATTGAATAACTTCGCAATCGTCACACTCGCTGATAATTGACTGCCTCCCACGTTGTTCGTATCACGGCGCCGAAATTGTTACCGATCCAAGTTACTACAGTACTAAATGTTTTATGAGTTTTCTTATTTCATTTTATAGGATTTATTATTCTTATGAATTAAATACGTGTAAACGAATATTTATAATTGGTTCAGACTCGTTAAATGGTTAAAGAAAAGAAAAGTAATGTCCAAATAATGTAGGGGTGTTCATTAACAGGCATATAAATTGGAATAAAATAACTAAATAAAAAAGAATGAAATTAAGTGTGTTTTAAAAATATAATAACGCTTAATTAAATTATTGTATTTAAACTTATTTATGTTGGCTTATAATATTAAAACATACATAACGTAAAACATACAAACGTATCTATACTATTTTTTTTAATTATGTTTCCCGCTTCCCGCTCATGACTTGTACACAAAAATAAACGTCTCAATCGAATCAGGCAGGGTCAACTGATACTCATTTACATTTTATGAACACTATCTATGTTTCGCGAATATCTTATAAATTTAATCAGGGGTGAACGAACTCAGTATTTTTGTTATTAAGACAAAATTTAATTTTCGAGGTCACTGCTAGTCAAACTACTGTATACATGTGAAATTAATTTGATATTACTATTAGAATTTCTTTTACCTTTATGGATATCATATTTCACTGAAAAAAGGTACTAGAATTTATTACTTAGCATTCTTTGCTAAGAATCACAGACATAAATCTGTCTTTTGCAATACCTAAAAATAAATACATTTCAAATACTAAAAACATCTTATTAAACTATTTAATTCATTGGTGTTATTTTAGTAGTCAAATAGTAGATTGTGGAATAATTTACTTTGAAAAAACATTCAACTATTGGCGCTTTAAGAGTTCTGACCATTCACAGGATAAACATGAATTTCTTAATAGTACTTACACTTGTTGCCTTCTAATACCGAGGACATTAGAGAGGTCTAATATATTAGAAAGGCTAGACTAGATATACTGGAGCGGTATGCTACATACCATAGACAGTGTAAAGATAAACCAAGGATCGGCATTTAATTTTAAAATGAAATTCGGATATCGTTTAAAAAGTTAGTTGATATTGTTGTTGGGTAGGCGGAAGAAAAGATGGATTGCGTGAAGGAAAACATGAGAAAGGCACTCCTTTCTCATGTCTTTAAAGGCACTCCTTTTGAGATAAGTCTTGATAGAAAGTAGTGGAAGGAGGAAACGTATTGTACCGACCTAGTCTAAAGTGGAACAGGGTTCGTTGATGATGATGATGAGCTTATATTGTTGAAACTATTCTATCCAGGGCTAGACAAAATACAAAATACTTTTAAACGTGTAGAATTATTAATTTTCAATGTAACAAATTTTTAAAGGAAAAAAAATTATAACTTATATTTTGTGATCATATAAATTTCTATTGACTGACGTTGTTCATACTGTTTTTTCTTATCTATTATACTAGCTTATTATCTTAATGGACGAATATTATACGTTTTTTACGGAAATATGTCAATAGAAAAGATTAGATTATTTTTTCTTAGAAATATAAAAGCACTAATTTTATAATACCAATAATAAATTCTAATTTGGTAATTAATAAAGATTTAAGTATACATTACTAGCTTTTTTAATACAACTTAGTTGTGTGAGTTTTAAAGATAGAAGTGTGGAGTTAATTATCTCACATTTGTTATTGCTCGTAAGAAACTTAAGCAAATCGGTAAGCAAGAGCAAGTCTTATGATTGTTTTATTATTTTTTCATTATGAAATAATAGTAAAAGTACAAAACCCATTATGATTAACTCTTCCACTCCCTACCAACATCGTTAGTCATCACACACATGTAGAATAAGAGAAAATTACTTTATCACAAAACTCCGTGACGTCATTGTACTCATCAATTTAAATGGGAATCAAGTTGTCTACACTGATGACTTCATTTCACGATGATTGGTAAATTGCGGCCTGCCTTTTATGATGATATTTGTATAGTAAAATGCACGCTTAATCTATTATGTTTTTATATTCGATGTGAAATAACATGTAACTGTTATTTAGTGTAATATTTTCTCATCACCCGTAATGACTTGTTGCCTGAATACACAACGGTCAAATCTAGGTCGAGATATTATTTATATCATGTATTGTTGATCGTCTTAAAGAGCGTCGAAATATGGTCAAATTCAAATACTGGATTTGGCCCAAATAAAAATCTTTTAAACGATACTGCAGTTTTTATTACTAAAAAAAGAACAGTATATCCCGTTCATATTTTGGTCTATAAAGTTTTGGGTCTACGTTGATAGTTAAGTAACATTATCTCAAGGAACGATGCCAATAAACTATAGGGTATAATAGATCAAATAATAGCGAAATTATCCGCATTTGCCTCCAGGCTAAGTCGCCATATTACAGTTATTGTACGAAGACATGGAACTACAAGTACGCTTCATTTACTTATGCTCGCTCCAGGCCAACGTTTAAGTCAATCACAATATGCCGGAAACACTAACCTCTCCAACTGAATCAATACTCACACAGTGAAACTTTCAAGAAAATAGTGAATAATGTACACAGCGTCAATTGACATCGGGTGGGGTCGTGGCCAAACGTTACTTTATTCACTGTAAAAACACTAAGTAGAGCTCTCTTCTTGTGTATATTGAATGGAATAATAAATATACAATCCTGGCACACCTCTCTTGCTCCTTCTACATCTATCTTCTCGTGCATGCTCGTCTTCCATGTATTCGCCTCTTTGAATGAAATCCATTTAATTTCTTCAGTATGAGCTTAATAACATCTATGAATGGAATCGTCTTAGTAGTTGTTGAGGGTGGGTCCAGACGTCGAAAGCGGGGTGTTTCGAATTTTTTAAAGTATCGCCATGGCATTACATCACGTGTGATTACGCCATAACCCGAGACGTAATTTTCCATCGACAATGATGACGCTCTATTTACGATCTATAGAGATTTAAGCGGATTTTTTTATTGTTCGGAATACGACGTTCTATCGTAATTGTAGGTAATCTTTGGATTGGCACTGGTAAAATAAATCTGGGTTCACTTTATTTTACACACTTTTATATAAAGTGATATTTTTTTTTGAACATTAGTGATCGACAACTCTTGACTGGCTCATCTAGTCAGCTCCATTAACAAATCAGTCGTATTTTATACTAATTACGTTTATTAACTTAGTTATAGGCAAGTTTCCTGTGCGCGACTAGTATAAAGAAGTCTTTGGGTTCATTATATTCAATTTGAAAAAAAATATCAAGGGAAAAAAATCAGATGATACCTCTGGTTCGAATCCCGGATCGGTCAAAGCGATTGGAGTTTAATATTTGTGCCGATATAGAGGTAGCCTCGTTTATAAACATACCATGGTATGGAAAATTATTCGGCAAAAAGTGAGTGCTCTTGTTCTACCTCTGCCTACCTCTTCGAGATAGCACAGATGTATTATTTTCAAAAAAGGAACCTGCAGTAGAGTACATTTATCGAGCACTTTATGTCAATACATACATGTGTAAATGTATTTGTCGACGTCAAGTTTTTAATTAACAAAAGTGCCGCCGAGTTGCACTGTTTCATTTGCAAACTGACGCTTCCTTCATAACTTTGACACGAAGTTTGTATGCGAATGTAAAAGAAGCTACAAAGTACACACAAACATTGCATGTACTTACTCGTATCCTTTAAAGTCTTGTTTTTAAAGTTATTGTGATACATTCTCAAAATAATTTCATTATTGAATCCAATTGATGTTAGACAAAGAAAACAATCGTATCTGACTTAACGTAGGAAACTTCATCGTACACGTGACAAAGGATGAGCCTGTCACTAATTGGGTGTATACAGCTTTTAGGTGAATTTTATTGGTTCTTTAAAAACATTATAAAATCGAATATGTATTTATTTCTATTATAGTTATTTCAATCTATAGAAACGACTACATAGTGTATAACTTTATTTTTTTAAAGTTGGAATTTATTTGCAAAACAAAATGAGTCCATATTATAATCATTAAATGTTAGACACGCATAGAACAGAAAGTTTCACTCGTGATATTATTAGAATTTCATATTAAAAGGGAAGAACAATCCAATAATCTCACCGACCATTAAAATTATCATCTCGTAAAACTTTATAACTCATAAAGAAACTTAAGCTTAAACAAAAACACAACCGCGGCTTCCTAGCCACTACTTCACCGACGCATAAAAACACTCATGAGAATAAAAAAAAAACAAAATAAATCAAACATCGTCCTCACGCACCTATAAACGTGTCGTCACACCGCAGGATGCTGGATGGAAATAGATCGCTTCCCGGTTTGTTGCACTTGACACTAGCCGAGATATGGTGGTCGGACATTTTTAACAAGTTAAAGGGCTTGTATGCCTTGCGAGCTTGAGTTTAGCAATCGGAGAGTATTCAAAATAGATGGTAGATCTTTAGAAAAATTGTCTGAAGAATTATCAGATAGTTTCTAATACCTTTGTCTTCAATGTAATACATCTAAGCATAAATTTTATCAAGATAATTTTCAATATGTCCCTTTTCATACTTAAAGCAGTCAATTTATTAGTTTACACTAAAAAAAGATACTCTCGTTATTATTATATATTATTATTATATTTTATAGAATTAAACAAAATAGAACCAAGCCAGGCTTTAACATAAAAATTATTAACGTTTTAGATACTGGATATCGAGAAAACGCAATATTTTTCCATGCAATTGCTACGGACAATTTTGTTTAGGTTTGTAAGTTGGATATCTCCGCTCTTGTAACCCCCGTTACACTGTTTGAAGTACACAATAGTTTTATTATTTCAAACACAATTGAAATCAGACAATATAAAGAAGTCCAAATCAGTAAGGATGCCAGCAATTGTTAATACACGTTATAACCCGAAAATGACCTTTGGCTTCCCATCTTACAACTGCGAACTTCCCATACCGGTTATTGTGATGAATGGTCCCCTTTATACCGATCTCAGTTTTGTCACTTTAAAACATTATTTGCGCCATAAGAACTCTTATAGCGTGTTAACTGTAGCAATAAATATCTACAATAAACAGAAGAGCTTACGAAAGCGTTTTTTTTTTATTTTAATTTAGGTGCTTGTTAGTGACAAGTGCAGACTTGTTAACTGGAAATCAATAATATAAATAAATTACACTTCGATAAGACGGGTAAAATATCTTCAAGGTAGACTTGGTTTAAGGTGTAGGATAAATACCTCAAGCCAAAACAAATTACATGTATTCGCTAATGAGTACTTGCGTTTGTTCCTTGTTAAATTTTACAATATTTGGTTAATGTGAAGCACCTGGGAACAGGGACGGAATGATTATATATAAAAATGATTGACAAATAAAAATAAAACGTTTTAACGGGAAAAACATTATAAAGATTACAACAAATTTCAATCCAAAATCTTGTTTTCATCGTAAGCGAATGTCTTATGGCATATTGTACTTTCATCCTGATTAAAATCGCAAGCAAGAGTCTTTTGATGCACGTATCATTCGAACGTCTAATTCCGGCCCTGTCTATAGCTGAGCTTATAGTTGTAGTTGAAGACGAATTGGGCGCGGCGGCGTTTGCACGCATGCGTTAATTGTCGCTTGACGGTCGACGTGTAAACTTTTGTCTGTTTGTTTGTCTTTGCTGCTCGAATCTACTTCCTATTTGCTAGACTGCGATATCACATCTGGAGCCTTAGATTTTTGAGACATATTTCTCTAATGGTTTTTTGAACACTGGAGGGATTGTAAAATTATTACAGTAAAAATTATAAATTAATATGTAAAGTCTTAATATAATTAAGTTGTTTTTTGTAACATTTTAGGATTGGATTTTTTATTGGGTTAAGCATTAATTTATGTCATTAAGCTTAACAGTTAAGTTAAATATTCATTACTCGTTATTACAAATTTAATTTCTTGTAAAACATAATAACGTCTACAATTTATACCAACGCTCTCTGGAACGCAATAATGTTTAACTCAAAGCCCTCTAGCGCGCAATCTCCCCGTCGCGTTGCGAGAATGTGGTACGGGGAAACGTAATGGACATTGTTGACGTAAAGGGACAATCACAGTTTTTGTGTCTAGTATTAAAGAAGCGTTACACCTATTTCGTAAAGGACTGGCTTAGTTTATGCAAAAAAAGAGACAGTAAGTTGTAATTTTTTAGACAGTATTATTATATCAGAAATTTATGTTTTTACACGTAATCTTTTACTATACTGTTAAAAGTTAAATAAATACCAATATCATAAGCAAGTGTTGTCAATAAATAAATTACTAAATGAATTCACTTTAACATCTAAGACCGTATCTCAACATTAACTGTTTAAAGATTTTCGTGTACTTACGCAGAACAGCGCCAAATTAATTCTATATTAAATCTCTAGTGTTTTTAAACGGACAAAATCTCTTATTACCCTCATTGAAGTAAGTTTTTCCTTTAAAAAATAACTTGTCCTAGAAAAATGCTCGTAATACATGTATCTCTTAAAGTATACATATACTCGTACGCGTAACATTGTTTTTATGGCCCCGTGAAGTACGTGATGTCACTTTAGAATAGTTCTCGTGTGTATTATTTTAAGGTAAGAATATGAATTTCACACGATTTGGATCGCAACTTGAATTTAAATCTGTCAAATACAGGTCGTGGTCCAGTTTTGCTTGCCAAGTTTTGACCAACTTTAGTATTGATCTTTCTATACTGGCAATGTAATCGGACTACAAATAAAATTGAAAAGTTGGCTGGAATAAACCCACGCACAATAAAAGTCTTGTAATTTCGGATACCACTCTACTTTTTATACAATAATGTGGCAAATGAACAAGCGGTACACCTAACGCTGACTGCCCACAGACACCTGCAATATCTATAAAAGTTGCAGATGCGTTTCCTTTTTTTAAAGGATCTAGGAACAGATCAATAAAGGATAATTCCTTTTCCTATTAATCCCCTCCTCTGTCATATCCGCTTCCCCTCCATTTCCTTATTAGAAAAGGGTAGGAAGTGGAAAAGGATCAGAGTTGGGCTTTCGGTGTCAGGTGCCAGACGATGTCTCATTTCTAAGGGCGACATTGAAACCCTTTATGACTTTCTTATTAAGTCTTCTTCAAGCTATCCAGGTTCCAATCTTGTCCGATGTGCATTATATTTGGAGTATCGTATTTATTCTGTTTTTTCATAAATGCTCGACTGTTATTTTGCAGTAAAGGTTAAGTAAACGTATTTATTAAGTTTGCCTGATTAACTGGAATTATCTCTGCAATGAGCTCGCTCTAGGTTATCATTCTCTATTAATATTCTTAAGGTTAGTGGTACAATGTTAAATCGTTAAATTTCTGCAGTAAACAATCATTTGTGTAGCAAGATTAAAAGCTTTAAACTTATTCTAATTCCATTCGATTTCGTCCGCTTTAAACTATAATAATGTGTCTTATTTTAAATACTACCCTCAAGAGACACGATACTACGGATAACTAAGACACTTTTATAATTTTCGCGTTGCGCTTTAAGTACCATAGTGTTTATATAAATCTATCAAATCTTTTTTTACTTATTACATCTCATGGATAGCATATTATTGGTGAAATTTTGTTATTTTTACTAGAAAAATAAAATAAGTTCTAAACATTATCCAAGTTCTAGTACAGTTGTATAGTATGTGTAAAATAAAATCTTAATGCGTCTTTTATTTAAAATTCTTATAACGAAAAAAGCAGAATTATTTTGACATCGCTATTAAACGTTTATGTTACAATACTAAGAAAAAATGCTATACCTAATTTAATAACCTAATTTACATTCATTTGCTTCGTTTCACAGTTAAAATTTGGACCGACACTATGTTATAAAAATAACAAATCAATGTTATTTATAATCCTAGCGTTAAAATAAGTTACATAAGGATTGTATTTATTGGAAACACGTGACTGGAGTTTATTGAACTCGAATCTAAGAGAATCCTGTTTGAAAACGAATTACAATGAAAATATTTATGGTAACACCAGCAGTAACAAATATGGATTTACTGGAGGATTTACTGCAGAGAAATGATCTTGCAGAGTACCGATATGAAATGAATAGTTGTTCTTTTTCATTGTCTTATGGTTGACGAAGAGGCACCATCCGTAATATTTAGTTTTTTATTATGTATCTCTTTCCCACAGGAAAGCTGGAAACTCGTATTAATCCTGATTGTGTATCCCTGAATTTTCATTTTCTATTGCATATATTTCGTACTCATTTACTCAGGTAATTCTAAACGTACAAAAAACTGTAAAATCAGAAAGTCTTTAAAACTTAAGAAGTACTAATACAAGAATAAAAAAAACAAAGGCGAATAATATGTTCAAAATGTTCTATAAATTATTTTAAGAATAACAAGCGCTATCTATATTTAATAGCATACAAACGCACAAACTATTATAAAGACGTCGCGTGCGTACAGGATGAACACAATATCCGAGGTGGACAACAGATGGCGCTTTTCTTAACTTTAATAATTCATTTGATTCTTCTTTTTCAGGTAAACTAAAAAGCGTGCATTGGCGAAGAAGTAGGTAGTTTATACATCTTTTTATTCATATTTTATCAGTTGTTTTGGCTCGCAGTAAATACATCGATTGACGTCAATGGTAATGCAATAAAATGAAACGTCTAATTTGATCTACGGACCGTTGACAAGATTATTTCGATTAGATACTGAGCTATCTCTACCGTGATCTCATATTATACGGTCTAGTATTCCGATTATTTAATATTTACAAAATTCACGTAGACAATAAAAGGCAAATTTGTACCAATATTGTTTTTATTTTTATCCTGATCTAATGTTCATTGGTTTTCACATTACGAACTCGTGATACATTATAAAGACAATTTTGATTACAACTATCGATTACGTCTTCTTTTCTTTCTCTCTGTCTTTCTCGTCTTCAATTTCTGATAGAACTGAATTTAGCTCTTCTTGAGTCAAAAAAGCGACCGGCATACCCTTCCTTATAACCATTACCTGAAAATGAATACTGAGATTATTTCTTATATTTACACGAATACTAGACATTATATTAAAAAGAATTATATATATTTTCATTAGCAAAAGGTAATCATGATCCAGTATAAACTTAAACTTTGTTAGAATGGTTAAAAGAAATATTCTACAGTCAACTAATGTTTTTATTAAAAAAAAAATAGTGAAAATTTTTCGTTACTTACGTCTAAGTTCTTTTGACCATAATAAACAACTTCTAGAAGACACATAATAGCCAGCTTCACTATGTCCTTTTCCGTACCAGCGGCCGTACTGTCATAGCGTTTCTCGAGGAATTCTCGAGCGGTTTTTTCACCTCGTCCAATAGAACACGCCTACAAAGTATTGTGTATGTATTTTATACATACATACATATACATATATTATATATAGTATAGCCCAACTGCCTCGGATGCGCAGTTTTCGATCCCGGATCGGATATTTAGATTTTATCAACTCAATATCAGCACCCAGTTTAAGATTCGTGCCCGATATGGCGATAGGCTCGCCAACGACATTTGACGTAAAAATATAGGGCGGAATGTGGGTGCACTAGTTACACCTCTGTATACCCTTCAGGGAATACAAGCGTGAGTTAGGTTTTTTTTCAACTGTTTCAAGAGTGATAAATACTTCATCTATTATACCTTCCATTCATAAAACGTTCCAGATGGTTCGGTTTGAAACAAATGTGGATCTCCGTCATAATCGAATCCTCCGATCAGACAGGAGATGCCGTAAGGACGTCTTCCGTTACTCTGCGTGTACTTTTGCTTTAATTCGGCAATGTAGCGCGTTATGTACTCCAATTTGACTGGGTCCTCCACTAAAAGACGGTGAGATTGGCATTCGATTTGTGCCCTGAAAAGCGTTCTTATTGTTTTATTAAATAAAAAAAATTATTGGCATAAAATTAATCGAAGAGGTCGGAGAGAGGCAGAGGTGCAACTAGTGCACCCACAGAAATTATAGTTTGTGTTATTCGTAACCATATCAAAGAAGGTAGCAATTAGCTTATTTCTATATATTTTACCTAAACATTTATTTTTAAAATATAAATGTATTGGATCAAAACCACTATTAAATTTAGTTAACTAACCTAGATATTAGTACTCTTGCGTCAGCTCTTAAACCAGCGAAACCAAGTACAACATGTTCATCTAACGGCACGATCTTCTTCTCTGTTCTCTCATCTTGTAGCTTCTCTAATGATCTCTTCTCGGTCGCCAGTACCACGACATCCGACCCGCGTATCCCCACCACTGGTGATCCTTTACGCACCGCTTCTTGTGCGTATTGCACTTGCATTAAATGACCATCTGGTGAAAAAACTGTTACAGCTCTGTCGTACTTGGACATTAAATAGATAATCAAATAAATTGTATAAAATAGAAAACTTCTAAAATGTCAAAATAGGTAAAAAATCCTATCTCTTTTATGACAGAGCCAAAGATTAGTTCGATATTGAATAAGTTTAAATCGAAAAGGAAAAACTAGAAGGTACTCTGTGACTTCAAATAGCAATATTGTTTATTTAAGTTATTCCATACAAAAAAAAACAATGATGTACATAAATTCCAGTTGCAATTCCTAAATTTAAATTTAGTTTATAAAGAAAATAATTTTAAACAAATTTGCTTAAAAAGGTCGTCACCTGGACCAAAATACCCTAATAATTTATGGACAATACAAAAAACATATGTTTATATGTTTTTTATTGTCCACGTTGAGTTGATTTATTTAATACTTTTTCCTTTTCAATAAATTACATATTGCAATGTACTTTAAATACACGTAACATCATTTAAACATAAACAGTGCGTCTCCAAAAAATTCTCTTATAACTGTAATTTATTTGCAAGAAATGAATAATTGTTATTATTTCGATATATTTGTTTATGAAAGCCACAAGCCTACTTAGATTTCTTTGAATTTATGATCTGTGAGGAATTCTTGCGGTTTGATTATAAATTTATAAACGCGTTACAATTAAGTATTATATTAACAAAAAATATATTTACAAGCAGCAAGTATTAATACGGTAAGTACAGATTTACTAATAATTCGGCTGGATGTAGCTCGACCGATCGCAGCCCGCTGACAAGATATTAGCGATGATGGGCCGTGTCTAGGAATAACTTGTCTAATTAAATAGAACTTTAAAACGAACAAATAGCATTCATAAGGGAATGTTACTGCTTAATACACATTAGTATTTCTGTTTTTGGATTATCTACATTTTAATCTAATGGTCTTTTATCTAGGGTTGAATTTAGTCATTACGTCCAGTGAACAACTGTCGACTGAAAAAAAGTACCGACCCATAAAAAGACCATAGTACAAGGAAATATGCATTATTATCATTGAGAAGTTTAGAATCTGAATACAAAAGATCGTGGGTTCGAAACCACATTTTGAATGACGTGAAACATTTAAGGGTAATTTAAGATAAACGGTTTAAAAGAATGCTATTTTTTTTATTATGGACTAGTCAATTAAAATTTTTATTGGCTAGAGTCTGTATACGTCACCCCGAAAAATAGGTGTCGTATTGTTTTAAACTCCTGAACATGTTTTCTATATATCCTCAACTTTTATCAGCCCTGTTTCGTAGCACCAGATGTAATATTTCAGTTTCATGCTGGTCTTACTGCATAGCTTCGATGGCGACACTAATGCGCGGGCCGAGATTAATTTGCGCATTACGTCCGCACTTCGGGAGAGTTATGCGCGTGATCCATTGACGTTATACTAAGAATGGTATTTGCGGGGATAACATCAAATTAGGATATACAGTGTATTCTTGCCTTAATTTTATGTAACTTGTGAGAGTACGTAATACTGTTCTCGAATTTTGTCTAATTTTCACTTGAATCTATGGTTATATCATGATCTTCATCTACTTCCACTGTTAGATATAGACCTCCTTGGAGTTCACTACAAAGTTCGAACCTTTATTTTTCGGTCTCACTTTATCCATCTTGCGGAAAGGTTCTCTGTGTTGCGCCATCCAGTTCCTCATTCCTATCCCTTTTGGTCTCAATAGTAATCTGTACAACGTTCTCGTTGTACAGTTGTTGTACAATCGTTTGTACAATGTTTCTACATTCCCATTGCAACTGAAGTTAATACAAATATAAAATTCCTCAATAAAATCAACAAACACCATCGGCTTGCCTTGACAGTTCGCTGTCACAATACATCAATGTCTGACTATCTGGGGAGAGATAAGCAAATCAATAATGTGTTGTTTGACGAACGAGCCAGCTTGTTCGCCGCCTATTAGCGTCGATGACACCTCTGACCCAGATCTTATTTACGAACCAGAAACATCCATAGTTCAGGGGTATAATACTGAATACATGAATTTTTAAGTAATGCAGACTGGTTATTGTACGCAACGATATAATAGATATATGTAGATATGTTATAAGCGCACAAAAAATGAAGACTCAATAATGTCCCAATCATACATTTCTGCAGCGCGATACAGTAATATACACCTTATTGCACAATTAAGGCTCGAAATAGGCTTGTTATAATAAACGAAATATCTTACTGTCAGGGCACACATTTGACAGATGATTTTGTAACATATAAAATGATTTCAGACGTAAACTATGACATCATACGACTTAAGTGTCAGGTTATTGTGCGGTAATCGACCATCTTAAAATTGGTTCTCTATACAAAAACATTGGTTAAGTTAAAGTTATTCTCTACCGAAATAAGTGAGCAGTATTGACCGCGATATTAATTACACATAATTCCGGTAACGCTGACATCAGCGCCCTTGCGTCACACTCGTGTTGTGATCAAACATTCGTTATGACTAAATACAGCTGCTCAAGGTCAACGAGTATTTGTGACCTCAGATCTTGACTATACATCATTTCAGTAAACGTCAAGTATTTTTTATTTAACATTTAAATTATTTTACAACAGGAAAAAAAGTAGGGTAGTAGTCTAATAGTAAAAACTTCTTAGTTCGCTTAATTTTTATATGAGGAAATGCCGACGCATATCCGTTATTGCGTGGGAGAGATTATGTCGAACTCGCATGCCCGCAGTATGTATGTATGTCGTGGGCCTATTTTCTGACTAAAGTTTAAAAAAAATCGGGTGTTTTGATTTATTCTTTGTATTGTAAATGTCAAGTCATTAGGTCGTGACTGACTGATTAACAATCTGGGATATGGCGAAATAAAAATCAGGTAGTCTGATAGATAGAACAGCTGAAGGTCTTTTATCACTTTCTAATCGACAATTATAATTATAAAATCTCTATATAATTATGTATTCATTAACATACAACATAACAAGTGCAACAAGTTAATGAGATTACGTGATCTTATGCAGTTTATTATCAATAGAACTGTCAGAGGAGGTGCACCGCGGCGCCGGCTCACAATTCATTGCTAAATTTACGATCGAAGTTCGTTAGGGATCAATGAATTCAATTGTTGCATTGCGCTGATATAACTACGTCCCTGTCGGCGAAACAATCTGAAGACATTTATTTATTATATAATACAATCATTTACTTATTATGGAATAAAAATATATATATATATTTAAACGATAAAGAAGTGATTCCTGAGATACTTAATAGAGTGAAATATAAGAAGAAAGTTCATGGTAGGGTTTGTGCTAACTCTGCACAGGAAAACTATCTCATGTCATCTTATTTTCATTACATACAATGGATTCATTGAGTAATAAAAAACCTTTGAGTCTGATCTACCTTACATCTCAAGATAGTAATGAATTTGAGTTATTAATATAGGAATTTTATACATAAAGATTTAAGTTCTTAACAAAGTATTTATAAAGGTTTTGGTAGGCAAATTAATTCAACAATTTAATAGTTTCGCGGGCGACATTGGTTGGTGACATCATCGGGGAATCGAATCTGGGTATATATTTGGTAATGTCCCTCGTACCGCCCCCGTTGCGCCCACTTGCTTTCGAGTGAATAAGACGTGTGTTGCCATGAGCTACTTATATGGACTTTTTAAATGTTGTTGACGTTTCAGTTTTTTTTAAGGGATTCGAACGTGCGAGTGGACTTTGTTAATATTTGTGTATTTCAATAACCATGAGCTTCTCTTGGTTTTTTCCTGATCCGTTGAGTATGGAGACCTAGTGGCATCAGGATCAGGGCCCCCATCCTTACCGTTCACAAACCTCCGAAGCGCAAAAGGTATAAATACCTTTAAGTATGTGGTACTTTCCTAATCGAATCGGCTCATGTAAAAGCTTATGCTACCCCAGGACTATTTTGGTTTACTTTATCAGTTATAGTATGTAAGGTTTTTAATCAAATAAAACCTCAAAAACATCTATTATGATTGGATACAGGGATGACAAATTTAAATGACATCATGCCTTAATGTAAATCGAAATTTCAGAATGCAAAAGACTTCTCCATCATCACTTATCAAGTTATACTGCCGGGTGTCGTAAAAGCTGTCAGCTTTAAAATACTGCCATTTTGTTTATATATAATAGGATGGGTTTATTTATTTATTGGAAAACTATCCGTATATTTACTTGTACGACTTTGTTGTTGGTATTTGTACAAGGTCATTGGTTAAGGATACTTTTTATTTCTTTCTTTAGTATGTCACTAATCGATATATGCACTCTTTAGACGTTTACTACCGATAATGCCTCTCACTTTATACTGAAAATCTTGTATTAAAAAAATAAATAATCATGTCGCCCGTAACCCGGAGGGATAGACAGAGCTTATGGATTTTCCTCTGGCACACTTTTCTTGCTTCTTGTACATCTATACATCGACGCATACGTGTTCAAATACATACAAAATCGTATTATATCGTATTAATTGACGTAGGTGTTAAGTCGCAGATGTTTCTAAATATCATTTACACGTTCATTAGTTTTTTTAGCATATGACGTTACACTTGTTAATCAATGAACACGTAACTAGCCCACGCTTTACTACTTAGCAATTAAGACGAGTAGCAAACTTCCTGCCAACATCGACACTTTACATACGCTCCTCTGTCGGCGTTTTACAATTATAATAATAAATAAACCACTTCAGATCCATATAAAGATATGTATTAAGGCAATAAATATTCTAAACGTATGCACCTTGCCTTGTAGATGACATATTTAAAGGAAATACTCATGTTTTGCTCTGTCTTGAAGTGTTTGATACTTATCAGTTTGTTTTTGAAACACTAGCAATCTGTCCCGGTTTCCTTCTGGTAGATTGAAAAAAGTAAAATCAAAAATTTAAAAATTGTCTATTTTACTCGTGTATTGGCTTTGTGTATTGTTGAAAGAATTTTCAAAATCAGTTCAGTAGTTTCTGTGTTAATCCAGAAAAAAATATCTTTTCTTTTATTTTTACTATTAATATGTTAAAAACAATAAGATGGAGGAATTTTAAGGAATATTGATGCTACGATGAAAATATATGTCGATAGAGCAGTCTGAAATTCATTTCCAATGTATCTTTGCTACTTATTTAATATTTTAGTTCTGTTGCATTGTTTCACATCGTTTCCATCACTTAATAATAAGTCAATGTCTAGTTTTAGTATCACCGCGCCGTCCTTTGAAAGTAGTTTCAATATTGAAAGCACTAACTTCCAGCCTCCCACAGGTTGCCAACGTAAACTTGAATTATGCAGTCCTTTGTTAGGATACATATTAAATTCGTCTGGCTCTTGACTTGAATTTAGCATAAACCATAGTCTAATATCGCAACTTATATAAAATGTATAAGTAAATAAGGTAGGCAGAGATTAAGAAATAGCTCTACGCTTACAATCATGCTCGTCGGTTACGGTTCCTCCTTACATTGATTTTGTAAATTATATCGGTAATCTGGGCAATATAAATCCTCCATGGGCGTCTAATACCGATATTGCAATTATTGCAAAAGTGTGTGGCAGTGTCGGAATGGAAAACTTGTAAAAAGACATGTGTTCTCCATGGGCGATGGTGATCACACTCATTTTCCTCTTTTTGTTAAGTTGATTGGTTCGTTTTAAGGATCATTTTTCATGTATTTATGGTTTTAAATAGCTGAAACGTTTATGGAAAATATCAAAATATTTTAAAACTGACGTCAAGATCAAACAATAGAAATACCTTAACGGTGACATAATTCCAATAAATCTTCTAAAAACAACGCTTTTATATTTCACAAAGAACTTAAACAGTCTCATAAACGAATATGGTAACTTGGCAACATCTATTGATGTTACAAACGAAGTTTATCATTTCAGTCGGTCTGTGTGTGTGTACATTTTTTGAAAATAGATTTGCTATAATATAATTTTTAAATATATTTATAGATTTCCCCACTAAAATGTTTTTAACTTAGCCCTTCTTATAGCGAAGGCCCCTTACATATTTGTTCTGTATACGGAAATTTACACATTACATGGGTAAGTAAAAAGAATATTACCACTAATTTAAATGGTTGGTATTATCTAAAAAATTTAAAAATTTTATATATATATAAAAATTTTTAATTTTTTAGACAATACCAACCAATTAAATTAGTGGTAATATTCTAAACTTCTCAGATTAATTTTATTTGTCTGATATTTAATACAAAATGAGAAAAGCTGGGATACTTCACTAGTATTCATTAGTTGCTCTTAAAAATTTCAGCCTCGAACCTTAAACGACGTTATAATTATAGTATATCGCCTACAAGCAATCCCACGCGTTGATACATGTGGACTATTTGTTGACGGCATTCCTACGCTGTATCGGTGCTCAGTTATTGTTAACGAGCCCACAGTACACAGTCACAAGACATTATACTAATGCTTTAATATGTTCTACATACACTCGGTTAATTGTTTTCAATTTATTAAATGCAAATAAAATACAAATAAGGATATGTAGTAGATTATAATGTTATGTTACTAGCCGTCACCCATTGATGAGCGTCGAAAAATAATTACACAGAACTAGCATATAAAATAAATCTATAAACAAACGGGAACAAATTATTCATAGTCTACAAACATCTTTAATTAAGCTTAATGATTAAGGCTTCGGATTGCTGAACGTGAGGTCGCTTCGAATCCGCCATTAGTTTATTTTCGTGAAACTTATCCTACCACAAGCTTTTAAGTTTTTTAGTATATTATTATTAATTTATTATTATTCACATTGATTATGTTTCTAAAAATAGTTTTTTCTGCCTCCAATGTAATTTCTATGACGGGTATACGCATTCCTAATTTTAATAGCTTACAGGAAACTGAAGTTACGGTCGGCGCTCGTTTCCGAAGAACTTAACATCCTAGGTCGTAATCGATCACGCTAAAATACGTCCATTTATAGACTAACACTAAATACTCTCTACGCATAGGGAATAAAGTGAAGAATACTTCAGCAAGATATTTACGCTGACTAAGACTAAGTCACGCTCCCAAGCTATAATCGTAAAGTTAACTTTGAAGCGTTATGCTCTCCGAATATAGGAGAGTGTGAATGAACCCTTATTTGCAATGTTTATTTGGTTTTGAAATTTAATTCTTGCAATATTTCTAGTTTGCATAAATTTTGTATATGCCTACCATTGCCTTTCAACTTTAAAGCTTTAATGGCCGCCGCGTATTTCATTCAAAAGTATCTTATGATGAAATTGAATGTTCTAACAGAACATAGTTATAAAGTAGTCTTCTGGATTAGTATAATAGATCCCGACCAGCACATTTATAATATCTTATCTAATACCCTATTGAATAAAAAATACCCAAATATCACTTTTGTCTGACCCAAGATTCGAACCTAAGAGCCCCCGCGTTGCACAGTACCGTACACGTAATACGTGATACAACTGCGCCACTGAAGCATTTGAACAAAAAGTATGTCTGATCTTTCTCGTCCATTCACCTTTGCACGATGTGTTGTATCCTTTGATAAGATAACGCTTAGTTCTTTGATCAAACAATACACAGTTATCTATTTGGGTAGCCTCTATACGGTGCAGGTTTTACACGCCCGCGGGTACTCGTGTCGTAACGGGATTGGAGAAACCCATCACACAAAAACCTCGCATCCGGCTTGGATTAGCAATAATTATGAAAAATGTCAAGTAATGGATTTAATGATTATGGTTAGGAAACAAGAATATATGAAAGAAAAATAATTAGTAAAAGATTAACTTATTTTTATTGAAAATATACTTAATCTAAATGTACTTAGTTTTAGAGGATAGTTTAGTGTAAAGTTTAATAAAATAATCCTAACTCTAGTTAAAATCCTAATAATTATTCCAGTATTATCTGAAATCTGTCTTAAATCTAACTGAATACTTAACAACATTTAATTAATAAACTGTTAACTCGCTTTTATCTGTATACATTATAAAATTAACGCTTTTAAGTAATTATCAGGTTTATGGGGATTGCAAAAAGCGTGGTGAAGGCGTAACGGACAGCGAAAGTGGCAGACGGCAGGTTCGATGCCCGGTTTGTTAATGCAATCACTTTATATGCGAGTCACACTTGGTCTGTTGGAATGATCGCTTTTATATACCTTTTATATCTAAATTAAAGAACTGTAACACGAACGACACGACGACACAGCTTCAAGATAATAGTGACAAAATACAACATAATTTCGTTGAAAAAAAAAAACTTTTTTTCAGCCACGCACCTTTGCTGGCGTCTCAAACACCCTTTCATTACAATTTGAATCAATCGAGTAACTAGTAGTAGACGAACAAACAATAATTATTTCTATAGATTATCTAAATTTAAAATCCGTCTACTAAATTACTACACATTCAGAGTTTGAATTCACCATTCAAATTATAATATTCATCTCAGCAGCCATTACACGTCTAGGAACTGCAAATTCAAATGTAATGCGTAGGCGCCGTGTCCCACTGCACTGTAATAGCGTACTCAAGTGGGTGATAGACTTGTAGTATGAAGTTTGCGAAATTATATCTCGTTTACATACTGATACTAGACGGCTACAAGCAATACAACCCTTTTTAAGAATAATAGAAACAAAATCCATTCTAACATGAAATTAAGAAAGAATATATAAGCACACTATGTGGCAAGTCTATCGCCATATCGGGCACAAATTACTAACTTTGGAATATTGAATTGAAAAAATCCCGGGATTCGAAACCGAGATCTCTTTAATGTAGCCCTACCGTATGCAACTGCGTCATTGAGGCATTCAACTAACTGGTTATCTAGCATATTAGGGATAGCATGATATTTATATCTTATATCAATGTTTATTGTTTTTATGCTGTTCCCGCTTGCAGTGCAGCACCCACCTCTATCCTCAATGGTTGAACGTTGACTAATCGTATGCGTGGGTCCCCGCTAATTGCTAATGTGGCTTTACTCACCACCAGTAATGGCGTAATCAATTAAATTTTGGAATTATTAGCACACAATGCTCAAGTCGAACTCGCTGTGATTTGTCGTATCGTAGTGAATTGTCAAAACTTCTCCATGATAGTTGATAAAATCAGGAATCTATTCTTGGATTAAAATTTCCGTAAAATTATGTTTGGGTAGAAATTTTAACGATTTTATAATATTTTTTATTAAAAAATATAGTTTGCAAAATAAAAACAGATAATGCTGTTAAAATTCTGTCAACGCACAATAGACGTATTTTCTTCTGGATTATAATCGAGGAACGGATATGCGTAGATATATGGATGTAGAAAAAGCAATAAAGTAAGGAAATTCATAATCTCTGCCGATCTCTCTGTGTTCTTGGCGCGCATATATTATAAAAAAAAATATCAAATCAAACTGCATATCAGTTTACCTGCGGATGTAAAACGTAGGAAATATCTTGTTGTCCAGTCTGCTAGATTATCATTTATCAGAACTGCATCACTGATAAAAATAAACTGTCATTTATGATCCTGTCATCGAAGTAAAAAAATAACATTGGCAAAAGAAGACTAGATTTTGTACCTAAATATTAAATATCATATGCACCTTTGCTATTGATACCTAAAATCAGCGCGAACGCTGGAGTGTTCATAAGTTATTTTGTTTCATCAATCAAGTATACGATCATAAACAATCTGGACTAGATGTTAATTTATAATCTTAAAAAGATGTTACATTCGAAGACGCTGTGGGATCTAAAATACATAAGTATAATGTAATTTAGATAATAAGGGGAAAAGTGTCACTGTTAGAAAGTCCTATCATGACTTTACATAACGTATTATTTATCGTGTACTTAAAGAATACGGTTGTCAATTCCTTGTGGTGGAGACACGATTCCGTGTGAATTGTTCCTTTTCCGTCCAGATTCTACTGTTGTAGTTAGTAGTTTTTGAAAGCTGTCTGGTATACTAGAGAACTTTAATAAAAAAAAAACAAGATTTGTTTCAACATTTTAATTAATAGGTCGGTCGCTGTCGTCAAGCGCTTGTTAATTTATGTGACAGTGCAAAACTGACATCTCCATATCGAACGGGCAACAGTGGAATTGAATACTGGGTCGCGGCGCCCGCCTTGTTTGGTCTCACAAGGGGAACGACAATCCATTTATACGATTATCTTGTATACACAATTACAAAAAAAATATATGCTATAATGTTGCTATCATTGAAGGCTAAACTTATTTAATTAATACAAAGTTAATTTATTCCTAAGTTAAAAAGTTTCGCTGGCAATAAGAATAATTTTCATTTTTTTTTTAGTATTTATACGACACTATAAGAGTTGAGATTCTACAACAGCACCGTATTGAGGTCTTACTGTCCTTATAATACGAACCTGGCTTTCATTGGTGAAGACAGTTTTGGAATACAGTTTATAAGTACTAATGATAGAACAGTAAAGTGAAGACTGCATTAAAAAAACTTGCAATAATAAGAGATAAAGTAAAAGTCCTTAATGGTGTTCCTGTAATGCGTGTTGATGTATTTCAACTCAAGAGGGAAGTAGACCGAGATTTTTTCAGTTGCTGTATGCAAATCAACAAAAAATGGATACAATAAAAAGTATATTAAAGATCAGAATTAATTAAAAGCCTTTAAAAATAAAAAGACAAAATTTAAAAGCATATATAAATGGTTTTATTGATGGTTATAAAAGTCTGAAGTCCAATCCAACTCGTAAAAATCTTTCGTCTTTGCTAATCTGTCACTATTTGCTTGGAGGACGTCAGTTAGAGAATTTATTGTTGACAATTATTAAACTAGTTCACATCGTGACTGACTCAGGTTTCTTGAGAAATTCTCTGACATCACTTTAACACGGAACGGGATATGTGTGGTCCTATCCAGTGTTTAAGCTTACCACCCATTAGGATCGAGAAAAAAAAACATATGTCATGCATATGTGTGAAAGGGTAGGTAGAGGTACAATTAGTGCAATCATATCTTGTTGTAAGGGAAAAGAGAAATAGCTTTATATGACTTATCAGTTCTTTCAATATCTAGAATTAATCAGAATAAGAAAATCGTATCTTAGCCATATACGAGTAATGCACTCATAAGTAAGAATTGTCGCACCTTATTAGCAACAATCTTTGTAACGTTCCTGATTGTTCCGTCGTTTGCTCTTTTGCATTATTAAATAATGGTATTATTATATTAATTTACATTGTTTATAATAAAGTATAATATAAAATGCAACTTGACCGTTACATTGTTAATAGACATGACGTAAAGTAAAATCTAATGAAGTAATTAGCGATCCTTTAGCGGGTAAACGATGTAGCTTGACCTAGTTGACGGCCTGTTCTAATAAAGACATGCTATTTTAACTTATTTATTAATTGTAATGAAACTTACATGAGAACCAAGGTAGTCAATATGTATTACGTAGTTATTATGATTATCTAGTATTTTAAATTGATTTAGTACGGGTAACATATCTGTAAGTTTTGAAAATATTGATGTCATATTCTGAGAGACTTGTTATTAACAAATTTTAGGACAGTAATATGTATCGATCTGCCTATGTAAAGATTTATCAGCAACGTTTCAAGGATAGATTTTTTAAACAAATTTAATAGACAAAAACGTAGCTCAAAGTTTTATTTCAATGGTGCGGCAATTTGACACAATGGCTCATGAAAACAAAAAATCTATAATCGTCTTGGTTTGTACTAAAAATATTATTGTTGAAAAAAAAATCTTTGCTTTAAATATATTTATTTTTAAAACACACTTTCTGTGTTTATTAAGTGTATTGAAAATTTACATATCATCCTATCAAGCCAATCATCTGCTAGTAATTGTCAGTCCAATGGACTTAGACGTCTTTTAATTGGCGTTACTTCGGTGTAGTGCCTTTTGCATCCGTTTTCACAATTCTCAATAATTTACGAAATACATGTACAATTTTGCACACACACTCACACCTGTGCTTCTTCTAGAGGCAAGAAGAGGCGCAATTAGTGCAACCACATTTTGCTGTATGCAAACTCCAGACTACTGGATAATATAGAATTAAAAATTGTACTATCACTTTGCCTGACCTGGGATTAGAATCCGAGGGCAACAAAATCTTCTTGAATAATAACATACTTCATTCTAAAGTCATGTTTAAATTCTCCGTAGTTTCAGGTCAGGATATTTACGTGCTTTTTCTGTAAACTTTACTGAATTAATCTGCTCCAAATACGGTTCCCAGAAAACGAGTAAGAAAAACATAACAACTACGAGGAAACTTGAATATATGTATTGTTTTATATAACATGACCTATAAACATGATGACCTTGCCCGTTCTTATCAAACAATATGTCACGTCTAAATATAGCCTTTGTAAATTACATGGTTAATGCATTAATTACACTTCTTACACGTTAACTATATGTTACATTAATAAATTTAATCTGTTTATTTATTTACAACGTCATGTATAAGATCCCCTACTCACTGATGCGGGACAACAGCTGCGAAACCGTCGCGACGCAAGAACTCACGGCGGTTATACGCACTGCGGTTGCGGTTCATACACAACGCGGTATTTCTATTGTCCGCTTGCAGTAAAATGCGACTTTTTCCACCTAGTGCATAGGGACTCTAAGATATACTATAAGATCACTAGTTCGTAACAGTCAATAGTAATACACACATTCTAGCTAGCATACAACCCTTCTAGTCCGCGATAGTACATGTAGAAGCTTTAGTAATAAACAGCTGATAAATATAATGAATGGAAATAAATATATCATGTTTACAAAAAATTATGATAGATATTAGTCAATATGTTTTTTATTGACCTTAACCTTTGAAGAATTGTTTATTTTTAAAAAATGTGTTGTAATACATTCTTTACAATAGTTAATTAATTGAATAATAACATGGAAAATGTACCTACCAATTGCATTGTGTAAATATATAAATCTTAAAATGCTACCAATCTTTGACATCATTCTTTCCAGTATTTAGCTATTTGGTGAATATCTCACGGCGTAGATAGGTACATCGGATATGAAATCACTGATGTACAATCTATACCATTCCAAATAAGTTTTCATGGCAGTTTAAAAACCGCGGAAAATCCCCTGCGAAAAAAATAGCCTGCGATACCAGCTAGGGTTTATAATTTAAAACTCCGCGAAGCGTACCCTCTCGTGGCGTTCGCGCCGTCTGCTCTCTTAATGTGAAAAAATCCCTTCTATAATTTTTATTAATTTAAAAGGAGTTTCAAAGCAATATTCTTTTTATTTATAACGTGATACTGGCGATATCACTTCACTATCGCTTACATGTTTGTCATAAGACAAATTAAATCATAATCTACGTGACAACGTAAATGCAATATTCAAGTTGATCATTATTTTATTAAAAATTTTATCGTGTAGAAATAAGAAACCTTCACCCTTACACCTCATCTTGTTTATGTAGTTAATAAGATATTTTATTAATAGTGCTATAAATGTCAGACCTCAAATATGTTAAAAATACATATATATATATTAGTTATGATCCAAACGATGTGACTTCAAGTAAAAAAAAAACAAATGAAAATATTTCCCGTGCGTTTCAAATTTTAGCAGTAAAGACAAATTTTTTCACGTATCTAATCTTCGCATATCAGAGGAATTCCAAAGCGATATAATATCGAATAGTTTTATACATACAGCCCTGACAGTGAACAAATTTTAATATTCTCACAATAATAGACGAAGACAAGTTCTCAAAATTTTTTTCTACCCACAATTTAGTCAACGTTCATAAGCTTCCATTCAAGCCTTCACATTCGCACGTCCCATGTACAACACCAGTGCGGTACACGCACACACGCGCGTTGCTCAAGCCAGTTTGACGTTTCTCGTTACTCGAGCTCGAGTCAGTTGGCCGAGGCACGGCGTCGCGGTATAATCGCTCTCGCCGCCATCTTGTTTTATTTCGTACGGGCTGTTAAAAAAAAACAAAAGTAAAATATACGTGTCTGCTTGTGTTGTGTGCTGTGTACGTAAGGAGGTTTGATTTAAATGAAGATCATATTACGCCACTCTAAGATAACAGGATTTGGGTATTTTCAACACTTTTTTTGAGGTTATAAACGTAGTGAATGTTTTTTTCACTCTAACGTATGCGATGGCGCGAAACACCCGTAATATTTGAAGTGATATAATTATTTTCGGTTAAATTCAAAACAGACATTTTAAATTAATCGTAAAAAGCACACAGAACAAATCAACGTCTAAATTTGTTTTATAATAGTATACCGTTATGTGAATTACATTAAAATAAAAATATAGGTAGGTATTGCAAGACTTCAAAAACAATCGTGTCTATATAAAATCTAGATTTGTTAGCCGGTGAAGGTAAGGCCAAGACATTTGTTTACTTGTATGGACCGTAAGCAATCCGATTTATATTCTATTTCATGTAATTGTAACTTAAAATTACAATTCTATTGGTTTCTAGCGTCATTAATTTATAAATAACCTTTTACCTGTTAGTCATTACGATTCATAGAAGAATATTTTGTTTAAAGAATCAATTTTATTTGTTAGTTTATTTTTATGTTGTCAATTTTATAAATACTTTTAACGTTACACGTCATTTTGTTATGCAGTTTGCGTTTCGTTATCATTCGGAAATAGTCGGGTATTTGGGTTACGGTCAACGCTCCCGCGAAATAGACTAGGAGAGAAAAGATTTCAACGCAAAATGGATTTCGTAAGAATTGGCTTAAGTTAATGATATAGTTAAAAATAATTTGGTACTTGTTTAAACGATTTTATGGTAAAAAGTTGTAAGGAAGTAGGAAGTAGCAAAAAAGTTTACCAATTTTCTTTGATTTGGCAAAACTTGGTCACACTTTTGTATAAGTATTCAGATAAATATGAATAATTTCAGTAGAGAAACATATGCTCTCGCATCAATTATTTAACTAAAATTATGAAACTATTTTTTTTGGATTTGTTTATAAAAAAAAATTGTTACTCAACTATCAAAGGGTTCAAAATGTGTGTGATCTTTTTTACTTACCTCTGTATTTGGAATGTTGTAAGACATGAGCTTTGTTTGAATGTTGTCGCGGGCATTTTTACGACTTGCCATTTTGTTATACAAACACGGATGCCGTCACCGGCGTAGCTCGGCTTTTTTCATAATATTTACCAACCGCTAGAGTTGACATCGTGATTTATCAATATTTATTTACTCCCATTGAAATATAAATACAGAGAATGTGCTTGGTATTGCATTGTAGCAGTTTTGTTATTTTATTTAGAATGCTACATAGCTTTGAAACAAAAATAAAAGAAGAAATAAAAACGCGGCATTTACAATTACTACGATAAATGCGTTAAAATTATTTAATTACTAATCTCATCGAATCACTAAAAGTACCACAAAACACAATACAACACAGTACACAAAGAGTAAATATGATTTTGTGTGTGAATGTGAGTTGTATTTTTTACGATATAAAATTGATGAATGAATGAAAAGGACAGAATTAGCGGCTCACTTGATTTTTCGTAACTATCACCAGTTTCCAATATCCGTCAAAAAAAGTGAGGCGACTACTTATATGTACCTTAAAGAAGAAATGAGAAGTAATAGGGCTGCGGTCTCAGATGAAAGAAATAAAAATCATTAGTAGAATGTGCACGTGTGTTCCATATGTTATGTAAACAGTTGTAAAGTTTAATATTACAGATGGTAAAATTCCTGAATGTTAAAACATACAACCACAACCCTAGAATGCGAATGATACAGATTAAAATGAGAAATTTATATTTAACTTTTTTATTAGCTTGGTACTGTAATCGGCAAATTTTAATTTATTATAAACAGTAAACAATTATCATTCGTATATGTCTGTTTCTTTAAATAAAAATGAATGTATTATATGAAACAAATAATACTTCAATATTATACGATTTGACAACCAACAAAACATAAATTGTTTCCAAGAATAAGGGTCCTTTAAGAACGTTTACCAAACCCATTCTTTTGTCCTTGTTCTGCCTAATATATACAAATGAAACAAAACACTTGACATTCTGTAACGTTAGATAAGAAAAGAAAACACGAGCTCAACATACACCATATAATATTTTCTTTATAAAAATACAGTATTGCCTCACAATATTATCATAAATGACTCAGTGATAACGTCATTGCGGTCTATATATATTTCCGATGGTTAATCCGTTCGAAATAGAACTTTATTCATATGTTATTAGAGACTAGGTGATATTTTATAATCCGTAAACGCTAAATGTTAAGGTAAACTGAATGGATCGAGACAGTGCTAAGTTTTGCGGTTTCGTGCCGTTGCTGATATTCGTAACAATGTATCCGTTGAATTGCAAATGACATATTAGATTTTAATAATAAATTTATTTGTTACCTCACAAAATAAAACATATAACAGACAAAATTACATCTAATACATATGTAGTATTATTTAAAAAGGTATGAAATTGTCTTATGCATAATAAGATACTTTAAACTTTTTAGTAATTTTAATGGAAATGTATACAAAACATACTATAAAAAGAATACATAAGTAAAATTCCAATATTATATTTTTTTTCTCGAATACCAATTTATTTATTTAAACATGCCACAAACGTCGTAAAAAAAGGCTTAATACTTTTAGTAAGTCAAGTTTACATTTAAATTATTCCATACTGATGTCACTATAAAAAGAAAGCGCACGTGTCGGTGTATTCTGCGAACTTATAGTTTAGTTTACAACACAAGTAACACGAGGCAATGTCGGAATGATTGAAGCCCGTACTCGAGTAAATTGCTTATTGTTGTGAACGCGGGGAAGACAAGAAAGTTCAGTGTAATCTGTGTTGCTCATGTTTTTTACATGTTAGGTCATAAAATCGTATTCCTGTCTACCCTATTATTTTTAACAGATTTATATTTGATACTTTACGTAGTTAATATTTAATAGTTTCACATTTTGTCTATACAAACATTTTCACAAATTTATCTAAGACATTTAAATTGTCATTTAAAATTTAATGAATATTTTTTTATATGTTATTGATTTCTTAAATATAGAAAAAAATGATCAACAAAATAACGATTCCTGGGTACAATTTAATACAACAAATGCATCAGTCAGCTGAGATAATGAGCCGAACGCAAATGTAGGTAAATGGACGCCATGATAATGTTTACCAGCGCGCTGTCAATACACTTCTGTGTAGGGTTGTCAATTGAATAGATTTTGAAATTTAAATTTATGTTCCAAGGCAACTGTTTTGTAACCACAAATGGAATATATACTATGATACATACTTATTTATTTAAACAACCATTTTAAACGTAGTTACAATATTAAGATAGAAATTAAACATTTCATATTCGATTTTACGATTCCATGAGAAAGTTACAAGATAATAGTGGATTTGTATTTATCTGAAAATGTTATGTTTTCGAAGCTCTTTACTTTATTATTTTTTTTTGTTTGAAATTGTTTATATTTTCTTAAGTACGTTAGATCCGTTTATACTGGCGAATATTACGCGACAACCCTAAAAGCGGACTTTCTTAGCTGTTGGCTATAGACCGACGGTGATGTACGCTCGCCGATTGCCGAGGTGAAAGGTGCCACACAGATTATACTCTAATTGAAATGAACGCAAGTTTACAACACATTATTACTTGTTTATATAAATGTACATTAAATTACTAAAGTATTGGTAGATTAATTTAAGAATATATTTTACGAAGTCAAAATTCAACAGTTGTCGTATTTTATTATAAACGACTTGCAAAATGATCAAGCGTCCCCGAATAACTAGAGATAGTTTTAGAGATTAGCCATTTTTATATTGCGCAATCATTAAAAATGTCATTTATTCTATAAAATATTTCGAGCATATAAGATAATTTTATTGTAAGCTTTACTTCTATTGGTTGTCTACGAACCTTTACAAAGATGTACATGTAAATCATACATTCAAATAAGTTACTCGGATATCCTTTGTTTGGTGAATTCGTGCAAAGGGCACCTAATTGGAAGGCAACGCGCGTCGGCAGTGCTTACTGCTTACTGCTTACTTATTGCATATGAAATGTTTAAAATGCACATTATGCATAGTATATTATCTATAAATATAAAAATTACAATAATGTAGAAAAATAATTCATAATCCTATTTTCTAATCAAGTATTTTTTTTTACTCAATATCAGACCGCAGTACTTCTCTCTCGATTAAAATACTTCCGCAAATTAATGTGTTCAACTTTCTGGATCTTTCCTAACGTTATATTAAAAAAAAAACTGTTAAAAGGCGTTGTACGGAGGCAGGTGAGTTCGATAGGAGACTCATGGAAACTGCCTATTCGCGGATCAATTGCTATATTACTGTTAAAATCTTAAAAGCTCACGTTACTTACTATGTTCTAATCCAGTGGAGTGTTCTTATTGTGACCAATTGCAGTCACGGTGTCAATCCATCTGACATGCAAATCGACTTGAGATATCAACTGGTTCGGACACAGTTATGTTTCGAATCGGCACGTGTCTCGTGACCGTTAGTCGCCTCGCGAGCATCGCGTCTAATTGTTAAATACGTGAAGGTCAATCTTGCTACGGTCCAATACTGTTAATTGAAGTAAGAGATTTTGTGCTGCATTGTACACGAGTGGTAAAAAAAGTAAAACCCAAGTGAGGGATATTTTCATTCTGTTTTCAACAATAGCGAGGTATGATGCATTACAACAAAAGATATTGACGTATAAGGTCTGCTACTCTTACGACGCCGGCGCCATTCGGTACTTTGTGTTATGACTTTTTGCGCAGCATTTTTAATTAAAACAATTAGATGCATTACATCAAATATCGTACAAGTTACATACATCTCTTTCTTAACTAGTACTTTCTAATGTATACTCAGTGACAGTATGAAAACTGCTACTTACATTTACCATATATACCTTTGCAGTAAATTGACATATAGATGCGTATTATCCATATCGATCAGTCGTCTATCGATATCTCGACTAGTTGACTAATCAAAACATCGATAAGTTACATTCGTTAGTCCGGAGACGCGATCGCGCTGTCCCGTTACCAACCGGTCTGCGGAACATTCCTGGCGCAATCCGCCTCGCAATACCAAACTCTCATTGTTAATGGTACACCCTATTGAATACTAATAAATCACATCTGGACAGTAATAATTTAAAAAATTGACACTTCAGAATGGTCATATATTTTTTCCACGTAATATACGCTTTTATGTTTTACATTCACCCGGTGGTTTGAACCGTACAAATATGTAAAGATAGTAAAACTGTCCATAGTTAAGTTATCTCCGCTAGCCACAGGTATCCGTAACCACCAGATGAGTTGAATATATATGGGGAGCATTTAATTTGGACGAAGGAAAGTAGATAAGTTAGACAAGTTATAATATAAACGGACTTGAAGATGAGGATGATTTAAGGACGTTTTAGGCTTAATAAAAGGACTTTCCATAACTTCTATAGATGGTGTGTTTAGATCGATTGAATCTAAGTCTGTTACAATCATATAAATTTATGTCGTTTCAATAAAGTTAAACTATTGTTAGTTATTCATATATGTATTTTGATAGCGGGCGGGCAGCGAGTGATGAATCGCCGAGTTTTCAACTCGGCTGTCTCTTTTCACTTTCGCCATAAAAATATCGCATTTTTCGTGTCGGAACGACATTCCTGTGCAACATTATCGGACATGGATGCGACTTAAAGCTTGTTTACAGCCTTTTTTTGGTGTTATTATTAATCGTTAACCTGTTTATTCGAAACCATTTTTTTAAGTGGTTACGATATGCGATGAAGATGATTTTTTAAATTTATTTATTAACCTCGACGTTAATTTCTGTTATTTCGTGTTTCTGTAAACGTCTACTAATTGTAATTATTCAAAGTAGGCAAGAGACAAGGCGCCGTAAAAGTGTTACAGACGTATTTAGTTCCGCAAATTTCACGGCCCCCGACTTTTGTAGCCGGCGGGAAAAAGATGGGCAAAATGAAATAACATTTTGTAGATATTTGCTATGTAATAAATATTAAATTATATTTATCTTGTAGTATGCTTGTGAGTAATCTTACTTTATTGTCCAAATATATGCTACTCCTAAATTCACAAAGTATTCTCGTAATGCAGGAACAAACGAGCGATAGTTAAAACGCCCGTTTCAAAGGTCGAATGTTTTAAAGTAATTTGTTTAATCCATATCGAGTTAAGACCGTCTAGACTTTAAGTCTTACTAATGACCATTTTACGACGACGTGGGAAGTAAAACTGTAATATAAAAACGTCCATCCAACACACCTCGAATATCAAAATAAATACAATATCGCTTGCATAACCTTAAAATACAAGAAAATACATATCAGACTGCAATATTAACCATAAATAAACAATGTTTTACGTATTGTAAATAGATGGAGGTCTATAAAACAATTGCTACGAGTTATAACGGTGTTCACGGTCAACGTTCAAATGAATTGGATTGCTTCATAAAAAATAACGTATTTTATTAAAATACAATGGACGATGCGTCTTGAGAAATTAAACGTTCGCACGATAACGAATTGTTATTGTTTCCGAAATTGTTGCCCGTCGCCGACCACCGACCATAGACCATAGACGCTCCGGTTTCGGTTGAGGTCATACTTTGACATTGTTGGGGATTTTTTTACATAGACGCGATTCTCATTTGTCTTTCGAGCGGCTAAAAATAAACGATGGTCTAAAAGTAATTGTATTTCCGTTGCACCTCTGCCTACTCTTCTGGGGAACACACGCTTGCATATTTTAGTATTTGGGTAAATATAAGAAATCATAACATTTATATTCGACAATATTTGACATTAACAACTTTTTAGCGTTCTTACAATTCTTAACCACTAAGAGGATATTGTAAGATGATTCACAGGAAATTACTTATAACGATAACCTGATGACGTCTCCCTCCAAGAATTGGACGGTCAAAAACTGTCCAGCATCTGATCCACGGACTGGTTTGTTTTTTCATTTGTAATGTGAGTAACATCATCGGAGCAGTCATTGACCCGTGGTTTATTCGCTAACACCCGCGATCGGGTTACACGTATTTAAAAAAAATGTTTGAAATCACCGCTAGAAGAAAGAGAGAGGAAGAAAAGGCCTTTTTTGTACAAACGTTAATGGTTACAAGATAAGATACGGTTTTTTTACTAAGCTAAGTAATATGCCACTGGGTCTGCCTTGTTATTTACAGTGTGAAATATAACTTTATTTTAAATACAATTTTTATTAATAAAGGTTATGTTTTAATCTTTTTTATACCTACCTGCATTTTGATGTACCATCAATATTTGTCTTCCAAACTTTTAGTGAATAAATTTAAAACTATTGTTTCTCAAAGTTGTTTTGTAATCTTGAAATCATTATGGATATCTCGTAAATATTTAACTTCCATTATCCAGTAGGTCAGTGACGCAAGTATGTCTTATGATTACACTCGTAAGCGATGGTTAGTGTCATTGAGGTAAACTTGTAGTGTAATTTTATTTTATCTGTACACGACATGGTAGCATTGCAGCTACGTAATGTAAAAAATATAAAAAAACATATCTCACCTGTATTCACCAAAGGGGTAGGTAGAGGTGCAACTAGTGCACCCACATTTCGCCATAAGTTTTTCCGTCCCATAATGTAATAGGTGGCGAGCTATAGATATCCTAAGCTGTCATATAGACCTAAGCGAGCGTACCCAGAACACTCTCAAAGTTTTATTACAATCTATTAGATGGTTAACCGTTCAGAAATTAATTAATTACTTCCATGTTACTTTCTTCATACATTAATAGGTTGAATTTATAGTAAATTAAAATTGTACATATTTAGGTATCATTAAATACATTCTTCTTTGACATGTCGCAATCGATATCAACAGTTATTATGATAAATGTTCTCTTTATCTTAAATATGTTTCCCAGAATTTTGTGCATTTAAGTTCTGACGTCTTTGCAATGAAGTTAGTGATAACAATCTAGCTAAGTTTGGAATAACCAAAGTCTGATGCTAAACCTATAAAATTAATCCCCAGGTTTCTATCAAGTCAATCCAATGTTTATACCATCTAGGATACATCTGAAATCGTCTCGTTCAGATGTCTTACGGACTCAAGCAACGCTTTATAAATTAATGGTTTTAAAATTAAAACTTTAAGACGCTCTGTATTGTACAATGGATCAGTTTTAATTAGTGAACCATCGTGTCGGTCGAATTTCCCACGTGTTTGCCGAGGCGAACACAATTTTTCAATTAAAACTCGCATTCGGTTGTTCAGCGACCGGGCTAATTGCTTCCTAGCCTAATATTTGAAAGTTCGTCACGCACCGAGTGTTTACAACCCTAATAGGATGAAGCTTATGTTACCTTGGCAAGTTTTCTTCGTCTAACGCTTAAAAAATAGTTCAATATTACTATTCAAATCTTACCGAGCCGAAAAAATTAAGGTTGTCTCTTTTAAGTTTTTAAAGGTTTATAAATTAACTTCAACAAATTTAAATTGTTTATTAATAATATTTATATAGCAACAAATGTTTGTTGTCGAATTTTTTATCAGTTGACGTAACAAGGTCGTAGAAATTCTTATCATCAATTAAAAGTTTACAAGTAAATTGATTTCAATGTGGATTATCAGTAACATTGCGATATTTCTATATTTAACTACCTAAGTGCATACTAATTCTCACGTAGCACTGATGATGTCTTTTCCACAAGTTTATATCTTGAATGTTTTTTATTATGGTACAATTATTTATTTATTACCAGATCTTAACAATTACTGACAACCTGTTTAATACTATAATTAAGCGCGATTGAAGAACAAAGGTACGCCGTTTAATAGTAGACAGAGATAAGTATAAGGATTCATGTCAGGAATTGTGCTTTAGGACGCCAGCACACAGCTCGCAGAACCGAAACGGAACCGAAGCGTATTGTCATCCAATGCAGTGTTTAATTATTGGATTGGATTTCGCCGCCATATGCTAGAGACCTTAGACACATGTTTTTACACGGAACGACTTTTGTTTAGGTCTCGATTAGCTCAGAATCGAACGGAAGAGCGTCCGTTACATTAAGTTGATGGAAATATACTAAAACACTATATGACACTAAGCATAAGTGAAGATTGAAGCAATTGGTAATGGTCGCTCGTAAAAAGGAAATCTCGACTCGCGTCGTCTGCAGACAATGATCTCGTCATTTCTGTTCACTTCTCGATTTATGTTCGTGAGAATTACCGTCGCTTCTTAACTGATGCATCGCGTCATTGTTGACTACATTTACATGTGATATAAAAAAAATAACTAAGCTTTCACGGTCATATAAACGTAATGGAGTGGTCAATGTTAAAATAATATTTTTATATTATTTACGATAAAATTCATTTTATTGACAATTCTTTGAATTACTATTAATTTTGAACCCTAATGTCATATAAACAAAGTTATAATTCGTTGGGGTCAAAATTACCTTCTAGTCGGTAATAGACATATCTAGTGCAATTTTAGGTATTTAAAAAAAATCTTTAAACTTTTAAAATTACATTTATATCACTGCTAATCATAAAAAATAATCATTTGATAATTCTGTAATGCTATATGCATTGATATAAGTATGACAATTATTGTCGTTGAATTGCACAACGTTTGTCAACATCCGGCAAACATCGGCAAGCCTTGTGACAAACTTTGAGATGTATCGTATTAGAGAAGCTCCGAGAAAAGTCTTGTTTCATTTTGGCCATTTTAAGCTTAACTTCTAATCAAACTGTTCAAACATAAAGCTTTTTCTTTTAAAAATAAACAAAAATACTTAGACCACTTTATTAAGAGGTAACAAAGCGACTGGATACAGTGTAAAGCTCTCTAGCCACAATTGAATAGAACACAATAGTAATGATCAGCACAGCTCTCTTATATATCTCGATGGTCATAAACATGATGTGTTGCAAGACATAAATGCGTGAACAAGTTTCAAAAACTAAATAATACGTTGAAATCCGTCCCCCAGCGCGTCATTGTGCGACCTTAGTGTGGCCAGAGTTTGAGCGGATTGTTTATTTATTATTATTTACAATGATAATATTAAATGCACTTTTTACGAACTTATTTCCTTGGAACTTTAGGGTTCATTTAAGTCGTTTCTTACAACTGTTAGATAATATTGGGTTGAACGAAATATGTAAGTCAAAAATGTTCTATCGATCTAAATGAATGGTGTTTAAAAATTTCTCTTAGTTTCCCCTTAAAATGAAATAACTACGAAACTTTAATAACAATAATTTGACACAATTCAAAAAAGTAACCGCTCACAGCTGCGCCGTACAACACCATTGTCCCACGTATTCCCACGGCTGAGGTGGTTTTGACAACGCGACACAGCGACCTTGAACATTCGTGCGGACAAGTCGGGACTCCGGACTGTTGTTACGCTGTGCTTTTTTTTCAAAACCTGTTCTGCGAACTGTATACACTAACTTTTGTAAAGTATAATGAATATAGGTGAAGTTATTAGTATACTTGGTGCTTTATACTGCTATAAAATAAAGTCCCCTTGTCGCGTTTGTTTGTCACTACGCTTTTAAGTCGAAGGTATTGCCTAACAGTTTTCACCAGATGGCGTGTCATTTTACTTATATAATTCCGATTTACATTAAAATATAAAAATAAATAAATTTCTGGACACACGTTAATACTATATCAATCGAGATATAAATTTAATTTATTGAAAAAAAAAAAAACTCCTTTGTTGTCAAGCAGATGATATGAACATGGTCTTTTGTGCCATAACTAGTTCCGAGATACGAAAACCTTCGCGTCGTGTTTGAATGAAGTGCGTAGTTTGTTAAATTACAAAAATGCGGTAAACACGTTTAAGGTCAGAACGCTACCATCATTGTGTTAATAACGTTTATGTGACGGCTACTTAAAAACGATTTTTATAACTTAATTGCGTAGCTATAATGTAGTAGTTACATCTGCGTTTAAGTTCTAACTCCACATGCTTTTAAATGATAACTTGAAGTGAGAAAACTGAAACATCGACTGACTTAGGGTCTTTGCGGATGTTCATGGGCGGCAGTGATCACCTGACTTTAGGCGACTCGTCGCTCGTTTGCCCCTTTTTACTATATAAAAAAAATTTTACATAGATAATTAGACTCCATAATACATATATCTACAGCGCTTTCTGTTATTTATAACCCGGAAAATAAATACAATATTTAGTTATCGACAAAAAAATTTAGCCTATTAATAATGTTTAACCTTCTTTAAAAAATTTACAAGCGGGAATTTATTGTATAGCACGTTAGCACACTTTGCAATTTGTGTTGAAATCGCAGTCATAAAGGATCAAACAGGTATGCTTTAGTCAGAAATCTACCTGGAATTGACCACAGTTCCAAGAATAATAATAATATGATACACCACTTTTGAATGCATTAATACTCTGTAATCAAAATGCCCTAAATTTACAATTTAAAGCTCCTTTTTATACGACTTGATTTAAAAAAAAAATCGAAAAGTGGTCGATTATCAACTAGTTATTGATAATCCAAAACATTTTAGTTCTTAAAAACTAAATATAGGCTTTGAAAAGTTGCAATTCCGATAATATTCACATACACACAGACAACCTAATCAATAGTTATTGTAAAATTTTCTTCCTCCGGCTCAGGTAAAATCAGCGTCTTTGATCGTTACACGACTAAATCTGTTAAACTAGAATAGAGTTATCACAGTGCCACATAAATCGTGCAGTATTTAAAATTATGAGATAGCTTTATCCTTCTCTTATCTTTTCTTTCTTTCCCTTTTTACAACTTCAAATAAATAAAGATACATCATTCACTTATTACGGATCGACTTTTGAATGTTATGAAAGTGCTATCATCGAGAGACGTTGATTACATCGTGAGCAGCCTGTAACGTTAATTTATTTCGTGACCATTTCGAATTGGTTTAGTTAGATTCTAGGATAAGTTTTTTTTTTTAAATTTTATTGTTAGTTTGTTTTAAAACTTCATCGGAACTTTACGATCATTTACAAAGCTATTTAGAATTAGTACATCGACCTTATTCTCTATTTATAAAGTAAGTCTGAATAGTTGACTTGTTTGAACAGTCTCGGAAACTATCAAAAGGTTTTGCGAAATTATTATTCCTTTGAGAAATGAATTATTACGAGACATTATCGGCTATTTAATAACACACATGTCTCTTAGCTGTTGAGCAGAATGAAAACAAAATCAACGAAAAATCTTAATTATTAACGATGTCCATAGACTCGCCTCCTATCATATTATGGGAAGGAAAAACATATGGCGAAATGTGGGTGCACTAGTTGCACCTCTGCCTACCCCTTCGGGGAATACAGGCGTGATATATGTCCATACAGATTTTCCCATACTTTAATATATTGTTTATATTCTTAAGAAGGAAAAATTACCTAATTACGGAAGAGTCATGTCAATAAAATTAATATTCTCTACACAACTCTACACGACACAGGCGTGAATAGTTATATTATTAAATTATTATTCGTATCAAAAATATGCGTACATACAAGTAAATAATTACATACAAATGTATGCAAAATTTAGGTTCAGATAAGGATTTTTTTTCTCGTTTCTCTTGGCGACAAAATGTTATATTATTACCGGTCTCGAAAGTAAAATAAATGTGTTTTGAATGCAGGTAGAGTTTAATTTTATCCTTGTTAAACTGGTTTTGGTTTTAGAGTGTTTAATATTTACAACTTTGTATCTTTGGGAACGTTAAAAAAATTAATTCTCATGTCTTTGTATACAAATGGCAGAAGGTATTGCATACTACCCGTGCAGAAGGTACAAGTGAGAGTTGTCGATGACTGATGTTTCTCACTTTTGTCAAAACGTTTTGCACGGGTAGGACATTGCTACCGAGAGTTACTTATCGGATTTTTACTTTTCAATATTAGTCAAAGTAGCGACCTACTACGTATATTAAGAAATATTATGATCAAGACACTAGCCAAATATAGACCCATCGTCTAAAAGTAAATTCAAGATTTTTGCATTTCAGAATTTCGTAATCAAGCTGTTGGAATATCTATCTAGTCGTATCAAAATTAGTGTTTTGGCTAAGACGTAAATTGGTACTTACTATAAGAAAAAAATTATTTAAACTGTTTAATATTTTTTGAATTGTCCTGTTCGGTTCTCGTCTTGTGCTCAACGATGTTAGTTATGACCAAATCTATCAAAAGCTGCGTAATAAAATAATCGACAATCAAAAATAGTGCTCGTACGTAATATTTGAAATGGTTTAAAGTAAAGTGTTGTCAATGGTTCATATTGATACGGAATAAAACTTTATATATACATATGTGTTTGGGTAGCTTTATAATAATTGTGTAGGAACAACTTTCAGGTAAGCCCTATTAAAATGCAAAGTTCTTAATATCAAATTTCATTTAAATATGTAGTTGAAATTACCCAAATCTTCGCGTTACGTTAATCCGTTTATAATTACCTCGGATACCACGAACGCGTTAATGATTCATTAATAATACAAGAAACACATCAGACCTCTAAATAACACGTCCATTACCCGGTCTTTTGTCTGTCCAGGTTGCCACAGTTTGGTTTACTTACACAAGTGCGCTACGGGCTTCGTACAAATGACTCATCTCGAAATCGAACAGTGTGAAACGACTTTTAAATAACGTTCGTATTTTAAAAAAGTAAACGACCATTCCAAAATAATAAAAAAAAACTAACGCTTAACAATTAAAGTTGCCATATTAACATTAAAAAGCTTACATAATTATAAGTAAAACTTAATAGTGAGTTAAAGTGAATAAAAAATCGTGTCAAGATCGAAAAGTGTATGTCAAGGGGTCTACAACTTTCCTTTTGTAGATCGACCACTGGGTGACATCGATCGCGATAGAACGACCTCGGACGCGAACAGGTTCATTGTGGATTGGATTTTGGCGGATCCATTCATAATAACTTGCTGAACGTAATTCGAGTTCAACTCATCCACGGTAACATTACACAAGTAGGGGTTGTGATGTTTGTGAACGTGTGTTGGTGATAACAATATGTCTACGCAAGCGTACTACAAGGAGCGCCTCGGGTTCGACCCGCAAGAGGCGATGCAAGAGAGCCTTAACGGAGGCGCATACTACGATGGACACCAGCCGAAGCGGCATCGCGGCGAACACCAACCCGCAGAGAAACACGATCAGGTGTACGAGGAGAACCTGACCAAATTCAAAGGTACAACATGTTGGGACTTCTTTATACAACAGTCAGGTTCGTGGTGGTGGGATATAGAGAATGCGTGTCCGTGTGAGAGTATTTTCTCTGTGTGAGTTAGCAAGATTAACATTTACTAATTGAATTCTCCATAGACGAATTTCTTTTAATCGTTTCGTTTCACTTTCCTCTATCAATTCTTTTCATTCAATGGGTATAAGCATATCTGTATGATGTGGGACATAATAATTTCAAACTAGGACACTGTAGAATGTTATAAAACTTTTTTTTATATGTGGTACATGTACAATTCCACAACTTGGTGTCAGTATATCTTGACTTATGTACTACTCTATGTTACCGCCCGCTGAAATAAAACATCTAATCTTTTAGAAATACAATCATGACAGATAGATTAGTGATTTCGTAATAATTAATAACTTCATTTTTATTTACATTAAGAAAAACTAACTCTACTAACTAACTAACTCCCGATGTCAGGTGGTGTTGTAATATGATTTAATGTCAAAAAGTGACCACTACTTACTGCTTCCATTACTTAACTGTCTCTTTTAGATTTATTACTCTGTATCATAAAAAAAACTGATGATTGTTGTTAAATATTATACTAACATTGTGATCGCACTTTATGTTGTTATGTATGAATGTGTGTGTGTGTGTGTGTGTGTGTTTTTTTTTAATTTGATATAGTATTTTGTTTCTCAATTCTCACATAATATATTTTGATGTACTAACGTACAATACCGAAATGAGGTGTGATATACATTAAATTTTATAATATAAGTAATAATTGAAATGCTACAATTCGCACAATAGAAAACCGTTATCAGCCGCCGTTAATCTTATCGATGATGTCGTAACTAGTATCTTTATTCCGTGTTTACTGTATAGGTAGCCGATAGTATTTGTTAGAAAGCAATGTATTATGAATAGTAAGTTCGTGTTGCAAGGATGGACATAAGGAAATTATTAATCAGTTGCCAGTTCGCATTAAATACGCCCGTATCGAAAGTAGCAAATTAAATCGGGATAGATTTGATATTTCCCGATTATCTTCTATTCTCTCTGATGGACGGATTAAATTTTGATGATGAATTATAAATTAGTCTTGTCATCAGAAGAAAGGGTTAAAGGACTGTGACATGAGTACAGTTTTTTTTATTTATATTTAATGTTTAAACTGTCAAATTTATTCCGCCACGGAAAAATGTTTAGTTTCACCATGTCCTACTCTTATTGCACACTTAAAAGTGTTCATTAAAAACAAAGATATTAAAGTCCTTCAGGCAAAAAATTTACGCTTATGTGTTATTTATGTAAGTATGATAAATATAAATAAAAGATATAAAAGCCAACAGAATTCGGGTTTTTTTTGATAGCTCTTTTTATTATTTCAGTATATTTGGATCACTCGACCGATGCCATAAACATAAACCGGTCTCGAATTCATATCGAAATGTTGTTTGTTTTAATTAAAACGTTAATGTAATAACTTCTTGCTAAAGACTCGTGCTAATTAATGCCGGTTTCTTAATGGAAGTAATTTGAAAATTATTTTTATTATGAAATGTTTTAATGTAAATTTTGAATAAGTGTTTTAAAAATGCAACTCAATTTGAAAGACCGAAACAAATTCGATGTAGCATGAGAATTGACTTGGAATTTGTTATTGATGTGATTAAGTTCATCTGAAAATAAAGCGCTTTACAGTTTTTACTATAGGCACATTCTAAGTCTTTTCTCAACTATATTATGCTGTTATTCTTTGTGATGTTACCGTCTGTGGATGACAGTGCTACAAATCTCCCGCCGACCGACAGTTGATTCGCTGACCCTGTACATTGGAACAAATCGTTTGATTAGTACAATCAACTCAACCTCTAATTGTAACTGCAGCGTATGATCGTATAATAGATTAAGTTTTAATTGACCAATGAATTAGATACGCTTAGATGTTTTCGTCCGGCCAATTTTATTTAGCTCTTTCCTTTATGACTATCAACAATCGTAACTATGTGAACATTATGTTACGTAATAATAAGCTTTTATTATGGTATTTGCATTATTGCTCTTCTGAAAATTCTTACTCCTTATAGTTTTAGCTCAATATTGAACTCTTTAATTACTTTGATGTGGTGAAGATTCCGAGAGAATAGAAGTAATTAAAACGGTGAACACTAAACTTGTGTATAATGGATGTAGGGCTTCTCGAAACCAATCAACCTCTATCAGATTTACGACACCTCTTAAAGATGTTGCCAGTGCCAGGAAGATGTTGTCAATGTTGTCACATCGTATTATTGATTTGGTTTCAATCTGTCATCCGTTCTGTGAGTTATAATTTTCTTACTTTCTGCTAATAAGTATCTAATCATGTCACGGATGAGATATTCAATCGTGTAATACAGGCAAATGCAAAAGGATTTGTTAAGTAAACTCAATAATTGTCATTTATGTTCTTTGACTTTATCGAATAAACAGTCCGTTTTTATTCCGCATCTTTCATGGAATAGTAATGTGCTGGTATGCGTTTTAATTAGTGAACTACTGTCGTTATAATAAAGTTCAAACGATGCAGTCGGGCGACGATGAATCGTAATCTATTGAAGATCGTCAGGTGTTTAAATAGGACGAGAGAAAACCTGTCGCCGTCCGACTGTGAAGGTCGATGCTATCAAGATGACTGTTTGCAATAAAAAGACTATCTTTACCGTTACATTTCAATATATTTAAATTATTTATAAAGAAGTAAGTAATAACTGTCTCTGTGGCTTAATTGTATTACGGTACAACTGCATTGCTGACGTCTCGGATTCGAATCTCGGGTACAAAGTGTAATACTGTCTTTTTTTCTACTCGATATCAACCCGGAGTTAAGAATTTTTGCGCGATATGGAGATAGTTTCGCTTTCAGTCACATCATGGGACGAAAACACATACGGCAAATGGTGCACTAGTTGCACTTCTGCCTAACCCTTCTGGGAGCATAGGCGTGATTTATAAATACTTTTATATTGATTGAGGTAGGAAAATACATTCCTTAATTAGGCCTTTTTAGAGCAGTTGTTTTAAAAATAACTGGTGGAATGAGTACCAATACATCAAAGTATATCATATTTCTTCGTTCCGATTCTTTTTTAGTAATCCTGTGTAGCGAGTTTCATTTAACAAGATGCCGCCGCGAGCCGTTGACTCGTTTGTGGCATTCGACCATAAATAGGCACCCAGGTTATGTGCAGACAGTTGGTAGAAATTCACTTTCAAAACCTGTTAGGTTATTATTGTTTATACCATTTTCCTATAAAAGTATTATATTAAATCTTCCCATCTCTTATTTTCAATTTTTGCCCAACTTTACGTTAGCAATTTTGAGAACGGGAAGTCGGACTCCTTAGTCCGCCCTTGAGACTTAAAAATAAAAGGTGAACACGACAAAATCAGTAAAATGTATTTAATTCGTATATCACATTCCGACCTCTATAAAACAGATGCGGTATACGTTCCAAACATAAATTTCAAGTTGAAGGTCCGAAATGCCAGTGTACACATCCAATTTGCATAGTTATCGTACGATAGTGTAACTTAACTGCGGCGCAGTTCCTCCAGTTAGATAACAAGCGATACATTTAAAGGTTTAAATTTGCAAGTGGGTCATTGCGACTTGTAATTTGCAATTGTCAAGGTGAAGTCGGTCTTATAGCGTTTTATTCGCAGCACGTACAGCGAGATGATCGCCCTCTATGGTTGTGTTGAGCAATCCTTACCTCTGTCGTATTATTACGTGTAAAAATGTAGTAATACTAACACTTTGCGAATTTCATTCCATAACACTGCGAACACCTTAAAAAGCATATCTATATTCTACTGTCGCGCAAGTATTTTCTGCTTTAGATTCCTTTAAGAGTATCAATGTCACCTGTTTCTAGGAATTTTCAAAGGAAATTCGAACTTTTGTAACGGTGACCAAAAAAATTTAAAACCTTGTAAGTTGAACGTACATTCTTAGATATTCCGCAACTTTTAATACCATTTTTTTTAGTAGTTTTAGTATCAGTATTGGTATCAAACTGTTTAAACTGTACAGAATAACTTTTGTGCCTTTGGCTATCGTTCAAAACGAGAGACCTTGGATTTTGATAGCCCAATTATTAAAGAAGGTAGTATATTTAACATTAGGTTACTTCCCTATGTAGTACGCAGAAACAACGCACTATTAGTCAATTATATAGTTGCTATAAAATCTGACGAAGAATTTTAAATCAAAAGCCCTCCTTGCGGTACCAATCACTGTACAATTGATAAAATTAAAGGACAATAAGAACATTACCACGGCCGCGGACAAGATCGTTCATTACGTTTATTGCACGACCGATGTGTACAATCTTAATCAATTGAATGCGCCACTAATATTGTTACTTATCATATATGTATTTATACCATAATCGAGTATGGTCGAATGATTTTGTATACCCTGAGATACGAAGTACGAAAATTCAATAGAATCATTTATTATGATTAGAAAGTACGTGTAATATTTAGTTTTTTTTATTCCTAACAAACATGGACTTATTATCTAACTCAGTGTTTACCCACGTGAGCCCCACGCCCCATAGGGGGGCGATGTGATTGTCAAGGGGGGTAATTCGAAAATAAACTCAACACGAGTTTATTTTCGAATTGCTTTTTTTAATATTAAAAATTATGTAATCTATATAGGGGGGACGGACATAAAAATTTTATTAATTACAACTTGCAACCCTTTCAGCAATAAATTCTTTTAGGTCTTTCCTTTACATCATTAGAGTAGACTAGTTATCAAGCCATTGTGTCTTTCTTGTACTTCGCAAGTAAACACTGTTGAATATTAACAATTAATTTTATCTGTGGCAGCAGAGATGTGTAGCGGTTCGAAGAATCGCTTGCGAAATAATCAGAAGTGAACATATCGTGTGAACCGACGCCTTTATTCTTAAGATGAATGTACACTCACCTATATTGACAATATGGATGTTAAAAGTTTTATTTTTACATATTTTCAATGGATATGTTGGATAAATAGTTTTGTAGTAACAATATGTTATTATTTCTTTATTTTATATAGCCAAAAATTATTTGAATTTAAAATATGTGTGTAGTAGTGTGTTAATGATTTACCTTAACTTTTTTTTTAATTCTAAATCACTTATATTCCTTATAACCCTTTTATCTAAGCTTAATCTTGTGCTAGATCAAGGTTCATGACAATAGCCAAAGGGCGGATTCGAACCCACATACTCATAATTTTATAAGCACTTACTAATGTTTTGAACAGACCTTAATTTAAAATACTGTAAATCAGTATTTTTAGGAGAAACTTACAGAGATTGAATATTTGCTAACTAGGCATCAAGCTGTGGAGTTTTTTTTTTTGTCAATTTGGGCGTAGAGTTAATGTAATTTTTTTATATACCAGTGTATACGCACCTTTATAAAGCCGTGAAGCGTGATGTACTCAATCAGCGCAATGCAATTGACTCAAGCGAGTTACACTTGCATTAAAATCGAGCGTGTGCACATTCCTTCTGGTATATGAGGCCATATGCGCGATATGCGGGCAATGTATCTCATCTGAAATCATCTCTTAATTTCTTTTAGCAACGCAACGTGTTAAGGGATCGTGTAATAAATTTGGTACATTCTTGAGATATTAAAGTGTGGTTCTTGGAAATAAGTGTGGAAGTGTTTGCGTGTATTTCGATAAAGTATTCTTAAATATCTTACTGGAACTAAGTTTCTATGTAACATAATTGTTGATGTTCCTAGTAATCATAAGTTGGTCTTATCATAGGTGATTAAAGGATCAGATCAAAACTTAATGACCTTATAGGAAGCTCAATAAAAAGGAGATTAACATCTGTTTCTACCCTAGTTGGATTAAAATGCCGTGAAGTTATTGAATATTATGGCTTAAGTGTAGATTATTTCAACAAGGCGAAGATATCATTGAAGTAAAGACACTCCACTAAATAATTAAAATTGCGAAAATCTCGTGTACAATGCCACGTGCTTCCGACACTGAAATATTTTGGCATCGTCTAGTGTTTAGATGCTAAAATAGTTAGCTATAAATAGTCTAGATTACTATGCTGTCGATTCGCGTACAGTTCGTTTACCTCTGACTGGTTTTCGATTAGGTCTTTTCCGACATTTCAACAGGATTTCACCCCAATATATTTCTCCTCCAATTCTATTATCATATGGAAGAGAAAAGCATACATCGAAATGTGAGTGCACTTATTGCACCCATACCTACCCCTTTGAGGAATACAGGCGTGAGGTATTTTTTATATAAGAATAATTTACATCGAGTTCTCAAGTTTTCAATATTTTTAGATAACAAAATATTTTAAGCTGATCGATGGTTGTGCGAGTTTTAATTAATTTAAAAACCTGTTCACATTCAATATATTGTAGGTCCAGTTTTCCTTCGCAAATAATTTAGCAACATTTCGATTTTAGTAATAAATTAATGAATTCTTAAATTTTTATTCGTCTCATTCAAATGTTAATAAATAAAATCGTTTAATCGATTCCTTATTTTTATTTTTAGATAGGGTCAATTATGAAGGAACTTTATAATTGACCCTACCTAAAAATAAAAATGTTTATACCCAATGTTTATACCCAATAATATATTACATTCAAATTCCACCCAGAATTGTACCCATAATCTCCATACATTAAACTGGCCAGTAAAATTTCCTCATATTTCATCAACCATGGATATTGATTAAAAAATTTATGATAAAATTATTAATATAAGTTTTTTTATTTTATTTACAGACGAACGAGATGCAATACAGAAAAAGACATTCACAAAATGGGTCAACAAACACTTGAAAAAGGTGAGGTTTCAATATGTTCTAAGTACACATATGATTTGATTAAAAGCTGTCACATATATCTTAAGTTATGTTATATATAAAGCCTTACTTTTTATTTTAAAAATTTATAGTCTTTGAATATTTTAAATATCGATGGTAAACGGAACAACCAGAATTTCAGAATTTTAACCTTATCAGTTTTTTTTAGCCACACACACACACTAAGGTATTTCAAGTATATATTTATGTATATGCATACTCTCTATCTATGCATATAATACATATCTGGTCAATCGTACCCTGATAATTATTCTATCTATTCCTATAACACGACAATACTTTATACCCTATATTTTGAAGTACTGTCCACTTAAAGCTAGGAAGGCCACTAGTTGTATTGAATCCTAATAGAATCGTGTCCGATAAATTGACATCGATGTGACAGTGATCGTGTCGCATGAGACGTGACGGGTGCGTCGTGACGCGTCACTGCGTGTGCGTCGCAACTTTACTACGTTTTGTAAAAATGTAAATTTTTGAGAAATTACTACCCTATTATAAAAAAATATAAACACTATAACCTATTATAAACACTCGAAAATTGTTTATTTGTTTAACGATTTTGTATACGACGTATCGTGAGTAATTCCTCTAGATGTATAAGCTTTCTACCAGAAAAATAGTGGTTTTTAAATGGAACAATAATTTGGTACATACATAATCATATAAGTGCAGTGGCACAGATATAAGTGACTGAACTCTGTACTGTCTGTTTGTTTCATTAAATAATTCTTCCGTGTGAAGAATTGATGCATAAATAAATATTTCCGATTCGAATGTGCCATTTTGTTAATAACATTTCCACAAAGTGCTATTTTAAATCATCGTTAACAAATTGTTTATTCGCAAGCATGTAAACACGATAAAAGGGTACCCAAATCAATATTAAACCTTTCCCCAAAGAAATGAAGCTTCAAAATCCCTTAAACTGTCTCCAGACAAACGCAAGAGAGTGTACATGTGTTCGATTACATTGGTATATACAATGGTCTTTCGCCCTAAACAATAAGGACGATATTCGCTTGCTATGTTTACATTCGCTGCGCAGGCTTAATGTACACAAGAGACGTACAAAGGCTGCGTTATTCGCAATCTCCTTTGTTCGACACTGGAATGCGCCTGATCCTTCGCGTTAAGTAAATATCGAGGCATGTGCGTATTTCTGCAATATGCTCCAATGTTTGCAAAACTGAGAAATGCAGCATTACATATTTTATCGCTTGTATAAATCTTAGAACGATAAGAAAATGTATTTATAGACCTTATTATAGGCAGCTCAGTGTTCCGACACCAACAGTCTCATTCCACTCTTTTCTGATGAGAAAAAGATGGAAAGGAAAAGAAGATATGACAGATGAGGTGATGATAAGAAAAAAAAATATCCTTCTTTCTGTTTATTCATTACTGTGTCCTTCAAAGGTAGACAACACATTAACTTGATGTGTCCGTTACACATCAAGCAAATGCGTTGTCTACCTATCACTTAAATTAAGGTGTACCGCTTGCTCGTTTTAACATCGTCTTCCATAAAAAATACTCAATTCCTTTATGTTACTTCTAGACTTTACTAGAAATTGTATTGATATAAGGATCAAAGTAAATCTATAGATTGGTTTATGTTTTATGAATACCGGAGTCAGCCAGTATTTATAAAACATAACCTAGTAACTTAAATCTAATATCCAAAAGATATAGCTTATCTATTGTTTTTGTGCATGAATCCTCCATATCTCGACATACCGCCAGCCGATTTTGATCACAACAAAGAACAGAGAAATATTTATTGATGATTCACTCACACAGACGTCTCTTGATACGTGAAAGCAGAACAGAAAGGATATTGTCGATCGGATATGGGGAGATATTCTTGTAAGCCAGATGATTCAGAGGTCAAAAACATGTGGCCGTAACGGTAAAGGCTCGCATTGAAAGTTTATCAACGCTTGTATCAAGTCGGTACGCGATAACCGTAATAGATTTATTTGTAAGGTGCCACTGTCCAAGGGGAATATATCTGAGGATATTCTTGTTAAAACAATAGTTAAATTCATTACACTGACTAACTATTCGCTCTATTATCATCCAATGAGAGAGATAAATATGATATTAGATAAATGATACTGATAGAAGAGCTTTTTGTTGCTTGCAGAATTGTAGCTTTTGTTTGTTTATTTTCATTGAACTTTACAAGTACAACTTTCAAGTATGAAAATGATCTATTTCCTTAATATATTGAAATCACCTACCTAACTCGATTGCTATGCTCGTAATCTCGTGTTATGCTATTTACTTTGGTGAACAAAGGACGTACTCCGAAGGCTTGCGCTGACGCAGCGGGCAGGCACGCCGTGTTTTGGTTACGTTTGACCTGCAGCCTGACTCACTCTCAGATAAACCCACTTCAAAGTCACAAAAACCGATAAATTTATGAATATTTTCAATTTATAAAACATCATAGTGACTTTTATGATATAAGACGTAATCCTAGCATGACTTTAAATCTGTAGACCGTGGGCAAAGATAACCTAAATATTTTGCTAGGAAATAAGTAATACTAACCAACTAAAGTGTCAATTGCTGTATACCTTAAGAAAACAGATAAAGATACGTATGGTAAAAGAAATTCATAACGTCTTTTGTCTTAGCTCGACTGATCTCGTGACAAACCTGATACGGTCATTTTGGATTCCCATAATCTGTAACTTCTTTATAGAGCTATGCGCGTGGGAACTTATTTACATAGACATCGATTTTGTACTTTCGTGTGCTCCAATTCTTCAAAAATGATGATAATTATGGCGATAGGCTCGCCCCCCTATCACATTATGGGACGGAAAAACATATCGCGAAATGTTGGTGCACTAGCTGCACCTTTGCCTACCCCTTCGGGGAATACAGGCGTAAGATATGTTTTTTTTTATGATAATTACTTTTCTACTGGTGAAAGTTTTTTTTAATAATGAATAATCTTTTTTATACGGGGTAATATTTCTAACGATCGATATTTAAAAGCAACAGTTGGTCAGATTTTGTAGAAAAACCCATCAGGAATTCACTCGAACGATCATCAGCGTGAGTCAAGCGACGAAGCTGTATGCTAATTAATGATTTGAAAATAAGTTCTTGGATTTCTTTTGAGTCACTTTTTGTAGGCTTACGTAATTGACTTCATGAGGGGAATGATAAATAGAACATTTGACCAAGTATCGTTATTGTAAAGTAATATTGAAAAATGTATCCTTGTATAACGAGCGACGAAGTTTGTACTTTGTTTGTTGGTGTTGTTTATTATTAGGTAACGTAAACTTTAGTGTACAATAATATACACACATTTATATAAACAAGAACGAATGACGTTAATAAGATACAGCCGATACTACTTATCAATTCCTTAATCTAGAAAAGCAACTTTTAATTATGACTTTAGAATTCATAATGAAAAATTCTGTTCAAAAGAATTCAAAATCAGAATTTCTAATTGTGTAAATCAATTGTTTTTGCTTGATATTAAAGGGCCATGTCAAAAGGCTGAGTTAAAAACTTACATTAAAGTCATATAATATTATACTATTAGTTATTACAAAATAAAATGTACGCATTTACAATAATTTATTTCTCCAAATAAATTAAAACACAACGCATTTTTTACTTAAGAGTATAAATTAAACTTTCATCTGCAATACCATTACTCACAACTGATCAAACGATGTAATCTTATTGTATTTATGACTTTTGCATTATCTTCAGTAAATGGGTTAATAGCATCGTTAGCTTTGCTTGTAACGTATGCAATAATTTCTCTTGTAACTTCGTGTAATAAATTCAGCGGCTTTCGATAAATATCGTCTTTTTAATTTTTCTTTCCATATAATAATTTGATATAAATATGGGTCGATATATTGGTAGAAGTGGACCTTAGAAATTATGTATGAATTACGTGAAAGATGGTATGGATAAGAAAGGAGTGTTTATGGTGACGATTGAATGGCGTGGAAGGAAACGTGTTGACCCCGATTAAAGTACTAATAGGGCAATTATGATGACAGTATACACTAATATTGTAGAAAAATCTTTTACAGACTTTTTTTAACGCGAAAACTGTATTAATTTTATAGATTACCGTTTTTAAATTTAGTAACGTTACGTTAAATACGTGGTACGATTGGATGTTAACGTATATTTTTGGCACGAAGGGAACGGGCGAAGTTACATACAGGCCCTCGAGCAAATGTCCCGACTAACTTCCTTTTATGTATTCAAAAGGCACAATACAATCAAGTTTTAAGTCACATCGTTGACGCAATCCTTGGCTTTATGACGTGGGCGTAAAAAATCGAAAATTTACGAGCTATGTCCACGTGCCATATGGTCGATGGCCTTACCTGGCGCCGACGACAAACTTGATACTTCCTTCGCCCACTGGAGTACACCAATAACACAACCCACTTACACTTATAATTATTGAACGTTAACATACCAAAGATACGTCATATTTTATGTATTTCATTTTAAGATTAGATCAGTGCCTTCCACAGAAGGGTATTTGTTTATATATATAACAATAATTTCAAGTCCATAGTTTCTGTGTCTAGTTCCATTATGAATCAGAGTAACAAAATTAGGAATCAATCAATTAGTTTCAGCTGTAAACATCGTTTAAATTCCTTTACGGTAAACAGTTTCCTTTAACGGCCGTACGGAGATTATTTCCAGAATTGTCATTAATCATCCACCGAATGTTATGAACATCTGAATACCGAACGTCCTAATGGTTTATATGTATTAATCATTCGTAATGACTCAAACGAATAAACAGAGTTCACGTCCATTTGTACCACAGGTCGACCAGCTAGATACACGTACAGTTAAAACTAAACTATAAATCAATATTACTACAATAGAAAATGTAACTACGATCGTGCTGTATGCGTAGAAGCCAATCTTTGATGTCACATCCGAATCAAAGATTTTCAAATGTAAATTATATCCATTATCCAACTGTTACAATTATTGCATTAGCTATGACAAATGAAGGTCTAGTAAATAGTTCTACTAAACGAAAAAATTTACAATGAAAAATGGGTTCATGAGTGGCAATTGTGCCTACCCCTTCGAGTAATACAGGTTTTAAAGTTTATCTTAAAAACATGAGAGATATGTGATAGCTTTTACACTGTATCGTGATTGTTTTAGCGATAAATTAAATGTGTTTTCATTTGTTTTGTTCTCTCATCGCTTATCGTTTGGACTTGGAGCAGCACTGGAAGTATTTGAAGGTCTGTAACATACACAGATGTTGTTTTTAAATGTTTTTTTTCTTTTTTTTGTTTCATTATTTTCGTATCTCAACGACACACATAAATTAATAAATATTGAAATAGGATATAATTTTAATCATGTGAAACTTAAGGTTCTAAGAAAAATAATGTGGCATATTATGCATGATAATTATAATTGGGAATTAGAATAAGACTGTATCGATCAGCGCTGTTTAATTTTAGACATTTCCATTCTTAATGTTGTTTGTTATAATAATTATTGACATAATTCTTAAGTATTTTTGTTCATAATTTTAGTCTGGTAATATTAATGTTTTCAGCATTCATATTTCAAGAATTTATTCATGTTAAGATATGATTTAGTTTTATATGTACCGTGGCTTGTTTTACGTAATAATGATTAAATAATATTCGTTCCTTTATAGCAAGTTGGAGAAAAAAGATTATTTTTATCACCTTTTTTTAGATAATTATTATTTGCATCAACATCATCAGTCATCTTCGGTAGTTTGTTTCACCATTTCCTGTCTAGATTATTTTTTTATTTGTCATTACTATTGACTTTTATATCATATGTTGTTGGATACTAAATGGAATGTATGGGTACTCTGTTTCAAATTAAGACCTAAATTTTGTACACAAACATCAAACATTTTTATATTTTTATATTTTAATTATAAATTGCGAGATAAAGTAATTCGACATTGTATGATATATCTTTTTATCGTAATAATATAAGTGTGTCATATGTTTATATCATTTGAGTTTTCTTTTGGAACACGGTCTAGTTGGGTTATCGTAGAGTATCTTGTGTGTACTTAGTAAGGTAGTATGTGTAGTAGAAGTTGATAATAATTGAACCTCACCCAGGTGTTTACATATTTCACGCTGCTCGGACAGACTTACACGCGTCTCCACGTGTGCGAGATCGTCAATAACCAACCGTGTTGTCCTCCTCAACAAGTAAGTTAGGTGTTGTCTAACACAAGCCAGAAGTAAACATCGTTTAAACTGTGTTTTCTGTTCACAATTTATTGTATTTTAGATTTGCATGACATCCACGGGTTTATTCCACTTCGTTAGTGCAAATATTTTGCGATGTTTTTTTTTTAATTTAAAACCTACGTGAAATGAAAATTGTTTGCAATATTCGTTGATTATTTCACCTAGAAAACATAGTTCTAATAATGAAGTTGATGAATATTAATTTGATCACTTAAGTGATGTGTCTCAGGTGATATAATTAAAAAAAAACTAAGGCATAGATACTTTCTTTCAATTTAGTGACCAAAGTGGAATAAACCGTTCTTAAACGTACGTTATGTTGTGCTCAGTTAAAATTATAATGTTTGTTTTTTATTAACATGAGTTGATTGCGATTTAAAATATAGTTGTTAAAGGCGATGATTAATTTTTCTAATGTCACTACTCGACATAATGTTGATGACTGTTTGATTACTGTACACATAAAGTCTATCTAATGAATGCAGTTAAATATATATTTCAAACATGTTCAGTTTTAAAACGTATCTCATCTAAATTACGGTGATGTTTGTTTTAATTTATATACATTAGTTTATACTTGTTTGTTGTTTTGTATATAAAGAACATAAAAAAAATTGCATAGTTATCCATCAAATCCGTTTAAGGGTTTTTTGTTAGTTGGTAACCAACTAACAAAAAACCCTTAATTATAATAAAACCAGAATTACTAATCAAGTATGACCAATCTTATTATAATCACAAACCAATTTGATTCTTTGATTTTATATTCTTCACTGATCGGTATAAATTATAATTAAAACTATAAAAACTAAAAGTAATAAAATCATTAAATTAAAAATTGTATGTTTACGTAATAACTAGGTATGCGATCTAAATGTTTTTTTTTTATCCTTCTTCAAGTATGTATTTTTTTTAATGTAGAACATTGATTTTTTTTTTAATTTCAGGTAATTTGTAGTTTTTGATGTCTTGTAGTTGAATGTTATTAATCATTTATTATAACATAATATTTCTGTTGTTGTTCGATTGTAGATTTTTAGTATTTGTGTTTTATTAACAGATTTGATTTCTGTTTCCGCACGATGTTTAAAGCATGTTGTGTTTGTAATATTCTTAATACATTTGTATATCAGTGTTAAACATTTTCGCAGGTGAATCGACACGTGAACGATCTTTTCGAAGACCTGCGCGATGGACTCAATCTCATCTCGCTGCTGGAGGTGCTTTCTGGCGAACACCTCGTAAGTAACATTGTTTATTATTACCAGAAATAAGTAAATGTTGATATTTTATCAGCACGCCATTAGCTTATTTTATAAATAAAACTGTACAAAGATAGATAGATTTCGTGAAGGATCTAAGAAAGCAAAGAGTGACAGAGATGACGATTGGTAAAAGGTCGGAAGGATACGTGTCTTGCCCGCCCCACACAATTACTATTCGTTATTTATCGTTAAAAAGTTATAAACTTGATCAAGTAACATGTTTTTCTTTAAATTCTGCTTAAATTTTTTCATCTTATTATTGTACTTTTTTAAATGTATCATAAAAACAAACAAACTGTCTATCTCATTTATTTCTTGCGCACTTTTTAACATAAAATAAAAGTGCAATATTTTATATGACTTGCATGAAAAATAGATTGCTTGTAGATACAAAAGTAAAAAAAAATCTAAAAAGACTAGCAACTATAAGAGTACAAGATCTATTTGGAATTAAAATTAAATATAACAAAGAAAAACACCAATCTCGAAATTATCTCGATCGAGACAAGTCAGACTGTAGGGTGGTGACCAGTTATTCTAATTCCACAGACCTGTATCTTAGATTTATGACTCTTGACAAACGGCTTTATAACCTGACTCTAAGCCAATATTATTTATTAAGTATTGAGAAATCAAGACACGTCTAATCGAAGAATTCGAATCTGTATTTATAAACAAGTTTCATTTTATTGTCTTTATGTCAGTGGACTTATCGTTTAAATTATAACAGAGGTTATAATTTCAGGCAACAAAAGTAAAGGCAACATTTAAAGGGTCGATAACCGATAAACCAGCTGCCTATTTAGGGGTACAGGTGTGGCCGAAAGGTCAGCTTTGCGGATATACTATGGATTTATTATAGTTTTTGCTTTCAAATGAACTTTTTAAAGTTACCTAATCGACGATAGCGTTTAATAAAAACGGCAGGTGTGTTGGATGTAAACGTCGGAAGCGCCCTCCCTAGCACCATCAAGCGAGTTAGTTTCGGAACCCTTTTAAGTTAAATCATTGGGGGCGCCTTTATTTAATGACTATCTCTTTTAACCTACATATAATGAAACATATTGTGTAAATCGACGATCATGTATATTAATGTAGGAGTAGACTAAATTTGTTTCAGCATACGCAATCTCTAATATAATTGCTAAAAATGACGTATTCTAAAATGCCATGCCCTAAGTCAAATCTTTTATGTCTTCTAGTGGTTACATTCTCTTTTAACAGCTGTTCCATAATCAAAGAGCGTCAACAAACGAAAGTCATGTTATTACATAAAAAAAAAGTTTTGCAGACATTAAACTATTATATATCTAACGATCTATTTAAAAATCATACTCATCGTTACTTCATCTATCATTTTTATAATGTGAAAGCAATTATGTTTTGTTCAGTTTTATTTATAACCTTAATAAATTACCAAACACGCCCTCTCCATTAGAACATTGCTTCCGTGCTATTATACGGTGATATGTGTTTTTTACACCCACTTTACCATAATGTAATGAGTTAGTGATTTAAATAATTTTTATATTCGAATAAACCTGTGTTTTTTCGAATAACTTTTTAAAATCAATCAATAATATAGTCATTATAGCCATAGTTTAAAAATTTAATATATAAACTAGTATTTTTAAATAAAAAATCTAATAAAGTGCTCTTGTCTATTACAGCCGCGCGAGCGAGGCCGTATGCGTTTTCACATGCTGCAGAACGTCCAGATGGCGCTGGACTTCCTCCGCTACAAGAAGATTAAGCTGGTTAACATCAGAGCTGAAGACATCGTGGACGGCAACCCCAAGCTGACTCTTGGACTCATTTGGACTATTATCCTGCACTTCCAGGTCAGTGAGCACGCTTTCTATACATACAATATTCTATACATAAAGTTGTTAATACAGCCTTGGACAAGTGAATTAGGACATTGGCCGCTTTGAACGATTAACGAACTACTACTACTTGGCTTCTTATGTCACGATGCCTTCTAATTTGAAACTAAGTCGATTAAAGATAAAAAGTGCGATATAAACACTTTTTAATGTGTCACCAATAAATAGGTCTTGTGTTATAGTAAAATGACTTACTAGAACTTTAAGACATTTTCCGAAACTAATAATTTCTTTGATTAATTTGGAATTAGCTAAATATCAAAAAAAAAATACATCCCACCTGAGTCCCCCAATGAGATAGGCAGAGCTGAAAATATTGTGGTATTTGGTAAAAAAAAAGTTCGGAGTCCTAATTTTACTGTAAAAGAGACTACTACATTTGTGTTAACTACAGGTTCTGATTCGAATGAACCCGTGTCATGTCGCTAGTTTAAATAAATAATCTGGAAATGTAAAAAGGTTCTTTGTATTAAAATTGAATAGACCTTTCACTGCAAAGAGCGATGCCACCGGCAACGGGAAATATTGAATTTTTAGTTACGTCACTCCTTTACCTCCACTAGCTTGCGCGTCAATTCAATAATTTCAACATGGAAAACATTGCATATATATAATTAATAGTCCTTACAAAGTGTCTATATATCTACATATATATCTATTAATAACTGACGCCCTAAACCCGGTGTACGTCCCAGAGATGGTCCTCAAGAAAAGACAGACAAAACATCTACAGCCCTTCTGGTCTTGTGGCCATTTAACACCATATACTCGTTTACCTTCTTACCTTTCTACGTTACTCGTTTACCTTCTTATGGTTTTAATTAAAACAAAAACGAATCTATAAACTGCGTAAGTTTACACGTAGTCTAAAAATAACTATAATTAAATCTGAGAGTTATTTACTATTCGCATTACATTAAAAGGCTACATAGCTACTTAAATAGCAGTTAATCGTATCCAAAGGGGATAAACGCGATTTGAATAAACTAATTCGATCTGTCACACAGTCGCTATAAATCCTTGTCAACGATAACGGATTAGATCTGACAAAATATCCTTCTCCATCGCTCATAGTGTTCACCATGACATAGAAATTTTGCATTCAGTACGACACTGATAAAATGCATTTACTGTCTGCTAATGCCATGTTTGTTTTTATCCTTATATGTTTATCTATTGGATATCTATTTACTAGCATGGATAAGAATCGAATGTAAAAAGTAACACCTTTTAACAAGTGTATTGAAGAATTCGAACAATTTAAACGTATTAGTAATACTTAAAACTAACTTAAAGCAGTAACTAAGAGAATTATAAGAAGTACGAACAGTCTTACAACTAACGAAACTCTTTCCGAATTATCCTGCATTAGTATTTATAAGTTCTTTTTATTACAACTAGCCGTCAGATTGTAAACTTCTTGTTCATTTACATATAACCAGTTTTATTTTAATAACCGAAATTGGATGTACATTTGTCAATGAAAACTTGTTTTAATTTAAAATACATATTCAGGCCATGGTCCTGATAAACGATGTATTGCAATTAGTATTTTTTTAAAAATTAATTACATTCATTGACAATTTCTCACGAATTATGTGTCGAAAACGTCGAATAATGGTTTTTTTTATATCGGACCATTAAGTAAATAAAGTTACTACTGAGTTGCCTCTGTATCCATTGTCTATTCACCCCTTTGTCTTCTAAAGACTTTTTTTTATGTTTCTATTGCTAGTACATGGTATGGCAATAACATTTTCCTTTTCGATTGTTATTCGATTATTAGCATCTTCTAAAGTCCGTAATAAAAAAGTAAAACCTTTTCTTCAATGGTAGTCGAAGTATCGTGTATGTGGATTGTGGTCTTATCAAGGTTACAGTTGCAAACTAGATAAAAACTTTTGAATTCCCGTTTTATTACCTTACAACGATTATATCTTTTAGTCTACATACCTATCTGTACACGAGTACAAAATCGTGAATCATTTTGAATTCCAAACTGATGACCTTTCTTAATCCTCCGCAATTGAAGTGCCGAAATGTCACGATCGTTACATAAAACCTCCGTGGTGATCACAACACTTGAATTGCACTTTCCATTTCTTATTTGCGCAATACTAATCCTTCACTTGAAGTTTTTTTTATTAAACTTTTTTAATTGGCACATAGTATTGAACTTTCAATTATTTTATTATAACTTTTGTAACTGTACAGTTGCTGGCAATTAAAGTTTTTTTTTATATAACTTTAAAATAAGCACATTTCGAAATATAGTGTTGGTTTATTATAAGTTATTTTTGACTTATTTGTACAAATTTTAGCTAAAGTTTATAGGAACATAAAAAATATTTGATATTTTATAATCATTACTTTAATGAAAATTGTATATTATTATTTTTTGATATTTACAGAACAAATTTATGTTGCAAAAGTGTTGGTAGCGGATTTCTCAGGATCGATCAGATTAGTGACATACTAAAGAAAGGCGATGTAAGAAGTATGAATGAATGCTTCGATGTATGAATGTAGAAGAAGCGGTTAAGTGTGCCAGGATCGTACCAAATAGAAATCCATAATCTCTGCCTATCCTACTGGGTTACGGGCGTGAGGGCATTTTTATTTGTTTCTTTATTATTTTAATTATTTTAACTGCCTCGGTAGCTCAGTGGTATCACGTATTACGTATACGGTACCGCTGCAACGCCGGGGTCCCGGGTTCGATTC
>JAABKM020000019.1:2418427-2431529 GCA_016277805.2 Papilio aristodemus | reverse complement strand
TGACGTGAACGGTTGTTTGAAGGATAACTGCGCTGCGTTGCCTTGAGTTCAGCGACTTCTAGGCTTAATTTTCTTATTTCTTCCAGGATGAATTGAACGTCGCTGCATCTTTGTTTTGACGGAGTTCCGGACATTTTTCTTCTTTTTTTTGGATTTTCTAGGCTTCAGGCTTCCTTGGTTGCGTTGCTTGATGATCACGTCGGGGCCTCCACTTTAGGAGATGTAGCTGAATAAAAGACGAGTTCCGAAGCTGAATTGAATTCCCGTATATTCCGTGATTTCCGTGATTTATTTGTACAAAAAGCGCTATTTTTATGCATGAGAGGCAAGTAGTTAACACAAGGGGGTTTTGAACATATTATTCCCCCACTCTGCATTGTGTGAGCGAGACAGCAAGTGTCTCTCTCTCACTCTGCATCGTGGGGGTCGTATTATGTGATGGTAGTAACCAGCTACACCTGTAAATACGGGGCCAATCGAAATCTTGAACTTAAATAATATTATTCTTTAATATAAGGTAGTACAGTTGTACAGTACGGCTGCATTGCTGAAGTCTCGGGTTCGAATTGTGATATTGAGTTTATTCAATTTAGTATCGGTCTGGGGACTTAATTTGTTCCCGATATCGTGATAGTCTCCTACCCTGTCATGTCATAGGATGGTATCTAACAACCAAAAGTGGGTGTACTAGTTGTACCTCTGCTTACCTCGGGAGCGCAGGCGCCTATAGATTCTATATTTGGAATCAACTTTTTTTTTAATGTTGCCTACATTGCTGTAATATTTATAATAAGATATAGTAAAGTTTCTGATATTTTAGGCCTTAAAAAAATATCAGCATTTAATTATTTATCTTTATGGTCAAAGTATCTCCAAAAAGTTTTAATGTAGCCTTCTAAAATCAGAATAAACAAATATCTGTTCAAAATCACGGTTTTCTACTTTGTGACAATTTTGTAACCCTTTTATTGGCACGCGTGCTTCACATCACTGCCAAATGCTTTATAAATAAGTTAATAAACATGATCAAAGCGTGTTCGATCCTTAAAGTCCACTTATTTGATATTAAATGCTGTAAAGATGACCATGTCGTAGTTGTGTTACGTGTATTTTGTTTATAGTGTTTATATTTAGAAATTAATTGTTTATGTTTGTTAGATTTGATTTTGGAGAAATAGAACACTTTGTTTTGCAAGGTTATTGAAATTACAACGGAAAAAATTAGCCCTTCAATTAATATATATTTTATTAAACTCATTGTAAAAACAAAATTTAAATACTGGAAAATTAAAGGCATTTCATTCGTATAAGAAAGAAGCTTTATAAATTATACAGTATCTACTCCATCTGTTGGAGAATAGGGACGACTTTATTGCCTAAAGTAACATCAATTGGGCCTGCATTTAAATTACTGTTTAAAATATTTGATTTTGCGATAAAAAAAAACATGGAACGTTTCTGCAATATAGTTTATATTAAGTTAGTTTACTTTAAAATATGCTTAAATATTCTTACTTAATATCTTGCTACCTTTAAAATAAATTATTGACATTGATAATTTGAAGATAACATTTTATACATTTGTGCAAAACGAATCTCATATGAATTTACAAATTTAGTGTATTTGATATTTATTAAATGATAAAAAAAATTTTTATCTGTACACGCAAACTCTGGCAGACGATGTTGGTAAGTCGTCAGAGAAAGAAAATACGCAGAATATCGCTTGCTTGCTTAAGCAGTTACGTGACTTGACACTAGATGGCGGAGCGAGCGATGATCTAATATGGTTCGTATCGGCTACGCTTGGTAACGCTTTATCTAGGCGTTCAATAGATAGCGCCACTGTCATATAACTGCGCCGCAATAAAAATGAATACAGTAATCAAATGTTATAGCCCATATTAACGCTTAAAACTATTCGCTTATAATTAAAAGATACAATTAATAAAAATAAGGTTTATATACATAATCACGACTTACCGTTTGCATATCATATCACATCTTATAGTATATTTATATTTTAGTATTTTTTATGGTTGTGATACTATATTGATATTATGTACCTTTACATATCATGTTTCATACAAACATTCAATGATGTAGATTCTATAATTGTGCTAAAATATTTCTATTAATTGATTATTCACTTGTGCAACATTTCCGTGCTATCCTATTTCTTTACGACTTTCTATAGGACAAACCGTCATTTTTTAAATCCAAAACCTTGACACTTTCGACGTCGTAACGCGGGAAACGTCTTACAGTGGAATTTTACGTTGTCAGCAATAGCGAATTTTACTTGGCTTCTATTACACTACACTGATTATATTATCTGAAACTATGTTACTTCTTTCCATATATTATAACGATAGAAAATTTTGTGTTTCCCCTTTATTATTTATGCAAACATTTATTAGAATCCCAAACATCTGTTCCTGGACTCCTGGAGTCCTTACTTAACTTAACCTTATTTTTAAAATTGCATTAAACTTCCATTTTTTTCAATGTGGTTCAGGTATTGGTATATATAGTAAATGTGTTTAGATAAAGGACGGAGCATTATACAAGTACAATGGGGCGTTATGTTTATGCCCACGTTAAAGTTGTATATTTTTTTAAACCGGCGCCGTCACGGGTAACTTGTCGCTGGTAGCAGCCAGTCACCTGTTAGCGTCCGATCGATGCGCGCGCGCCGCTCCCGCGAAAATAGCGAGTTTAAAAATCGAACACAACGAATTCGAAATTTAAAATAAACTTTTTTTTACACGAGAAAAAAGGATTTATGTGCCAGTGTCCGGTATGTGAATAGTGTTGTGATTATACGTTTGCGATGCGTTTACCGGTGACAATAACGGACAGCGTTGTTACGCATTGGGGAATTGTCAATAAAAATAAAATCACGAATTGAACGTACAAAACTATTTCATTCAATAATTAGCGGTCTTTTCCGCGAAGTCCGATTTTTTTTTGTAATTAATTAGTTGCAACATAAATCTTGATGCATCAACCTACTCTGCCGTCTTACGTTTTAATTTATTTTGTATTAATTTAGTATGTAAACCATGTCATTAGTATTTATATAGTATAATTATATTACGCGCGTTACGTTATCAAACCCACTTCGTAATAAGGCTTTAAGTTTACTTTTTATCAAGAAAAATCTACTGAGATTATTATTTACTTTGCATTTATCACACGTAATATGTAGTCATGATAGATCATTCAGTTAATATTCGACTTGCAAACTGACTGTTAGGGCCCTAAGTTACCAATTTTTATGACCCCTTAGGTCTCAGTCGTATTATGAACTCTATTAATTTTTCGTACTTAATGTAAGTCCCAATTTTAATGCAGTCGTAATTATTGACTACTACTATAAATATTCATTTCTTTTTAATTAAACTCACGACTTATATAGAATAAGGGTGTGAATGTTTGGTGTAAAAATCACATGGAAATCCGTGTAATAGTTTTTGAGTTTATTACGTTCAAATAAACTTTTTTTTACTATGTAAACACGACGTAACCATATCTATATCGTACTATATAAATGCAAGTACGTGGGTTGCATATCGTGTTGTTGAAGAATTCAGTACCCTCGATTAAATCGACAATCACAAAGGTGGATTGTTGGTGCCTTATAAAGAGTCGCAAGGTCCGACCGTGGGCGAAGTCGGTTTAAAAACACCTTCCCTCATAAAAACTCGCCTTATATCACCCACACTGTAATCTCTTAACATCTAATTACTTATATTATGATGTATTGATTTGAGAATTTATTAACAAGCCCACGTTTGAAGCCATATGAGTGCAGGTTGACGTGCAGGTTGACTTAAGTACCCACAAAAAACATAAAGTACCTTGACATATGATATGTCTGCTTTATAAGATCCCCTATGACCTTAATAGATTGATCAAAATAAGATTTCATTTCTCCATTAATCTCACTTGGCAAATGAGTAAGCGGTTCACCTAATAAGTGACCACTTCGTATGAGCGTCTGTAACGAGCCACTAAGCTGCAGTCGCGTTGCCCACCTTCACTGGATAGAAGACACGGAAATAAACACTTCACAGATTCATATTAATTGTAAAGTTTCCGTTTTATATATTTATGATAAACAAAGCAATACTAATCACACATTTAAGATTATTTCGTTTAACAGATCAAAGAGTATAATTTACATTTACATAATTTTTGATTTGTATCTACTAATTAGTACGATACAATACTTGTAAATGTAACAAGTGAGTCTTTAAAGGGTTCACCTTGAATTATAATCACGTATGGTATCAAATTCCCTCCCCTCTCTCTTCCTCGTCAATCATGTGAGGTGACTTCCGGCGGAAAGACGTGCCCACGTCAAATAGCACCCCACCAAATATGGTATCGATGGATTTCCTAATCCGATATTATGATGTAGTTAAAAGACATTGCTTCATTAAGAAGGTCAATAATATTAATTGATGAATGCATTAAGATAGTTGCCTATATTATATACGGTTCAATTAAAAATTTCCACTACTTGTCAGATCTATAGTACAAGTTTGAATAATCTCAATAAAACTACAACTCTTCAAAATGACAGGATAAAGTAACGGTAGAGTTAATTAATTTTTTGATTTCTCATCTTTGTCATAAAATCCGATCGATAATTTGGAAGCGGTTATTTATTTATTTAAGCCTTTTTCGCTGACAATATTTATTTTTATTTATGTAGTGCGATTAAAAACAAAGAATAAAGTACCTTTTGAAATCGGTTAATTCGTCACTAAATCCAATATTTATACATAATAAGAATCCTCGATATATCATAGGCGAATAATTTGCGTAAGTCAGTACGCAACATGACAATTTCCCACTCGATATTGCCTTTTATGTACCGAAACTATTTGCAAGTTTTGTCACATGTAACGGTGTAGCGACAACGGTACGCGCATCGAATCCGTAATAAGGATCCGGCTAATGTTATTGCAGCGAGCAGAGTCATCAGAACGGTATTATGTTAAATCACGACCTCTAAAGGACACGGAACGAATCGAGAATGTCAATGTATAGATTTGTGAAAGAAGGCAGCAGCAAGCGGCTGTTCGTGCAAGGCACGCTAGAAAGCGATGATAATAAACCATTAAAATCAAGTTTGAAGAAAACTTCAGCGTCCCCGGTCGGGTCACCGATAACCACGAGCCTGAATCTCGCATCGGTGCCTAGAAGCTTGCGAGAAGGTTTGACGAGGAATGAAACAGTTTATGATGGTAACTATCCAGGCATGGAACGATCGTCGAGCTATCGTTCGGGCTCGTATAGAGAAGAAAGCTACAATGGTAGGATCGTACACGACGGTAATCAGACACATTTCGAATATGATGCTGGCGAAAGCGCCCTAGCGGTGCCGCTATCGGCCGGCGGGAGAGGCATATCGGAGCTACAGGCGATTCATACGAACAAACGCATGTCGACCGAGGTCCTTGGCTCATCACTGGAGTCGACGAAGATCTCGAAGAAAGATGATAGCGGACAGAGGCGAATAACGACGAGGATTGTGAGGAAAGTTACGACTCTCACTCGCGGTGAGGAAAAAGCCTCCACTGAAGATCTGGCTAGAGGCGGAAGAGACGTTCACAGGTCTTCTGAACGCTATCGCCATGTGGAGATGGAGAGACACCCTAGAAAAGTAAAGGTACCTTTTACTAGCAACTAACGATTTTTAACTTCAATCGCTTACTCCTTCCATAATTTTGTCTTCTTTGTATGTAACACTGTAGTCTGTTTCAATTACCATTAACTAGGAAAATATCTTGGTCTATTGTCAATTCAAGATGATATAAATTGCCCCGGAAGATACATCGCTTTAATAATGTTTAAGTTTAGTGTTCGCTGTACGTCCGTGATGCATGTAACATGCGCTTTTATCGGCTACGTGACAGTCTGCACCAGTTGCATGCATTGCCGCCATTACGGACGTAGAATTTTAATGGTCCGTATGCTAAACAGAGACTCTTCCATAAACATTTGTTTTAAGTTTAGCTCGATTGAAGGGTGTAGGGTATACCATGACGTACTAGATAACACTTCCTCATTATTGACGGATAGCTAATATATTAGTACCGTGTTATTTAAATTTAACATATATTTTTATAAAAAAAAATTAAAGATTAGTAAAAGGCTGGTAGACTCTTTTTTTTAAATGGATCGCAGTAAGAAAGTGCGTAATAAAAATATACAGAACTACAGTTAAAGTATTTACAAAATATCCGAAAATTGTCAGGGAAATCAAAAGTTCCTTTTCTTTAAGTTTTATCAACTAAATATTTACTTAAACGGGATTCGAAGTAGTCCAAGAATTTGTAACTGATACGCCTTGCGACTAAAAGAAGTCTTGTTTATTTAAAGAAAATTCTCTGACTTCTAAACTGCAAGGATCGTTTGTTCTTTACTCTCTAATGCGTATAAGAAAGTATGACAAAGTACTGAAGAAAAAGACATTTTCATATTTATGTTAATAATCGAGACATATAACATATTTATTATACAGGGAATTTTCGTTTCCACTACATTTTAAAGGCACTAAGGAATATTTTAAGTTTGTTTCAAGGATAAATAATTTTCTCATCAATCTGACATTTAAATGATATATCCACTCGGTTCTCATCGTGTAATGGTAAAATTATATGGTATTTGAAATGTGGTGATCACAAGATGTGATAATATTGGTTCATTTGGTACGATAATTGTGGCCAATTTGCAGCCGTGTAATTTGTAATGGTATGGTATTTGTAATTAAGTCTAAACACGCACTTATATGACTTACTAAAGCTTCCTTTCAAAATAGACGATTTGAACATGCATTGAGAACAATTAAATCTCATTTTTAAAAGAAAAAACAACTACAGATTTAATTGATTATTTCATAAACATAACTTTCTTGAAGAAATCAATATCAGCCCGGAATTTGAAATGTGTCTGATATGGCGATAGGCTAGCCACCTATCACATCATGGGACGGAAAAACAGAAGAAATGTGGGTGCACTAGTTGCACTTCTGCGTGTTCTTCTCCCCTCTCTTTTCTTCTTCGGGGAATACACACTTGTTGAATGTTCTTCAAGAAAAGATAGAACTCCTTTCTTATAAGCCTACTTTTTGTTTTAGTATATATAAAAAAGTAAATCTAACTACAGTTTTAAGATGACACAAAGAAACAAAATATTTCGATCGTAACTTATATGATAAAAAAAATTGCATACCGCATAACACAAAGCCTTTCTCTTTGATAAAGAAACAAAAAAACAAGATTAAATGCTATCTCATATATCAGACAGATAGCTTATTTTAGACGATACTAAATTTAACATGAACGATGTTAAGTCGGTACACTGACTTTCTTCAAGAGCCACTTGAAATGAAAGCATTGGTCCACCCAATATGGATGGAGTGAATTATCTCAGAGAAGGCGAATTATTTCCGTCGAGTGCGTTATTCGTTCACCAACACTTATCTGTCATGATCATGGTTAAGGCTTTTTACTTTGGTATCCTTGGAATATACCTACGTTAAAGTATTTCTCCACTGTATTGCTGTTTTGTTTCAATGGTAGTTTGTAGTTTTATTGACAAAAACGAATAATATGACAATATAAGGCTCGATTTATCATTCAGTCCGCGTTCTTGTGTTGCGATAAATGATAGCGTCAATCTTTTCAGTCCTAGAGCTCTGACAGGGCAATGGTAGCTTAAATCACTGAGTCCAAAAGAACAGAATTCTTCATTGATAGTTTTTTTTTTTCTAATTTTCTAATAGCCATTGTCTTAATGATGGAACCTATATTAAAGTGTTACGTAATAGTTAATTTAAGTAAATGTTTCTTTACAAAGTGTAGGATTTTCAACTTGAACGAATTTTAATTCAGTGATAAATGTGCAAATGTACATATACTGTTATCTGCATTACGTCTAAATAATACTTTATATAGTCTGTAGGATATTTAAACGTTATAATCCTCGCCGTTGGCTGAAAGCGATTGCATTGCGCGTGCGCATGTCCCGTGGTTCATTGTAGTTTATTTCTATGCAAATGGCAGAAACGAGGCGCGCACGACTGTTGACCTATACAGCCTTGATGACGTCATCGCCGATTATGTCACACGAATGTTCAACGTCGTGTGTCATTTTCGACTACAGTCATTGAGCAGTGATTAATTTACACACGAGTTAAAATCAATAACGTTATCTTTGAAATAGTTTAAACGCATTTTAATATCAACGATTCCTAAAGCGGACTAGGTTTTTTTTTTGCACCAATTTATAAAAAAAGATAGTACTTAATATGTTAAATTTAAATTTAAACATTCTATTGGAAAAATAATTTAATCAACAAATAGAGGTTTTAAAATTCCTTAAGTTATGATGGGTATCTCCAGACAACGTTTTATGTACATTTTATTATTGACGATAAAATTTTATGAAGTGTTCTATCTATAGTGCATTAAGTCTGAAAGGTAGCTTTAAATCTGCTTGTAATTTTGCTAGAAATGTTTTAAAATAGTTACCTATAGGTCAATGCATTAGGATGTACCAAGGATATCGGATATTTTTTTTAGGTGCATATATCATTACAATGCAAACTTGATACAGATAGCTGTTAATAACTATTAATGTTTTATCTGTTATACTCAATGTCATAATTTCGAATTCTTTATAAAAAACAAGAGTAAACAAAATATAAAGATATTGTATACTACGCCTTTGTTCTGATTGCTTAATTTTGCATCTAAATCAATTCTAATTGTGCTAACAGCTGTAAATGATCATGCAAGGCTGAGACGAGAAATAGTTTAAATTAAACCTTCATCACTAGTCCTGCCTTTAAATTACTCTGGCTGAACATGCAGCCTTGGTTAAAATTAAATATAAGTTGTACACAAATCAAGGCATACCTTTTTCTTACAATGTCCTCTTTTAAGCCATGTTTCCTTTGAAACACTATCACTATTTTATTATTTAGAGTCAAGTATAAAATATTTTATCCACTAATATCACTAAAGGTAATTTATTTAGATTCATTAATCTTAGAATTGTGATCGATTTCAGTCAAGAGGGGTTAAAGGTCAGTGTGTAAGGACACTGCGTCTATAGGCGTGTCATAATTTCCGTATAACTTGTAACTTGTAAGACCTTGTTCAAATATTTGAAGATAAAAAAAATTTCAAGTAGATTAAATAATTGAAGTTGCATCAAGTATATTCCATGTTTAAATAAACAATAAGATATCATATACTTAAATTTAAAATTTATTTTATAATCGCTGTTTTGGTTAAATGGTTGCACTATCTGTATATTTGAGGTGTCACGAAAATAAAACCTAATTTTTTCTTACGTCATTCACTGGGACATCTATAAATGTTTTGCTACAATAATAGATGTAAGAAAAACGCATTAGCATACACAATCTTGTGGCTTCGGATTCTGGTTACAGATAAATTCTTTGTATTAAAATATCCTTGTTGGAATTAAGTGTAATAAGTATTTCATACATCTATTGTTTTTCTTCTCTGGCTTCAAATTGTTATATAAAAATTCATTTAAATGCCTTTATTATTCAAGATCTATTTTCCTAGACGTAGTCACGTCGTTCGGCGCTTAAAGTTCACCTCTTGAAATAACAGATTAATGTCACCTGAGTTCAACTCGCGTTTCATTAGCTTTAAACCGTAGTTTCGCTCGCATTGAGTTATATAAATTTTATAGGATATCCTTATATTCTTTTCTATGAAAAGTGTCATCGTGCATTATTGAAATAAACAAAACCCTTAATAGAAGAACTGCGGTCATACAGATAAGTGGGAAAAGAGCAGGGATATAATGTGCATATACTATTAAAGTTTTCTATATGTCTTTAGAAAGTACTGTACCTTGTTACCAATTTCCCGTGCACCATCCAAACACATATATTCGAACGGTTTTCTGAATTTAAATTTGCGCATGCAAATGGATCCGCAATTTGCGAAGCGTTAGAGTCCCACGCTGTTTGCATTGTGCGCTGATTGCATCGCCTGGGAAATTAAAATTCACGTTGTATATCTAATTATTATAATATATCCATTCACTACATTACAAACGACAATGTTTCTAGTTTAAATTACATATAAAACAAATCAGTTTATTTAATAGTTTTCAAAAATCACATTTTTATATTTCTTGACTGTAAAAATTGAATATTCTTCATTTATCCCGTTTTTTCTTACCTTTGATGCGTTTAAGAAATAATGTTCGAAAGAAATAGTGCTCGAATAATGTTTTTAGAAATCGTTATCTATGTCCACTGTAATAACCTTAAAATTTCATTCAATTATAAGTAATATTTCTGCTCAGCTTCTGAGAATGAAAGCGTGATGTTTAGCCTATAACTTTTTTTAATATTTAGTGTGTCAAATGTGATAAGAATTTTTCCGTTTCAATTGATAGTTCCTGAGAATATAGTGGTCAAACACATCCGTTTTTTTATATTAGTATGAATTTAAAGGTCGAGTACTACTTATATTTTATGCACATTTCTTTAGTGTACATGTGTCGTTGTCTTAATTGCCTAATTCCAGTATTTTTCTTAACTGCATGTGGCATTACGGTCTGCTACATCAGTAAATTGTTTTTATTGTCGTCGTTAAAACTTTGTACTTTTAAAATGTAGCGTGCAATAATGGAGACATAAGATACATCAAGTGTGTCGCTGTGCTTTAGTGGCTTAATTTGCATATTTTTATTTATTTCATTATAGTTGGACTGGTTTTTGTTATTGAAAACCTTGCACACTCAGATCGATCCTTTGCCATCGTATTAACTTTTTACTTCCAACGGTTTACATTATCAGTTTAGAGGATATTTTCTTTTTTTTTTCCTAAAATTACTATTATATTTTAGAATATACCGTTAGTATAAAATTTCCTCTTGAAGTCCAACTACAGACAACTTTACAATTTCTATTAAATTGACATCATGGTCAAAAATGCAATTCTGTTCTGCTTCTTATTTAGATTAATTGGCTCACTTACCTCTCCGCCGCACTCTACATCAGTAAAGCACTTGACATGCCGGAGATTCGCATCGTTAAGTATGCCAGTCGAAACTCTTTCAACTGCTATATTTCCGTATGTTTTTCTGAGAACTTAGTCAGTAGCTTAGCGTTGTCTGGAAACTTAGTTATTACTTTAATGTCCGTACTTCTCAATGTTAATTATTTTAGGGCTTTTGAAAGTTAAAAAGTTTAGTAGACAAGAATAGATTTTCTATGATTAATACTTGAACATATATCCGTGTATTGACCTTTATTATTTCACGATAACAATTTTGTGTTATTGCTTTATTTGCGTTAATTATATTTTCTTCCTTATTGCTTGTAATTATTTACTCGGATTTTTCATGAAATTTAAGTAAATTATTATTTGTATTTTTTATGCGGAAGATTTAAACAATTTTTGTTTAGATTATAATTGTGTTATGATTTCATGCGATATTGAAAAAAATAAAACTTACATTTTTTAGTAAAATTTTGCAAATAATCTGCAGTGATTCTTGAAGTCTAGTCTAGGTAGGTATTAATGAAGAAAGTGTATCTTGGAGCCACAAGGCGTGGTCGATTAAGATGGCGTACAGGAAGCGCGGCAGGTGCGCACCGCACACGCCGGTGTCCAGCCGTGCGTTACCCGACCGCCGTGTCCGGTGTGCTCTGTACTTGTTTTACCTTTAGTACACAGATGGTTACCATTGACAGATATTGGATCGATATTTTTAAATAAAGTTTTTTAAGGACAGAAGAAATAGAAATATAGTTTATAAATTACAGAAATTTTTAAATATATTAGGAAATTAAAACAGAACAACGATAGCATATTTTAATTTGTGCGAATCTGTAAAAAAAAATATTAAATTAATATTCCTCAAGTTGAAATAAGTTTCTTAAGTATAAAGTATATATGGAGTTTTACATAATAGTTTTACTACTCCCTCATTGTATTCCTTAGTTCTAATTCAAATGTTTCTTTTACCGTTTTAATTGAAGATTTTGAACATGTACACGTGACGATATAAATTAAACGAGGTAGAAGCACGTAGTAATGCAGTGAATTTAAAATGTACACACAAAAAACCAAAAACGAGGTAAATCTTTACGAAAATATGTTGTCTTTTTAATCGTAGTAACAACGCAATTGTCTTTGTTATAGCTGACTGAGAATATTTTTGTTTATAATTCTAGATACCTGAGAATCGTAACTTGATAAACTGGTTGTTCATATCAATTAAATGTTTCCGTATATTTTAAAGGTATTTATTATTGCTTTATTATTAAATTGTTGCTAATATGTTAACATTAAACAGTGGTATAGTTGGCAATATCTGTTACAGAAATGGACTGAGACCTAATTTAAATCTTGTTACTATCCACCCCCTAATCCACCATGATCTGTTTTATGATTATAAATAATACATTTTTCATTTTTAATAATTAAATTCATTTTACTTTAAACATTATTTTCATAAACTTTCACAATCAACATTAGTGGGTTCTTCATATGTTCTCTTTGCTGTCATTAAGCCGCGTAACGAGTTCTTTACAAATGTCAGATACATGTTGCCAAAGTCTTCTGAGGCGTGTTTTCTTTCAACGCAACTCCCTAGGAGCTGTGATGGAAAGTGGCGGTTCCGTCCTGATAAGCACCGCGCGTGTAATGTGAAATCAAAAGGGCATCTGAGAAAGTGAGATGCGATACGATACGAATGGTTAAGATACTCCCCAAGCAAAAGTTATCGGAGATTATTAATAGTATTCAAAGTTGATTCAATTACATTAGCATAAATATTTTTACTAAATAGCCAAAAGCAATCTGTTTCAAATATGTTTCTTATAAAGTTAATTTTACCAAATTCTTACCGTTTTCGGTTTTTTTTAAACTAGTTGTACCTGTTCACACGGTGCTGTATTTGAACATAAAGGCAGTATGACATAAAAAAAGTTTTCAAAATCCTTCCCGGGGAAATACCGCATTTTTATGGGAACGTGTCGGTGAATAATATCTGTTTTATATCTTTGACACATTCATACATCATA
>JAABKM020000019.1:2401197-2415640 GCA_016277805.2 Papilio aristodemus | reverse complement strand
CTAATAACAAATTGAGGTTACCGCCAGTTCCAAGAGAATTCATGTTCAAGTACAAAAGTATCACAAAGCCGAGTGATGTGTGTGTGTGTGTGTGTGTGTGTGAATGCAGACAATGATGTCAACCGTTGCCCATAAGAGTTCGTGTCTGAATTAATTTTAGGCGAACCGTTAACACCAAATTTATAGCTCGACATAGCTACTTTTATGTCTTTATTTTTTAAAGTTACGATTATTTATATGATTATTAGGTTTATAGACTTCTTTAAAAAAATTATTGATTCTCGAAATTATTAATATATACTCGAATTTGCTTTCTACAATAAACTTCCAACGAATTTATTTATATTATTTTTTGAATTAATAAGTATCTCATTAAGTATCTATGTATATTAAGTAAATCCCAGCAACTCAGAGAATATTTTTTTCTTGATTCATTGCACTTTATTAGAGATCTTTGTCTACTCTAGTCGATCTAGTGACTCGTACAGTATCAAGAAACCTATATGTCTCGGGGTCGCACCGTTATATGTCTTTATATGGCGACAGTTACACGCCGGCTTAATATATTATCCTTAAGAACACACACGCAGTCATTGTTCTGGTTTTCATTTTTCATATATAGATATAATCTTCAATGGTGAGATGATTTTGTTACAAATTTCAAATAATATCTTTTTAATATATTTTTTTATGGAAGACAAAAGAGCAAATTTGAATTCTATAGATAAGAGAAGAAGATTTCATACGAAATTACAAAAATGGGTTATGGAATAATTTGATAAAGAAAGAGTAAATATGAGAAGAAGATTGGGCCTGTGCTGAGAAGTTTCTTTCCCTGTACGATAGGTAGAAGATAACATTTTTTAATTTGCTCAATAATGCTTAGAATACTCTATTGTTTATAAACATTTAAAAAATACAAGATTACTTAAAAACCTTTGTAGCATCCCGTTAAACAAGGACATCCTGTCAGTTTTAGTCCATTGTTCCTCGCCTTTAAATGTCGAAATGTTTCTTGCTTTGATTGTAAGGTCGACGGAAATGCGAAAACCCCCAAAAAATATTTTTAGCAATTTCAGTTGAATTGCGCTATATTGAATATAACCGATTTATTACTTTCAAAAATGTTTTTTTTTATACTTTAAAAACATAAGTTATCTATCGGTGCCTCAATCCATCATGTATCATTATAGATATGATGTCAAATTGACATCATCTTTTTGCATAACATACCTGTGTGTTTACTATAAATACTAATATATTATCATCTTGAGTGTTAGTAAATTAGTAGTTTAAACATTAATTTTAAGTGAAGTGTCTTAGTTAAAAATTTAAATGTGACTTATTTAAATTGATAAAAATGTTTTTTTTTTTAACAACAGACAAAAGTTTGTATTTACGAAAAAATTAATATTTACTTAACCATATTTGAATGCTTAAAGTCATACAAGTTTTATAAATACATTTTAAGGTCACCGTATGCGAACAATGTGGACAAAAAACCATGGAGACGAAACAATTCGTGAGAAATTATACATGAAGTCACAAACCGTATGTCGCTCACTTTCGGACAGGCCTCTCATTAGATGGCGGATAGCTGGAACAATCGAGCATCGCTTGTTCCCACATCTATCTTAGCGATCAGTATAACTCTTTCACATTTCACTTGATAATGCCAGGAAGCTTGGTCTGTGCTGTTAAAGCTTTTAAATTACTTGAAATAAATAAATTACTTGCCTTGGTAGCACAGTTACATCACGGTATTGGTGCTGAGGTTTGGTCATCGGAATTTTTTCCCCGATATGGGACTCGCCTTTTATCAGTTCAAGACGGTACATACGATGAAAAGTGGTCTACGGTAAAAAGTCTCTGTCTATCTCTTCAGGGATAACAGTCTTGTTTGTTTTAGCTTTCAAAGTTATACCTTAATTAAATTCAAAGGTGGAGAGAGTGTTGATAAACGACAGAAGGCAGTAACGTAACTACAGGTTTTGCACGTTAGATATATATGTATGTATATACACATGTGGGTATTAGATTGTACATATAATGTACTCGCTTATTATAAAGCAAGTTATTTACTGATATGTTTTTTAAAGAAAGAAAGAATAAGACATGATGTGAACGGAATCAAATAAAAATAACTTAAGTAATTTGATCGAACTAACTAATTTTACTGTATTAACACTTGCAGTAAGATGTTTATGACCTAAGTGACAAGAAAGATCTGGAATGGTTACACGACCACGAAGAGATCTTCGTCAACTTTTTTCAACACGTGTCAAATGTGATTCGTGTTGAAGATCTAAATCCATTACTAACCGTCTGTTGGCTTAAAATGACATAAATAAAAATGAATTGATTGTCAAAATACCGATAGGTAATCTTAAATCAAGCCTGGTGTTACTGAAGCTCTGGTTACCGTTAGAATTGGCGAAACATCTTGACGTTGTGAGCAATATTCCTTAGGTTGCGGCGAACTATCGCCCGATCACGACCACGCCTCACGACGCCGACTCCACGACTTTTATAATTTACTCTTAAATGGTATTTTAGATTTGCCAGCAAACAATTGAAAGTAGGTGGAGTTTCCGGGTTATTATGATTAATAAATAGACATTATATCAGATCATTTTGCTTTACTAAAGTCTCATAATATTCGGTTAGATAATCTGTTTTAGACGATACTTGAAATTGTTATAGATTGAATCTTAGATCATGTAGGTTAGTATCTGTTAAAGCAATATTTATATTTATTGTAAATGCAATATCAATTTTACAAGACATTGTTATTGTGAATGCATAAGATTGCAAACTTTCTTGTTAATGAATCATCATTCATTGACTCATCATTATAAAAATATACATATACAGTTGAAAACAAGTCCCTTATTATTGCTTACGTAAATTTGCATAATAACCATCGATTGTATTAAAATATTCATATCAGTTTATTTTTATCATTTATCATCTATCACTTCGCTTGTGACGTTCTAAAGTTCATTTAGATTCAAACTGTGAAACGCCATTTCCTTTTACATCGATCCTTTTCAATTTCGGTTCGACATTCGAGTTAATTCACTTTCCATATCGAGTTAGTTGATCGTTTGTTAATCCGTATTCGATATCTAGAGGTTCCACTTCGAATGGACGCAACAATGTTCTTAATTATATTTCGAAATTATATCGATGTTTTATATCTCGATTCTACGATTAATTTTGCACTTATTTTTTTGTCTTTAATATCCTTTTTTTGCACGGGGAATACCGTGAGGTATAAATTGAGCAGCGGGAGACTAAATTTTCTACAGTTGGTAACTTCTGACATTAAATAACTTGATCTTCAATTAATACGGTATTGCTTTTATTGCTTTCATCGTAATGCTTTGTAAATTTTGTTAGATTCATTTGATTTCTCGGGTACAACTCCAATCCGACAAATCTCACCCTATAGACATTGTACACTATAACCATTTATTTGATAATGATTTTATTTAATTTAACCGTTCGGTAGGATAAATAATGTTTCTTAATTTAAGTGTTTCCAACTAAAAGAATTTGTTTTTATCTAGAACTCTAAAAGCATCATCTAGTTATTAAAGTTCATATAACAATTTCAAAATGATTCCCCAGTGATTATGTTGTTATAAAAACAGTGTACAATCATAATACATAAGAGACATACTTCATTAACGTAATTGCACGCGTATGCGCAGTTATATATTTTTTATGCAATTCATAAACCACTTCAGAATCAAATAGTACGACCTTTGGCATCGCAGGAAATAAGCGTCATGTTCCCACATCTAAAGCCTTTGTCCTAAACCGACGCTTGATATAAGAAATCTGTCTTACATCAAGTCGTTAATTATTTTTTGTCAATGTTGTGTACATCTAGAATTGGTTATTGTACTAGCAAAATTACTATTGCAATATTCTTTTGTAACCATGTATATGTATCAATAACTGTTGATGTACCTATATAAATAAATAAATAAATAAATAAGTCTGTTCCATATTTCACGTACCGTCTTGCTATTGTCCAATTCGTTTTTTTTATCTTTACGACCGCAGACAGCAACAAAGTTATCTTTTCCATTCATATCTGTTACTTTAGTCTTTACAATCGAAGGTTCTTTTGGAGTTACGATTTTTAGGACTGCATTTTTAATTTTGTAAATTCCCAGAGCGTGACTTAGTCGTTTCATTAAGTCAACGGCCTACCAACGGTCGCAGCTAATAATTTTGCTCCACTTTGCGATAAATGTTTTTAATTTAAGATTCAACCTTTTTTTTAAATATTGATTTTTAGCGAACCGCCCTGTATTTCACGGGTAGCAAAGCATATACAGCCAAATTGTTTTGTGTGGTAAAGTTGTGTTGCGTTTTCTTTACAACTTGCAAAAAATCTTAATGTATGCCAACATCTTATTAATGACTTCCACTCACACACTTTGTCCATCAGTGAAAACCGCATGTATGTCGATTATTGTTGCCTTTATCGTGTACAGAGAGACAGATGCAGGGAGATGATACAAAATGCACATTTCTATTTAATATTATCCATAAAGTTAATATGTAGATGGTTACAATGAATATGATCCAAACTCATCAAATAACTAAGAAAAAATTGATGAGGTTTTTCTGTGTAGCCAACGGGCGTTTAATAGGTGCATAAGAATTTCAAATACAAGCAAATAAATTGTCGTTTACAGTTTGCAGTAAACAATATCACGCTAGATGTAGAGATTAGTTCTGCTCGTATTCGAGAAAATAATTTAAAAAATATTTTATTATAATACAGTTCTCAACTAATTTAACTTGTTTAGTCATCTTATGTAATTTACTATCGGATGTATAATTTTTATTTATAAATTTGTCTCATAATTTAATTAAGTGTATTTAATGTATTACTTGATAACGGTTTATAGATTCCAAGTTGTATTTGAATCCTGAATCCAAAAGTAAAATTGTCTATTTTTTTTAATAAACATGCAATATTAAAGCAAGCAACACCTGGAAAACAGCTAGTATATATATTTTACAAGGTCAATAAACCATAATAACAAATAGACTTAAAAGTCCGTGAATTCCGTGCACGAAGTAAAGACCGATACAAGTGAGCTAAGTAAAGGCCCTGACACCGCGCGGATGACATCATGGATTCCTCAGCCTCGGCCGCCCACGCCTTGATAAATGCTATTGGTCAAACTCTATTCCGACCTTAAAACATAGGCTGTACGGACATAGTTGAGCGCAGCTTTACTTTTGATAATCTATCGTTCTAACTGAATTCTGTCGGTATACAATTTGTTCGTTATTCCAACTTCATATATCACAAAAAGTAATTTCTCAAAAAAAAAAAGTTTTTTTTTTCTATTTAAAGAAAGTATTAACGTTTACCATTCCAAGTCGATACTGCAATGTGAAACTAGATCGAAATCCGGATATATTAATTCAGTACTAAGAACACTCACACTGTACCGGCCGGGTTTATGCTAAATACACATCTTACGCAAACGAATTGAATTCCACCTACGATGCAAGGAGAATTAAAAAAATAATAATGACAAAAAAATACACACGACGTTATGACTGAAGACGGGCCATGACCTAGAACCTACATTAATTATGTTTAAGTTTCATTGAAACATGGACATAAATTAAGACAGTTTCATATTTTAATAAGAAGAAGCTAGCAAAAGTAACTAACTTGCTGTTTAATTCCTACCTTCAAATTGAAAACTGTGAATTATTATATATTCGATTATTGAATCATCTAGACTCTTGACAGACGATCAAGAATTAAGTCTAACTAACATTCTTTTAGTAATGTGTCATGCAATGATTAGATAATTAGGAAGGTGCTGCCGTGTTGTAATTATAGTCAGATTGATGTATCATTGATGTCGGTTTGTAAAGGATAAAGATATTATAATGAGCGGCGTCCTTTGTGGTTTTTCCTTCCGTCTTCCTTTAACGTTTCGTCTTTTGTAGCCGCCGCATGTTAGTCAACAGTTCTTTGGAAAAGATCTATCAGGTTTTAACTAGTAAGTGAAACTTTGGTACTAGTGTATCCAAGTTTGATATCTAAGCAAAATGTTAGGTTAATTATCGTGTAATAATAGTTGATGTTATCTAATAACCGATAATTTTATTTTAATAATAGTTTAGCCAGTTTTTTTTTTTTTTAAAAAAAAAACAATATTAGGGGAATTAAAAAGATACATAGTCTCATTTACAAATTACTGAATTTCTACACACTTGTATTTCTGTAAACAAAACATTTCTGCACAATCAATACCTCACTAGTCACCGAGCGTATTATTCATAACATCAGACGTCATAGGCGTTCGGAGTATTTTGCATTTCCTCATAGATGCCAAGTTATTCTGGGACCTGGATACAAGCCAGTCTGGGCTGTTAACCTGACAGCTTCGGATTCCTACCTCGTAATGTCTAGATAAATAGGTCAACTTTACACAACAACGAAAGTTCAAATGAATATCACTTAGTTCAACTCTCTTTAATAATTTAAAGTTAAATAATAAATATTTATTAGAAAAAATGAAATAAAGTCATGAGAACTTAGAGTAAAATGTTTTTATCTCGTGGCAGGCTTAATAGACACGTCTTACAAATTAAAACTCACATAAAGATGTCTCTTAACTGTTTTCGATAGAGACATTAGGTACATAGATCTTAACAACTATTTTACATAAAATGTTTTTGGTGATTTTTCTCAGCAATAAAATCGTCATTTATTGAGCTATTTGTTTCTTTTGCTTACATCTTTCTAATTTTTTTATTATTTCTCGTATCACGTATACAATTTATTGAAAACATTGGAATGGACTTATGATTCAGAATTCGATCGGTACGCGAGCTCCTTTATTAGTATAATTTATTTATGATAATGACGACGTGTTGTCAGTATAATTATAATTTTAGTCCATGAAGCTTCGTTTGATTGACGCCTCATAATATTCAGGTCTCGGTATTTCTTGTAGGACCAAAATTATCGTTTCAAAAATTATTTTGATTTATTTCTAGAGTAATTGAATGATTTTTTGTCACAAACATTTTTTTAGTTTACTCATAAAAAATTTCTTCACTTTTGAGGGAAAACAATATTGTATGTTACAAAGACCTATGCTCCTAAGTGGTTTTTTTCTTATATGTTTTAGTCAATATACGTAGAAAACCACTTTCTGCATCAGTAAATCCAGATTTCGAACGTACTTCTATTACTCCGTACACAAAGACGCGCTGTATCCAAATGTTAAAACAAAATTTTGTTTTTCAACAATGAATTTTTAAAAATCTCAGTGATAAGACCCTCATCAGCTTCTACACCCATTGGGGGCGTATGCAGTATATACCGCTTTGCCGGTGTCGTCATCGCTACTAAACAGAGAAATCGCAACATCGCTAACTGTGCTAATCGATTACAACCGCTTTATTTACATGTTTTGTTGCTTAATTGTAACCATACTTGGTGAACTTTTACGTTTCGTTATTTATGTTACTTACAATTAATCCTACGGTATATTTGAATCGGATATACTGTTCCTATTCCTAATCCTCTCGTCTTCTCGATTCAGAAAGTTCACATGGGTCCTTCTCACCCTTACTTTTCCAGCGACCTGAGACAGCAGACTATCAATGACCTTTTTTTTCACCAAGGTATTCTCGTAGAAGGCCGAAACCGTTGTTAAAATATCCTTGTTAAACTTATAATTAAATAATGATTATATTTGCAGATATCGGATATCGTAGTGGGCCAAGAGGCGAACGTGACCGCCCGAGAGGCGCTGCTGAGCTGGGCGCGGCGGTCCACCGCCAAGTACCCCGGCGTGCGCGTCAACGACTTCACCTCATCCTGGCGCGACGGTCTCGCGTTCAACGCGCTCATACACAGGAATCGCCCTGACCTCATAGACTGGCGTAATATCAGGTAAGGAATATGGAACTATGACTTTTTACTAATGTCATTTTACTATGTTACCGATATAAAATCCACTTTTAAGATAAGTTTCAGTGAATCTCGTTCAACTTCAATTTTTTTATTTATGTGATATTTGAACGTGTCTCAGGTCAAGGCAGGTCCGTGAGCGTTTGGAGACAGCGTTCCATGTTGTGGAGAAGGAGTACGGTGTCACCAGGTTATTAGACCCCGAAGGTAAGATGCTCGTTCGTGCTGGATGATGAAATTTTAATAATTTTATGGGAACTATATTACCGTTATAAATGAATAAATAAATAAAAAAATAAATAAGAGAAAAATGTAGCTATGTAGATGGTTTGGGCTTGAAGGAATGAAAGATGCGATTGACAAAAAAAATATGTTAAGTAGTATCGTAAGAGACGCCCTAGGAGGATTTATATGGATGAAATAAAAATACTGATATTAGGTTTTTTGTAACTAAATTACTATCTTATTTCTTTTTCTCCAGTCTAGACTTAAACAAGTAATAATTCATACAATATTAAAAAGTTGTTATTTTAAACGTCCTTATGTGAGGCTGTATTAAGCAAGGACTTCCAGTTGGCCCCGCGTTACGCAAAAATAACTGCAACATGTTTTATACTTTAAATAGCCAGTGCCGAGTTTAACAGTAATGTAACCGACTTTAAAAAAAATACACAAATTTTTTTCCAATATGGAGGTAAACAGAATGAGAATTTACTCTGATATTTGTTTACTAACTTTTTATCGAATCATAGATGTCGCTGACACTAATTTTATCAAGTATTTTTTTTTGTTTTTTAAAAAAAATTTTCAATACTGATTTCAATTCTAAAGTAAAGTTGTAAAAGTACACAAGTAAAATTAGATTGACATGCAGCTGTAGTTTATATAATAGAGACTTTTTATTAGCTTCTATTAAATATTTTTTTTTAATCAATGATGAATTAACAATCACTTTATATTGTAATGTATAGAATAATTATCAATTGGGAAATATAATTAGATATGAAAATTTGAAGCAACACAATTCACAAATTCTGCTGCATAGAATTCCATAAACCATGTAGCAAAAGCTAAAAATTCACATAATATAATCAAATCATACAATATACAGTTAAACGAGTTGAATTTTATATCGACAGTAAACTTAATTATAGATCAAGCGTAGACTATAGACTATTTACTAGTGAATCTATCCAAAGCCTATCATTTGTAGCCCAGTAATCTTCGCCGCAAGCCCCCGCCTGTTATTCGTCACGCATCGATTACGAGATATCGAGTCTTTGTTTTAACCGATTCGATGCGCCAACGAATTATCTAGTTTTATTGAGCGTATCGATTTTTTAGATGTAAGCGATTACGAGTGAAATTCGCTACACGTTAGGTATGTAACGTTTTAAAGGAAACGATGCCGGAGCTGTGTTTACAAACAACTAAATTACCGTTTTTATTTACCATATTAGCTGACTTGCCAGTTTAAATGTGGACAGACTTAAAACTAGTTTATAGAAGTCCTTTGAAAACATTTAAAATGTCGACACTTCTGTCTACCTTAAAAGGGTTGTAACACCAAAACATACACCAAGATTCTTTTGGCTTATGATACGACTTAGTTGTATCTTTTTACCTCGGTGTTAATATTAGATGCTCATATACATAAATTCAAATGACGCTTTCTGCTTTGTATAAGAAAAAAGAGAAGAAAGAGTCATGGAAGATCGCCATTTAATTGATGTTGTTTAAGTGTACTATTAAAAAAAATAATAATGTCAATTTAATTCCTCTTTCATGCACATGTTTCGTATAAATGATTAAATTAACGAAACATTGGCAGTAACACACGCACCTGTTACGACAGTCAATTGTTTCGCATTGCCCAACGCAATCAGACGCAGGCTGACTCGGTGCCGTTTTACGATCCATTGTTCCGACTCAGACAGTAATACACCAATTATTTACAACACTTATCCAATGATCTATGAACTATATAAATGAACCATCAATATCTTTTAGTCGGGTTATAAATGCTACATTACAGACATAAAACTTTTATATCATCAGATTCGTGTAGAATAATTTTCATCAGTTTCCATTTCTGACGGCACAGTCTTGAGACTGGCAGTTTTTTACTTGTCCAAATGCGTTTCAAACTGCATTCGCGGTAATCTTGCATTGTCGTTTATCGAGGCTTGCATCAAAGCGGTCTCCTTTCAGAGGTAACTGTTATTATTCACGCCAGCAATGTACTCTGTGACTCATGATTGTCAACTGTTTTTATACAGATGCATATTTCCATGGGACATAATTGTTTAAAAATATTATATAAAACATTTTGTTTGGTTTTATTTATTTAATGTAAGCATTTTCTTAAGTTATGTTAATAACATTATTTTAAATTTATTTAGCTTGAGTTCTTTATAGATGATTCATGATAATAATCAAATTGCGGACTGAATATAACGACTTTTTGTTTCGTAATCTATACCAGTCAGTAGGCAAAATTAATTCATTATAAAGAAAGAATGTGTGAAATAATGAAAGTTCATTTTCATTATTTCACACATTCTTTCTTTGGACGGTTAAAGGATTAAAGGAAGATCGATGAAAGTAGGGATGAATTTTGTCAAAGATAATATCTTCTGATACAAAGATTACTATTGTAGAATCCTTACCACGGTACCAACATCCTAGAACTGTGATTTATATATATTTTTTCTGTTTTCATAGATGTCGACACACACGAACCAGACGAAAAGTCTCTGATAACTTACATCTCGTCGCTATACGAGACATTCCCCGAACCGCCGGCGGTGCACCCGCTGTTCGACGCCGAGTCGCAACGGCGCGCCGCCGCGTACACCGAGCAGGCGGCGATGCACCGCGCCTGGCTGCACGAGAAGTGCTCTCTCATGCAGGTCAGTCACTACGGCCTGACAGAGGGTCTAGTTACACTACAAAGTCCACGTTTGGCCGAAGTTGATAAATTTTAAAAGTACAAAACTACTTTCGAATTGATGAAGAAATTTACAAGGTATAATTCCTTGAGATTTAAAATATACGATTTAGGGTCGATATTAGCCCGGAATTTGGAATTTTCTGCCCGATACTGCGAAAATGTCGTCACCTTGGACCCTGGACGGAAAGGTATATTTATTGAAGATATGACGTTTTCAACAGGACCGTGCTTTCCCGTCAACTTTGATCGAGATGAAAAAGCTGCTAAGCGAGAGCACGCGCTTCCGCAACGAGGAGGTGCCGCTGCGACAGCGGGAGAAGCAGAAGCTCTTCCACCAGTACCGCGACCTAGAGGTAACACCACACATACTTTAGTTGAACAGAGAATGAGATAAACGGAGAATTACTTACCAAGACTCGCAACAATTGCGGATGGTATCGCCCCCTTTTCTCTTCTCTTTTTTATTTTAACATAAGAATTAAATGGAATAAGTAACATTCTCCAGCGCTCTCCGTTTCTGTCTTCATAGAATTCGGTCACGACTTCTCCCGTGTCATACACGACGTGTTTCCCGTATTCTATCGTATGGTATTATATTTGACGTTGTTCTACGTACAGAAATACTTCGAGTGCGTGGGCGAGTGCGAGGTGGAGGCGACGCTGCGGCCCGAGGCGCTGGAGCAGGCGTGGGCGCGACTGCTGATGGCGCAGCAGGAGCGCGAGCGCGACCTCTCGGACGAGATCCGCCGCCTCGAGCGGCTGCAGCGCTTGGCTGAGAAGCTGCACAGGTATGCCGTATTGAACTGTTTTCAAATGTAGTTTATATGTTTGCAACAACAAAGTTAGTAAAGTTTAAAGTACATGTCTTTTTTTGCAAACATGTTTAAGGAGTTTAAACTAGTTCATCTTATTGTGTTGGTATCTAAATGTGAGAGAATTTAACTTATTATCATTAACTCCAGGGATATAAAGCAGACTGAATCCGGCCTAGAGAACGTAGAGCGTCACATCGACGGGGAGATCCGTCGCGTGGAGCGCGGCGTGCACCCCGCCGAGGCCAAGCTGGCGGCAGAGCAGATAGAGCAGGAGCTGCGCGCGATGGAGCACGCCATACAGGACATGTTCCAGGACTGCCACGCGCTCAGAGAGGGCCGGTACCCGCAGGCGACGGAACTGCATCGACGGTTACTAACACGTTCTATAATAAATTAGGGCCTACGCACACTCCCTCGTTATACAACGCTGTGTACGAAGTCTCTTAAAGTATCAACAATGGTAGAGCCTCAGTATATACGAATGAGGCGATGGAGCGCGACGCTTAGACCAGTGAAATACCACGACCTCTCAGAAGACAGAGGTGAAGAAGTAGAAGTATTCTACGTTTCGTCCGATGTGCACTTTCTTTCTACTTAAATGGAAGAGTTACAGCTTGTAACTTAATTTCAGATACTTATATCTCTAGTCGTATCTAAAGTAACAGTTACACTTGCTGGTGTCTCTTACATAAAAAGTTTTCTCGGCTATTAGATAAAGGGGAAGTTATAAACAGTTAGTTTACAGCAAACTGCTATTTTTCTCATGTGTATATTGTATCTCTTGCTTTCATAAGCTACAATTTCTCTGTATTATGCCAGAGTACAACAAATCCATGAACGTTGGCTGAGCGCACGACAAGCGTTCACGGGCCGGTTGGTGCCTCGCCTGTCGTCGGTGCGGATGCCGGTGCAGCAGACCACGGTGCGACGCGAGACCCGGACCGTGCTGGAGACCAGGGTCCACGACGCCGACCCCAAGTTCCAGCAGCTGCACGCCGCCACCAAGTGGTGTAAGGAGAGACTGGTTAGTATTGTAACATGACATAAATAACATGAATTTTTAGTTAAAAAATGTATTTATCTCGAACTAAGAACGATAGTTCCTAACCTGTTCGAATCGAGTGCGCAAAATGAATACAACTAAATGTCAAATCATAAGATGCTTTATGAATCTTAATGTATGTCTTTTTCTTGACAGAAAAAACTTCACGAGTCAGAGTACGGCTCGGATCTGCCCACAGTCCAACACGAGCTGGACAAACACCAGAGGGAGCACAAACAAATCGATCAGTTCCACTCCAAGGTAAGAATCCTTATATTTGATTCAAAGCTAATGTTGGTAACGAGCTGGTAAAGAAATATTTTATAAGGTTATAAACGTGCCGTCAAATTATTTTCATTTCAAGATTATTCGGAAAATAGTTTAAATTAATATTATCAACTAAAAAAAAAATTATTAAAAAGAATATATTATACTATGTAACGTCATTCGCTCGTAATTTCATATTTCATAATGAACATAATAAACTATGATTGTTGATGTAGTCCAGGGCTTCTTAAATTTTTTTCATTCACGTCCCCATTTATGATTGCGAGTTTCTTGACGATCCCATGCAAATATAAAAGAAAAATAAAGTCATATTTTTTGATGATTTATTTATTAGGTAACAATATACATAGACATATACATTTGAAAATATATAGTTTTAGACGCTGCCAGTCCACTGTATACTCTAATGATGTTATAAAATGGTATATATAAATATTTGGTATTAAAATCACTCGCGACAACAGAATTTTGCTACACGACCCAATTAGGAGTCGCGACACATAGTTTAAGAAGCCCTGATGTAGTCCAAACATTGTATGGGTAAATATTTAAGTAGCGTAAGAGATGTGAACAGTGGACCGTAACAAACGTCTATTGCCTCTGACTACCTCCCGGTTACTGTGCCACAGGTGGAGCAATGCGTGCACAACAGATCAAACTTTAACGGCGAAGAGCTAAACCTGTACAACCAGCACTTGAGTCAGCTGCAGAAACTGTACGCGGAGCTGCTGTCTACAAGTACAAAACGGTAAATACTGCCTCTACATACAACCATAACAATTATTAGAACAGCTTACAAAATAACTTTAGTCATCTGTATTTACAAAACATGTGATAAGGTATAAAAAATACATGAAACATAGAAGAAAATCTTTACTCAAATAATATTTAATTCTTTCCAGTATATCGGATTTGGACGCCTTACAAGACTTCTTGCAGTCGGCCACTGCGGAATTGAACTGGCTGAACGAGAAGGAGCAAGTGGAACTGTCCCGCGACTGGGCCGACCCCCACATCAACCTGCCCGCGGTCCAGCACTACTATGAAGTGAGGAAAATTTATTAACCAGTCCATTATACAATATACAGACTATATATTCTGCTCGTGAATGTGTCTAACAACACGAAATAGTGTCACTTTTATGTCTAATGTTATAATATAGCCTGTTCCAAGTGGAACCTAATCTCTGTGCACAAACGTACCATATGGCATTCTTTTTTTTGTAGCTAATAATAAAAGGTTGTCAAATATCTCCCTTCCGCCTTTTTGTCTTTTGAATTTCGCGGCTATGTGCAAAGCGCTACAGAGCTCGTATCTGGCAATACTATACATAATTTGAAAGGTCTTGACATAACCTACAAAACGACGCT